>CM021107.1:570167463-570767463 GCA_007115665.2 Sequoiadendron giganteum | reverse complement strand
TAAGGATTGATCTCATTGTATTTTTAATTGATATTCTCTTAATGCATTTTTCTCTTGAGGCTTGCAGAGCATCTTTGTTGTTCTGGAACATCTTTCTTTCTTTTTGACAGGTTATTGCTTGCAGAAGTTCACTCGGGTCTATGAGGGTGGTTTATCAAATTCAACATCCAACTCGCATCATAACTATCCCCTGAGCTCTATCATATACTAAAACGATCTCAATATACTGAATAGATAAACCAAACCCTATTCCAATTTGGTTTATTTTAGTTCTAGCAAGCCATGGATTTGAGGGTCGTAATAAGAAAACAATGTTTAAATAATCTTTAGTAGAGAATGTTGCAATATATTTCCAAAAGGATTTCTTATGTCCAACAAAGTTGGAAGGAGATTCAGTGTTCCACAATTGCAAGACAATTTAAGAATTTTTATGTTGTTATAATTCTAATTCTAACAAAATTGGTCCTTTTGGTGATACAATTATAAATTAGAAAGTGGTTATTGTTTCACATATTAATCTATGATCGTTGTTCATGATATAACCAATTAAATGGTAGTACACAAAAAGAATTCTAAATCTATTAACCTTCTTCATTACATAACCAATAAAATGGTAAAATAAACAAACACAATCTTCCGCTTTCAAATTGATTGTGAAGTTTAATGTTGAGAGTTTTAACAAATTTTTATTTTTTTCAATAATTTATTAGATTTAAGAGTATGTTTTTTTATTTTTACGAGTCAGTTACTTTCACTAGTATTAAAGCTCATAATTATGGAAATTTAAGTAAAGCATTTATACTTAGTGTGAAGATATTAAGAATTTTTAAACGAACTATTACATTATTAAAAAATAAATTTTAATGTTAATCATTTATATCATATTACAAGTAATAAAATTGAATAGTAAACTAATTTAAATAATTATAATAAAAATATATAAATATTTTTTAAATTTTTAATTTCATTTTTTTTAAAAATATAATAAATTCATAGTTAAAAATAGTTATTCATAATTTGATTCATGAACATATTCTAATAGATTCATCTTTCTTTAAAAAGAAATATAATTAATTTTTAAAATAATATATGTCTATTTCATCAAATTCATAATTATAAAAAAATCTAAATTCATAGATTAAAAATTTAAAATAAACATAAAAAAATATCAATTTAATCTTAATTTCATGAAAATTTAGATTCCAATAGAATTTATATTTATATTTTAATTTCATTTATTTAAATTTTTATGAGAATTTTGTGATTAAAAGTGTTTTTGGTAATATATGTTTCTTGAAAGTAAGGTCAAAGAGCTACAAGTGAAAGGAAAATATTTTTTTGGTAAGCTCAATTTTTGGATTCAAATAAGGTCAAAGTATAGATTACTTCTAGTGTGTAAAAATGACCTAGGTCAATTAAAAATATCTTATTATCATCAATATTAAGATACACATTTATTCTTTTTATTTCATTATACTTTCATATCTAAATAGGCACATATTTTTATCACATATCTATATCCAATGCTAAGTATTTATTATAAATGTATTAATCTTATTTTTCCCAAATTGTTTATGTGTGAATATTTTAGTTCTCCACATAAAAGAGTGAATTTGATATGTGAACCCCTCTAGTTTTTTATGTCATGGGTTGGTTAATTTTTTAATTATAAAAATCTATAGATGTCAATAGTTTTTTTTCATATGATGATAATATAGTTCATATTTCTTATGCACACATTAATTTCGATTCTATTCTCTTTACATCTATTATTTTAGTCCTAACTTATGTAGATTCATGTAAGGTATTTTTTTGACTGAGGAAAAAATGGGTTTTACAGGGACTCAAAACCACAAATTTTACAAACCAGCAAAAGATAGAACATTAGAGAACCCGAGAATAGGATAGTTGCACACTAGAGAGCAAAAAAATAAAATAGTAGCCACCAGCAAAAACCAAGAAATTTGTGTAAGGTATGTTAGTCATGTAATGATATGATTATTTTATGTTGTAGTGCATCCTTGTATCTAGAGGGTTGATCTAATAATGATATCAATGATTCATATTTTATTAGTGATGATGTTTTACATTCTTTATCACATGATGTTGTGAATGATGACAATGCTTCTTAGCTAGAAAATAATAGTAATAAACACATCCATATTTTTATACATTTCATGATGTTTTAGGTACGATATCTTATAGTGCTCCTATTATGATAGATCCATGAATTTATGGATCTCGTTGTGATAGAAAATTTTAGCATAGATTTGCATATAGACATTTTAAATATTTCATATTATCTTTTATTTTCATATAAATTAAGGAAAATTTATAACACACATATCTATAGAGAGCTTGGATTATGAAGCTTTATTATTATTTTATATATATAAATAATTTTCTAATAAACATCATTGATGGATTTTATATATTATTCCATATGCAATTTAAATTTCTAGGTTTCATGAGTATTTATAGGATCTTTATAATCTTTCAACAAAAAATGATTATAATGAGCACCACACATCTATGTCACTTGCACTACCATACATATATTATAGTACTTGATATGAGAAAAAATCATGCGAATGAGGTTAAGCATTATCTTAATAATATTGGTCATAGGAAACAACACTCCTCTATAAGTAAGACATCAATGGAAGTTTACAAGATTGGGGGATCCTCTATATATGATATTTAAACATTTCCAAGTGCAACTTATCAAATTTAATCCTATTAATATTATTATTATATCTATACATGTGTCAAATGATTGTATGATACACTATCATTAAGACTGTTATTAAAATTATTGATATTGATAACTAGATTTAGGTAATTCAGGATAGAATTTGAGATCTTATTGATAACGAGGTGATGAACATTGAGGATATTAATGTTTATGAATGTGTATTATCTTTTTGGCCTCATTATGATAGGGATTATTTCACAAGTTTCATTAAATAAATATTACCTTTGTATGAGAAAAAATATACATCTAGCACATCATGTGATACATATAGTGAAGAGAAAGATAGGGTATATAAAAAACTACGTATGAATCCAGAATAATATATGGTGCTATAATTATAGAGGTACATGGAAAACTAAAGGGAGGTAAGTTTTACAAAGGATATATCTCAATATAAATATCACAAGAAATAAAATGCAAGATTTCCAAAGATTGTATAGAAAAATCATCCTTTAATCTCACCTTTATTCATAGATAAAATTTTATGTATCATACTTTTCTTATATATTATGATATTGAAAGGAAAATTGGTATTGGGGTAGTAATTTAAATGATACATCTAATGGTTCTATTTGATCTAGTGGTAATTAATAGTACATTTTCCTGCTCTCAATTTATTAGCTTTCATTATTGGGTTGAATTCGCAAGTGTGCAAATGATCTATGCTAGTTTACTAGTGTATATTTGATTCAATTTTTAAGTTTCATCTAGAAGTCCACACTAGCTAACTTTCAAATAGACCTTATCTGTCAAATCTTATGTTTTCCATCTTTCAAAATATACCTTTTATGTCTTTATGTGTCTCATGCCATGACCTTCAGGGATAAATTTAAGAAACCCCACCTCGGTGAAGATGTAAAATCCTAGCGAATATTTCCTTTTATTTGAAAAAATTATTAATTGTTTTGGAAAATCTATGCACATTATTAAAAAAGTTTGTAAAATCCTAGCGAATTTTACTAAATAATTGTAAAAATAATAATCACAGTGGTGAATCCTAGTGAATAGTCACTAAAAATATTAATTACAATGGTGAATCTCTCCAAAAAATTGCATAGTTGGTCGGCACACTTCCCCCATATTTTTTTTTGTTTTTTGTAATATTGAAGTAGGGGCCTGGGGGCGACAGCCACCGACAAGGTCAAGGGGGTAGAGCCCTCTTGTGGGGGTCAAGGGTGAAACACCCCCTCGTGGGGTTTGGTGTCTTTTAAATTCACTATCAAAAATGCATTGGAGCACAAATGGATTAAGTGTTTTTTTTAAATATCTTTAAAAGTAAGACTAAATGAAAAGTGTAAATGTTACCATCGATTAGCTTTTTAATCGGATGGATGCAAGTTTATTTCATGACCTAATACACATGTGCCTTTTAAAATGTTGTTTAGGCCCATAATTTTTTTGGGCCACACGATTAGATTTAATCATGTGGCCTAGAACAAATTTTAGGCCTCAAAAATCCTTTTAACAGGTGTAGACATGAAAATAATCCTAACTAACATCATGCATCTGATCGCTCTTCAATTAACATCATTTCCTTTATTAATCAAATAAATCAATTTATTTAATTAATTCACTAAGCTTCATCATACTTAATTAAATAAATCAAATTATTTAATTAAGTCTTTAAGTTCTTCTTAATTGATTCAATAAATCAAAATGATTTAAATCAAATATCAAAACCCCTAAAATCCTCCAAGTTAATTAATTTGAATTAATTAACCTCTAATCATAATCACCCATTCTCTAGCTTTTGACTCAGCTTTAGTCAAACGTAAACCCTTAACTATCCCACCCACTTGCACATGAAATGCATTTTAATTAATTATCTAATTATTTCTATTTTCCCTCACAAGGCATATTCTCAAGGAATATTCCCTCATTAACTCCATTTGTTTGACTTCCTTGTCCAAACAAATTTCCCCCCAAATCTCTCAACCATATGCATTTAATGCTATTTTTCAAATTTCAAACTCACCTAATAAGCATTTACTTGCACAATGAACAAAATGTGTTCACCCTTCATCCTCTCACATCTTGACAAGTGGCATTTGGCCATTGGTTGAAGATTAGTCCCAAATTCATCCATTTTGTCTCTTCTTCTCTCAATCTCATCTATAAATAAGAGGATTTTTTTCTCATTTTTCATCCACAGTTTGAACACTTGCACTATAGGCATTTTGAGATTTGAGTTCATCTTGCATCATCATCATTTTGTATCTTTTGTTGATCATCATCTTGAGGCTTATCAAGGATTGGGAAAGGGCTCCTTTTCATATCAAACATGCACCAATCCACTATGGAGTAGGTATGCACCATGTTTTTCGTGCCCTTAATTAGTTTATTTTATTATTTTGTTTTCAATGTAAAACATGTTGGATTACTTCATTCGAATACTACTTGCTTTTCTCATTTCAAATTTACATCATGCTAATGTGTGTGGAATAGTTTAATCTTGCATATTTTTGTCGTGTTTACAAAAGGAATGTGTGTATTAGGCCGTAGAATCAACCTCCAACCATCTGATTAAAAAGCTAATCGATGATTTGATGGCAATAAATAAAAGCCCTATTCAAGGCTAAAATATTTGTGAAATTAAATGGTAATTTATTATTGTGGCATTGGAAGAAATATAATATTACTGGAAAATATAATTGATATTTATAATTATCGAATAAACTACTAGCGAATCAGTTCCAATGATGCATCGTTTAAAATATAATGCATATGCGAATTAATCAAGAAAAAATAATTTTCTTATAAAAACCTAGTGATTCAGCATCCTTTTTAGCTTGTATTATTCACCATTTCTGGAGGTCCCAATTTCAATTATTCACCAATTGGAAAAGATTCACCTCTAAAGTTTTTCCTGATGACCTTATCCCTTTCTTACTACTGATCTAAGATAGTAATAACTAGGGATTCACATGATCTCTATGATTCTATTCATATTCTAGGTTTTTACTTCATCAACCTATAAATAATATGTTAAAAATATATATGTCATGATGTAATAAACCCCATAAACCATATTCAATCATAATATGGTCTCTTTTTCTTTGATAATATCAAATTTAGTGGGCTTCCATTAATTGACCCCCTGAAATTTTAGAAGTGTATGTTATAATTTCTTGTCTATATTATTTTATTTTTTGTAACTATACTCTTATTTAATGTGTTCATGTCTTGTTTTTCTTCATATCTTGATATTTTATTTCAATATATCCTATGTAGCCTATATATTTTTCATGTTCATGCCTTGTTTACTCACTTGATACTATGAAATTAATACCTCAAAACATAATAATTTTTAAATACAAAGGAGTGAAATTTAGCATTATTTTTTATTTTTAACATTTGGAAGATCACAACAAACCTTTAGTTGTGATCTTCCTCCCTTATTTCTAAGGTATTTTTACATTTTCCAAATATCATGATATCATGTGATTTCCTTTTCCATCTATGAGTTTTTTGTAGATTAATCTAGACATGTCGAAAAGGAAGGGAACATTAAAACCATTGTAGATATTTATATTGTGTATGCAATTTTTTTAACATTAAATCTTATCTTAGCGTAGATTTTAAGTAATATTTTTGGGAGATACATTTTTATGTTTTCTGAAAAAATCAAACATATACTTAAGGTATATATTGATATATTTTATAGATATAGAGTGTTTCTTTCAATCTAAGAAAACCCATTCTTGCATGAAACCATTGATATGATTTAACTACTAATCTAAAGCTAGTTTTATGCCTTATGTTATCATTTCACTAGAAAAATGTATATAGACCTAGTTATTCCATAGATCAATATACATTTATTAGTGTTTAACATGACACATATATATCTATTATTTAGAATCTAGGTATATCTAGGTAGATTTGATCCATAAAGCTATAAAATAAATACCATAATTGGATGGAAAGTGCTATAATAGTATGTATTTACTTGTGTAGGATATTTCCCCTCTCATGTGTCATTTAGTGATGATCTTATATGTATTTGATTTCATATGCACATGTTACATGTATAAAAGGATGAGATGGAGTGTTGAATAGTATTATTTTAATGGTATTTTGACTAGTAAAATAAGAATACCCATAAACTTGTGCAATAAAAAAAATATTATAAAACTATATGTTTGCTTTTGAAGAATATAGTGTTTTTGGTGATTGATAGAGAAATAATTTGTTTTGTAAACTAGAGAGCGAAGTATCCATTATGTAGTAATGAGGGAAAACATATGTTTAAATTAAGTTGTTTTGATTCATGTGTGGAGAAGTGACTAATGGTAATTCGTATTGAATTATTTTTTTTTAAAGTAGATTTCATATACTAATTCACACCCCTCTTAGTGTATTGTGTGCCCTTCAAGATCACTTTACAATTTGTAATTTTTCAATTATTTGATTAGAACATTCAAACATGCTTACCTGCTATAATTCTTAACAAATTTCCACTAAATTAGAGGAAATTACTTGATGAAGGAAACTAAACAATAACACACCCCTTTCTTTATCGTCTAACAAAATGAAAAGCCCTTTTTTCTATCTAGCTTTGACTTGTTTCAGGTTTTTGGACAAGGTCAATTATTTTTTTCCTAATTATCCAAAGGTTCTTTTACGTGAAATAAATTACCAAAGGTTTAATTTTAGTGATAAATTTACTATAAAATGTAGCATATTATCATAAGTAATTTGTTAAATTTGGTCATCCATGCTTTATCATAAAATGAGTTGTTAAATTTGTGGTATGATGATTGGTTAAAAGGAATGTATTTAAAAGGATTCTTAATGTCCATTTGCATTCAATTTTATAAATAAATCTCCATTTTAATTTTAAAATCATGTTCACTAGCTATTTAATGAACCTACTAAACCTTTAAATTCATACAAGCACATGTTTTAATCATTGGTCTCAATCTAGGGGTGGTTTCAAAACCAACACTAGATGTGAAACATATCTACTACCTAGATCGAGGCTCGAATAATAACATTGGGTTTAGAACTATGATGAGAAAACTAACATTGATGTTGAATGTTAGAAACCGATACTAAATTCTCTCTATTTCTAAAGTAAGTGTTGAACTAATAAGAACTTCTAATTGTTAAATAACCATTCAAAAATCTAACTAGCTCTTAATATGAAGTTTTAAACCCATCATCAAAACCTAAAATTTGCTTTATAAATAATTCAAAAGGACTAAAAAGTGTTTGTTAGATGATTTTATTGAGGGCCACCATATATTCCCTAACCAATCGAAGGGGCTTGATAATTTTTCTTTCAATAATTTTGAGTAGTTATATAACCTTTATAAGAAAGGCGTAATGAGGATTGTGGAAATTCAGTTTCAAACTATCTACTTAATGGTTCCACTTACATGATGTCCCAATGTCATGGCATACCAATAGAAAGGAATTCAACATGCCTCATAATGGTAATTATAGAGATTCGACATCCAAGTAAATTTGACATTAACTTTAACCTCATATTCCCAATGCACTCCATTTTTTTCAAAGAGAAAAATAACTAAGGATCTGTTGAAGATGAATTTGTAGAAAAATTGGCTCCAACTATACATAGCATCGCTTGACATTTAAATGACCATCATTTTTCGACATCTCAACATTATTAAATTTTTGAAAACTCTTATTGGAAGTTGGTCAAACTGCAAAACTTTCACACTTAATTGCATGTGATGTTTTTATGTGGAACTCAATTAGGTTATAATGAATTTCCCATCCCAATAGAACACTAAATTTTTCAAAGTCGCAAAACTGATTCTATATGATATTTTCATTTAGAAACCTGTCACTAAATTTATCTCCCTACAAATATCATGTTGAAACACTACTGCCCATAAATTGATAAAAGATATCAAACTATAATTATATTACAGTCTTCATGCAAAATTAACTGTTGTAAGTGGACATTCACATTCCCTTATATTGACATTCAATTCTAAATATAATCCCTTCATTCACTTGGAACATTGATATCTACATTTGAATGACTACTCATTTCCCAAAAATATGCATTAGTCTATTTTAATAGTAGGATTTCTAGACATTTATTTTTTTTGCTACTAATTGCACCATATGTATGAGAAACAAAAGGTCTTGATTAAGTAAAATGATATGAATCTCTCACAAGAACATAGGGAGGGAAGAATATGATGGCATCTAAAGTTTGTTGTGATATTTATAGTAATGGTCACTAACTACTTCTAGAGGCACAATACTAGTTGTGCATGATTCTAGAGGATAGGGTGATAATAAATGTATTGATGTGATCATTCTTATAATAACCTTTCTTGTGGATTTGTGTACTACTTTAGTGCCCTTTGTATTTATAACTGATTCAATACACCATAAGTTAAGCCTATCTTATACCTTAATTTTGCTATATCATTGGCACCCTTGTGCCTTGTTCCTTTCGTTCATGTTAATTCCTTAGTCTTTATGCTTTGGTTGAGCTTCAATTTCACCCTTATGATAACTTGATTGACATTGTTAATTCCTCATGTCTTGCCTATGAACCTTATTCTAGTTTGATGATAAAATTCTTATTGGAAACCACCTATAACTAAATGGAATCTTTTGTATTCATGAGGTGATTGAACACTAACATTTTATTTTAATGAATCAATGATCCACAATTACATGTAAACAAATCCCTAATATATAGTTTTTTTCTCTAAATAATAATAATAATTTTATTTATCACACCTAATTGTCATTAAGTTACTCTAAATCAATTTATATTTTGTTTTAATGCATCTATTTAATTAACTTAAATTAAACTTACCAAAAATATATTTTTCTTTAACTTTTGTAACACTTTGACCTTACTATAAAGAAACATGTATCACCTAAAAAACTTTCAGTCACAACTTTCTCATTAGATTTTAAATAGATGAAACTCAAACAAAATTATAAATTTTATTGATAACTTAAATTTTCATCAAAATATTTACTTAATAAATTAAGATTAAATTTTGATATTTCTCTATTTTTATTTTATTTTTAATTTAATTTAATTTAAATTAATGATTTTGTTTTTTTAATAGTTATGAATTTGATTGAATTGATTTATATATTATTATAAAAAAATAATTATAATCCTTTTAAAAAGAAGGTGAATTGATTATAATATGTCCGTGAACCAAATTATCAATAACTATTTTTAACTATGAATTTATAATATTTAAAAAAAAAATTAAATTTTTTTTATAGAATTAAAAATTATCTATTTAATTTTCTATTGTAATTATTTATAAGAAATTATTATGGTTAAAATTTATTTTTAATAATGTAATAGTTCGTTCTAAAAAAAATCATTACGTAGTCTAATATGAATTATTATGTAGCTAGTAGGCTACTAAATCTAGTGGCGAGTGCCAATACAGTTGGCTTCTATCAGAACCTGAAGTTCGCCTCATTGATTTAATCTATCTTTTGCTTTTGTAAGTTTCAGATCGTTGGTTGTATAGGCATTGACTATTTACTCTTCTCTATGCTTCAGTAGCCCAAGCGATTATATGGAGAGATAGAGAGATTTAAATCAAGGCAAACACAGGAACTTGTGTGGGATCCTGCATAGAAGCACTGTCAAATAGTCTTTAAGATCCTCAATCGGAAGGGTAGTTGCTTTCCCCAATATGACAGCCTTGCCCTTGCCAGCAACTACAGTTTCTTCCTCCCCTTGTCTGTATATGGAAGTCGTTCCAGGCATTAATAATTCATCATCTCCTCTAACGAGTTCAACCACCAACAACCAGAACAAAAAAAAAATGCTGCCCTGCAGGCACTCCTGGCAACAATTTGGTAAAGGTTTTGCAAATGGTTCATAATGCATAACACTTGCTGAAGGTTTTGCAAATGGGGTAACAAGCTAAGTGGGCTAAACCTTGGGGAAACTTTGTGGTTAAGTGCGCTTGAGCTGGAGTAGTACTGGGATGGGTGACCTTCCGGGACGGACCAATGCTTCACCTCTGTGAGCATCACCTAGATGCAATGAGTGCTAATGGGATCATTTATTATCATGAGAGATGGGTTCTTGTGAACCACTACTCATGAAACATGGGTCAATGAGTTTGACTTGAAAACTATACGGTTGAATCCTGATAGCAATATCATAATTTGACACGCTGTGGAAGAAACCTCCTACTTATCAACAATTTGGTAGCTTGCAAAACCTCTGTTCGAAAAGGGCACGCCTGTATAGCTCGCATGTTTGGTTCCCTTAGACGCTTTATTCGCTTGCTTTTGTCTCTTGAGGTTGGAAAGTTCTGCGTCGCACTTGCACTGCGTTTGCACATAAATGAATTCACCGATGGCTATGCTGAATGCCCCGCCACCAGCTCCGCTAGCCCAGATATCACCTAAATGCTTTGATAGAAGTGGAAAGGCGCGGGCATAAGTACAAGGCCTTTGTTGTGAGTGGGAGATTAGATTCAAATTTGAAATTCAAACTTAACCGTCTATGTGACTGCCAATGGAGAGATAGAAGAACGCAACGGCAAACAGAACGGGAAACAGGAAGGTTAAGTGGGGCCCATATATTCCACTAAACGGTCAAAGCTAGATAAGCCAGCCAAGCATAAGTTGCAGGCCGTTCTGAACTTCTTGTGTTTTAGCAGCCAACGATAAACATTTTCCATTACAAACTGGATTTTTAAGGAATCGATGACGTGATAAAGAGATATAAAGTCTCATTATACTTCCAAATGGGCTTTTGACCCTTATAATGCACGTAACTTAAACCACTAATATAACTCTTTCCTTGAACGGGTACTCTTTTGGATGATACATAAGAAGAATTCGTTTAAGCACACCAGCCATTCAATAATTTCCTTCAACATTAAGTAGATCCGTAGGGCCAAAACTCTTTCCTTGGACAGAGTCTCCTTTGGAAGTTATATTAGAAAATATCGTGTAAGAACACCAGGCATCAATAATTTTGTTGAGCATGTCGAGGATTTCCTGGGAGAACCCATCTTCTTCCCAGCATGGCTCCATGCCTTTGTTCATGGTATTTATAGGGCTTATGATGGTATCCATGGTGGTTGTTTCTTGCGCTTCTGGGAGTGGGAGAAAGAGGAAGCGTCCGAACGGTAAAAGTGATGCTATTTTTGCAGGTGGTGTAGCAGGAGGTGGTGGTGGCTGTGGAGGGGGCGTGAGCGCGGGTGGTGGAGGTGGTGGCTGTGGAGGGGGAGGCGGAGATGGCGGTGGAGGTGGCGTGTGGCGGTGGTGGTTGCGGTGGCTGATGTTGATATTTATTTTTGTTTTGTTTTCCACCTCAACAACGAGGTGAAATGAAATATCTAGCGAGATTATATCCAACCATGTGTTTCTGGATAATAATACTTTGTATTCAAGAAGAATTCTAAATATTTATTAATGAATGGCAACTACATATCAATATGTCTATTTAGATAAAGAGACAAAATCTAGCATGCAATCTAAATACCATACTTATCTTCTCATACCTTTTAAAAAATAAAAATATTAGATGCCGTTTTGATTGATGATAATGGAGACACCATAGTGCAATTATTCTGTTTTATATGCATTAACTTGTGAAGCACATGGATTATATATTCTTTTGTTAATAGAAATGGGCTATATTATGTAGTTAGAATAGGAACAACTTAAACATTTCTTGAGTTTAATTTCTACTTTTTAATATATTAAATAGCTAGAATGAAATTTTTTTTAAATGAATTGTAATTTTTTTTTGTGTATAGTGTAATGGTAAATTGGTTAAGTTTTAGAATTTGAAGGAATGTTTTTTTTTAATTTGGGGGAATGATTGTGGTTTACCAGTTACATTTATTATTTGTGTTTAGATTATTATGTTGTTTATTTTAGAATAAGTTTAATTATTATGTTAATTGATTATATGAGATTGTTATTTATGAATATAAATATTGTCAATAAGAGTAAATTGTTTATGTGAGATTATTGTTCTTTTAATTGTCTATGAGATTGTCAACTACAAATATAATTATTGTTAATTATGATTGATAATGGTGATTATTTATGTGAGATTGACAATCGAAAATACTAACATTGTCAGTTATGATCAATTATGTTGAATATTAATGTGAGATCATTATTTTATGAATTAAGATTAATCATGATGACTATTAATGTGAGATTGTCATTACTCTAATTGTAATAATTATTTATATGAAGATTTTCAATCAAAACTAATTATAGCAATTAATGCTTGTGTGAGATTGTTAATCAGACAATCAAAATCACTTATACTAACTATTTAGATCAAAATCAATTGTACTAACTATTAAGATTAATCATCATGACTACTAATGTGAGATTGTCATTCCTTTAATTGTACTAATTATTTTTTATGATTTTTTTTTAAGAAACTAGCAATCACAGAGATATAAATCAAGCACAGTGAACACACCAAACTATTTGTTATTAACCTGTTGAATTAGATAATAAGGGGTCTCCTTATAAAGGATAAATATCTAGCCATGAGGTGTTGAGGTGTTTCAACACCTCTCCAGTCTATTAACTAGCTAGGATAAATATCAAGAAAATATCAACCTACACATTAAATGCCTAAGTAGGCTTAGGTTAGCCTGTGAGTATGTAAGTCATTAATCAATACACTAACACCCCCCCTTAAGGATAACTTAGGTAGGCATGGATAAAATGGGTCCCGACTAGTAGCCTGGTGAGGTACGCATGTACAATGAAATCTCTCTATAAAATAGAGTAAGATAGAAAACCCAATGGGAAAAAACTATCCTCCAAAATGAGAGAAGAAGAGGAGAAAACTAGAAAGCCCCCCCCAAGGATGTTGATGATGTTGACATAGACCGCACACCAAGAAGATCTCATAGATGAATGAATTTGTTCTCAGTGAAGGGCTTGGTGAATATGTCAACAACCTGCTCTAAAAACTGGCAAAAGACTAAGACGATGATTTGACCATGAATTAACTCTCGAATATAATGCATATGAATCTCTATGTGTTTGGTTCATTGATGTTGAACTAGATTCCTGCATATATGAATAGTACTCTAGTTATCACAATAAATGACTATAGGTTGTCGGAAAGAAATACCAAACTCAGAAAGAATTCCTTGAAGCCATATAGCCTTAGTAGCTGAGTTAACAATGCCCCTAAATTCTGCCTCTGTGGATGATATAGCAATTGCATTTTGCTTCTTGCTATACCAACTAATAGGACCTGAACCAAGTAAAAAACTGTAACCTGAAGTGGACTTACAATGCTCAATGTCATCGACCCAATCTGAATCTGTATAACCAACCAAGTCAAGTGATTAACCAACTCTATAGTGAATCCCAAACCCAAGAGTACCATGAAGATAGTGAAGAATCCTCTTAGCTGCTTTCTAATGCATCTCATGAGGTTTTTGCATGAATCTTGAAACCATGCCTACTACATAGGCAATGTCTGGCCTTGTATGATTCAAGTATATAAGACTACCAACAAGTTATCAATACAAGGTAGCATCAACCAATGGTGTAGTACATGAAGTCTCAAGCTTGACTCCAGAAAGAAAGGGAGTCAAAGATGGTTTACAAGTAGTCATATGAAACCGTGCAAGTAGATCAAGAGTATACTTGGGTTGGGAAAGAGTAATCCCTGAAGCTATTTGTGAAATCTCGATTCCAAGGAAGTAGTGCAAGAAACCCAAGTCTGTCATGTCAAATCTATCCTGAAGTGATGTCTTCACTATTGTAATGGCTGATGAAGAATACCCAGTAATCAAAAGGTCATCAACATATAGAACCAATATCAAAAGTGAATCATCCTTCCATAGTAGATACACATTAGGATCAAAATGACATCTAGTAAAACTTGAAGATAGGAGGTACGATTCCATCTTGGCATACCAAGCTCTAGGAGCTTGTTTAATGCCATAGAGAGATTTCTTAAGTCTACAAACTAAGGATGAATCCTGAACAAAACCTGGTGGTTGTTCAATTTAGATTTCCTCCTTGAGGTCTCTATGAAGAAAAGTACTCTTCACATCTATCTGATGTACATTCCATCCACGTGATGTAGTTATAGCAAGTGTGAGTCTAATGGAAGTCATCTTAGCAATTGGTGTAAAGGTTTATATATAGTCAGTGCCTGCAACTTGTGAAAAAATGTTTGGCTACCAATTGTGCTTTGTACTTATAAACTGACCCATCTACTACAAATTTAGTTTGATATATCCACCTACATCAAACTATCTTCCTTCCCTTAGGAAGTGAAGTCAAATCCCAAGTGTGATTTATAATCAAGGAATCATATTCCTCATCCATAGAAATATCCCACTCTGGTATGCCTGATGCCTCTCTAAATGTCTGTGGATCAGAAACTGAAGCAAAGAAGGCATGTGGCCACCCCTAAAAATTGACATGAATCAGTCTGTCATCTGTTGAATCCTATACCCCTATATCTATCCTATGTATAGTGTAAGATGTGGATGAGTTTGGTGCAGATATATCAACTTCTAATGCAACCCCTGAACTAGATGAAGATTAATCCTCATCACTATGAGAACTGGAAGAAGAAGATACTCCACTAGGAATCTGCTGAGAATGAGTTGAATCATCAATACTATAATCAGGATCTGAAGAGTCCACAATATGTTGAGAAGTGTCAAGTATAGTTTCAGGAGATGTTTCTTGAAACTTAACACTTCTCTCAATTAAAAAACTCATGTGTGGTAGGGTGGAGTAGGTGATAGCCTTTTACACCATCTGGATATCCCACAAAGATGCAAAGTTTAGATTGAGGATCCATAGCCTTGTGTTTCTCTTTTGGAATGTGTGCCATGGCATGCTAGCCAAAAACTCTAAAATGATCAACTACAGGTTTCCATCCTTTCCATGCTTCAAAGGGAGTGATTCCCTTTAATGCTTTATGTGGAACTCTATTTTGTATGTAACATGCATAGTTGATTGCTTTTGCCCAATATGATGGTGTGAGGCCCTTAGAGTGAATCATACAATTAGCCATCTCTTTTAAAGATCTATTTTTACATTCTACAACACCATTTTGTTGTGGGGTATAAGGAACTATATGCTATAGATCTATCCCCTCTGATATACAAAACTGTTCAAAACTATTGTTGACATATTCTCTCCCATTATCTGTTCAAAGAACCTTGATGACTTTCCCTGATTATTTTTCAACAAGAGCTTTGATATCTTGAAAAGACTCAAACACTTCTAATTTTTGACTAAGAAAGTAGACCCATGTAAAACATGAGAAATCATCAATGAAGGTGAGAACATATCTAGCCTTTGTAAAAGATGGATGGGAAAAGCCCCTAAAACATCACTATGAATAAGTTCTAAAACTTGTGTTGCCCTCCTTGATTTACCTTTGTCAAATATTTCTTTTGGATGCTTGCCAAGTGCACAACCTTCACAAAGACCTTTAGAAAATTTAACCTTAGGTAATCCCTTAACCATATTCTGCTGACATAGTTTTTGATAAAAGGGTAAAACAGGTTTTATAGGGACCCGAAACCACAAAGTTTACAAAATAACGAAGAGAACACCAAAGTTCCACCAAAAAAAATAGCTTCCCGAGAAAAAAACAGCAGCAATCAAGCACAAAGGACTAAAAGGGTCAGGAAAGAAAGGACAACAGAAAAAGAACACAGAAAGCCCCAAACATTACTTCAGAGACCTAAGGACAGTCTCAGTCTCCGCTTCCAAATCCTGCATATCAATAACCCCCTTTTTAAATGTTTGAACCATTTTCGGAGTTACGGGGGGCCTTGCACTTCAAATTGGCACGGGTTCTTCTAGAAATGCCACCATCCATGTCCTGGCTTTTATCTTCAATCTCTTCTAGGTCAACCACCAGAGAGCCCTGCTGGGCTTTGTCAAGCTTTTCAGTCATCGCATTGATAATTATAGCATTATGTCTTGCTATACGGTTGTTTTGTTCTGTGATAGCTCTGATGGTATTCCTTAAGCACTCAGCATCGGTATCAATGTTCATGTTACTATGCCCCGCATCTTTCTTACCCATTTCAGCAATCTTAGCACGCATTTCCTCAATCTTACTTTGCAGGGCCTAGTTTTTAATTTTAAGCTCATTGATTTCAGCAAAGGTCCAATCCACGAGTTTAAAATGGGACTCAGAATTGGTTTTAGCCAAGTAGAGATAATCAAGGGAGGGCTCTTTTCCAGTGTTAACAGGGGAATTGTCAACATTGTGTATGTCCGATAAAGGGTCCACACAGTGCTCAGAGTTGTTGGTGTCAGCTTCCTCCAACTCAGAGGAATCTTCGGTGTAAGAGACAAGGCTTTTAGCCTAGGTAGTCTTGCCAGTAAGGCTGATCTTAGGAGGAGAAAAGTCAGGCTCAAGCTCAACCCAGATTTTACCCGGATCCCTGGAAGGGCCAGCATGCAAACTAGGGGCTTTTGGGCCCGGGCTAGGGTTAGGCAAATATTCTGAGCCATTGGGCTCAGTATCATCACTATAAACATCAGGGTTGGCTTCTAAGATAACAGGGGCAGGCACATGCAGATGTTCAACAATAAGCCTAATTAACCCAGTATGAAGAATAGGAAATCTTTTGGGGTTTTTTTTGTTGTCCTCCAAACTTTTCTTCAAAGAGCAAAAGAGATAATAGGGGATAGAGACCCTTACCTTGTGATGGAAATGGTTGAGGAGGGCGAAGTGGTACCCATAGACTTTAGTAAAATGCCCGTCCATCGTGATATACTCCATAATAGCCCGAAGGACCTTTCTCCACATAGATTTTATGGAATCAACATCAAAGTAACTATTAGATATTTTGACCAAGCTTTGCTTTTCCTTGTCATTTTTGGGGAATCTGATGACAACTTCATCAGAGTAAGCCCTGTCCCTAAAAAACTTCTTCCCATCAGTGGGTAATCCTGTAACTTTGGCAATAAGATTTTCATTGAGCTCCACATTCCTGTCGAACAGAGTCAAGTTACCATCATGCCAATTTTTGGTGAAGAGATTCATAGCCTCTAGATTAGAACCATGAAGCTTCTCCAGAAAAGGAATAAGACCTCCACTTTTAATCTTGTTCCAAACCTTAGCATTTTTCATGTGGGTTTCATAGCTGTCTGGCTCAGTACGCTTTCTGTCTCCTCCCATATCGGTCGACACAGTGAGGAAGAAACAAACACAGTCCTTTCTAAAATTGGCCTCGCCAAATCTTAGGACCCACAAAGCATGTGGATTTATCTTACAGATTACTCCACAGAGGTCGGTCCCATACAATCTAATGATTGTGATGTGAAAGATCCAACCTGTCCTCATTAAAGGGGTAACACGATGCCTTACCATGTGATTTATCATAGTTTAATAGGGCACAAACTTTAATATTTAGATTGCTATTATTAAGCCAGGTACACACTTCTTTACTCTTAACTCCTTCATTAGCAAAAAAGTCCACAACAGCATTGGCTTCTCTATAGGTGAGTGTTATTTTAAATTTTTCAAACATGACCAGTTTCAATTTAGCTTCATCAATCCATGATTTGATGGTCCACGAGGGAGGAGACTTGCCATGGAGACAGTCAATTATGTTTTTGGAGTCTCCTTCAAGCCATAAGTTTTTAATATTGAGACTTTGGGCTAAATTTATGATGTTGTAAGCACCAGCCGCCTCCGTCAGGTGATTAGTTTGAGAGCCAAGAGGAGAGGCAATCGCACCTATGAAGTTGCCATTGGAATCCCTTATAACTCCTGCATAGCCCGCTGCCCCTGGATTGCCTTTAGCCGCGCCATCAAAGTTAGCTTTGATCCACCCCGTTAGGCGGAAAAGTCCAGCAAACTCCCTCTCTGTCCTTTTTAGCCTTCATAGTAAAGCTAGACAGAATAGGATTTATGTTCCAGTCCTTAGCAACACAAAGATCATAGTTCGAAAACTCCGCATTCAAGGTCTTCCTATCCTTCTGGGCCACGACACTAAAGTTTTCCTTCAGAGATCTGACAATTTTATCAAAGACATAATCCACAGAGGCTTCTTTTCCGCTAAAAATTCTATTGTTGTGTTCTTTCCAGATGCCCCGAGAAATATGAGGGAAAGATAACTCCCAAAAAAATCTAAGTAAAGGATTCCTTGTTGGGGATTTCCATTGAGAAAAGGGATCTTCAATGAGCATCAGGAAAACCCAAGAAAGGTTCCATAACCTGATAAAATTTTCCAAAAGAGAAGCAACAAAAGAGCAATGAAGGAATAAATGATTAACAGATTCAACATCCATCTTACAAAGACAACATCTATTAGCGATTTGAAATCCACGTTTACACAGGTGGTCAATCATAAGCAACTTATTTTGAAGCAAGATCCAAAAGAAGATGTTAATTTTAGGTATCAGATTAGTGCACCAAGCTTTCGACCAAAAGGGAGGATGATCCAGAGAAGAAGTGAGCTTAGCAAAAGTAGAAGACATAGAAAAATTACCAGAGGGATCATCAATCCAGACCGCACAGTCCTCCAGCTGCTCCGAGCTAAGCCTAACTGCCAGCAACGTAGTCTGGATGGGGACCAAAGCCTGACTAACTTTTCCCAAGTCCACCCAATTGCCATTCACTCTATAATCTTTAACATAATTACCAAACCTAGCCTTGCAATTCTCAGCCCAATCTCTGAAGGGATTGATATTTATCAAGGGTTCCTTAAAAAGCCATCTGTCTTCCTAGAATCTGGTACTATTACCATTTCTCACTTGCCAACCAATACCTTCCTCCACAATATTTTTTTCCAATAATTAAATTGTTCTAGCAAATAGATCCTCTTGGAAGAAGGTGGGGGTCCTTCTTAATAATGGAAGAGCAATTGTTATCTAAATATTTGCTAGCTAGAATATCTATCCACTCCCCGAAAGAGGAGAAGATTCTCCAAATTTTCTTAGCCAAGAGGATTTTGTTAATAGATCCGATTCTTCTTAACCCTAGTCCACCATTCTTTTTAGGTCTAGAAACTAGATTCCACTCAAGATAGCAGTAGTTAAGATGGCCAAACCGCTCATGCCATAGTTTGCTAACTTCATCTAAATGAGTTAGTAGTGTTGTTGGTGAAATATCTATGGAAAATTTGGAGAAGGCATATAATCTGGATTGGTGATTTGCCTCTCCTATTGCTACCAAATTGTTTCTCTTTAATTCTCTTATCTCAACTGAATCTAGAGAGAATTGTACTCTCATGCCCTTCCCTAAATGAGTTATTTGATACACTAAAAGGAGATTAGTTAAGAGTGAAGGTACACTTAGAACATTGACAAATGTTCCTCCTTCAACTTCAACAGACCCTCTCTCTATTACCAATGCTAGAGTATCATCACCTAAGGTGATTGTGGACATACTTGATGGTTCTAAGGATGAAAAGATAACCTGTGAAGAACCCATATGGTGTGAAGCACCAGAGTCAAGAATCCTTGATGGAGATAAATACGCTTTAGCAACTAAGGCTTTTCCTTTTGATTTTTCTTTGTACTTAGTATTATCTTGATTTGATGAAGATGCCTTGATAGAATCAGCTAGCCCTATATTATTCATTTTGAGAATTTGTTGTAGAACGTCAATCTTATTCTTCATGCAATGATGTTCATCATGTCCAATATTTTTACAAAAGGTACATGTAACTCTCTTTTTACCTTAAGAGTCCTTTTTGGAGTTGTCAATTTTTCTTTTTTTCTTAACTTCCTTGTCCTTTTTAGTGTTCTTCTTCTCCCCTTTTGAAGTGTGATGTGTTTCATTCCCTACAAGTAGGGCTTGAGGTTTAGTAGACTTTAAAGTACCCATTTGAATCAACTTTTCTTGTGCCCTTGTGATGTCAAAAATAAAGTTATCAAGTGTGGGCATTGACCAGGAAGCTCCAAGAGCCCTTTTAGTAGAGTAGAAAGTTGATACAAACATAGAAAATTCTGGACCTAACTTGGAAAGTACAGAAAGGATAAATTGATCCTCTTTCTTGTCAATTCCACAATATTTTAAGTGCAACTTCAAGGATTTAAACTTAGTAAAAAAGTCTTGTAAAGTTGAAAAATTCCTAGGACTAAGACCTAAGAGTTTATTTTCCAACTCATGGCTTCTAAGTTCATCTATTTTCCCAAATATTTTGTCAAGACCTTCCCAAACTTGGTTGGGTGTTTTCAAGTTCTCAACATGGAACAAAAAATCAAGAGATAGATTTAGGCATAGAAATCCAAATTCTTGATCACACTTATAAAAAAAATTTATTTGTCTTTAGCTACATTAGGTTCTTTCTCTATTCCCATAGTAACCCTATATAAACCTTTGTTCTTAAGCACAAGAATTACTTTCACCTTCCAATCATGATAATTGAAAGGTGTTAAGGGCACTATAATAACATTAGATTCCATACTACTTTGACTTAGATAGTTGCTTGTAGAAATGCGGAAATGAAGATCTTAGAAATGCGTGCTAAAGTGAATTTAAAAAACACAACACACAATCATTTCTTGAGGAAGTGTGAAATTAAACAACACACAATGCCCCCCCTTGATTATTTGTTTTCCCCCAATTTGGCACTTTATAGAAGGAGTGCTCGTAACTGACCCTAAAAAGACACAAACAAACACTTTATAGGATGAGTGTGATTTTGTTCTTTTTGAAGTCATGGAAAAAAAATACTTACTTTTGCAAAAAATGGTACTAAAATTAGAGCTACTGAACAAAAGTTATGGAACTTAGAAGAAATTTCACCTATTACAAACTATTTTGATCCTCCTTATAAACTACAATTTCTGATATCTAAAAACTATGGCAAGCACCAAAAAGTTAAAGACAAAGGACTTGTGGTAGCTAAATTCTGCAATTGGTTAGTATATTATAGAAATCAAACTAACATTGCAAAACCAAACAAACCCTATGAAATATTACTCCATACTAGACATGCTAAATTAAGACATTGAAACAACTAGAAATGCCAAGTGAAATAATTTAAAGCACAAATAACATGAAGCACATCTATTCCATATTGGATGGGTGCTATCCTTTGTGTAGAAGGCAGCCCTTTCCCAATCCCTGATAAGCAAAAGATGCCAAATGAAGAGCAAGATTAGTTCTCACATGAAGATAATAACCTTGCATAAAATGTGTTCTCAAATTGTGTTGTTCTCAAATTGAGTTGTGCTATTTGTGTTGAAATGCTTTGCATTTTATAGATTCAAGGGTAGGAGATTGAGTGATTTTGGATGAATGTGGGATCATTCATGAGCCAAGGACAAGATGCCACTTGTCAAGGTGTGAGAGGGTGAGGAATGTGCAAGTCTTGGCCAATGTGCCAATTTGAATTTGAATTTTCAATAAATGAATGTGGTTGAGGGTTTTTGGTGGGAATTATGTTTGTCCAAATAGTCAAACATGAGAGTTAATGAGGGAAAATAGCTCTTTTAATAAATCAAATAAAGTGATTTATTGTGCAAGTGGGTGGGTTAGTTAAGAGTTTGGATTTGACTCTAATTGAGTCAAAAGCTAGAGAATGACTGATCATGATTAGAGGTTAATTAATTTAGATTAATTAACCTGGAGGATTTTAGGCATTTGATATTTGATTTAAATCAGTTTGATTTATTGAATGAAATAAGAAGAACTTTAGGACTTAATGAAATAATTTGATTTATTTAATTAAGTCTGGTGAACCTTAGGGATTTAATCAATAAAATATTTTAATTGATTAATAGAAGAAATGACTGTTAATTAGAGCAGGATGCATGATGCATGATGTTAGTTTTGCATGTCTACCTTTTTCCCCTCTTTGAAGCAATGTACCCGTTGCATTGATTGAAAGAATGATGCTGCTGACATTGAAATTATTTTTTTTTCTGATTTTTCAGATGCCCCAGCAAAAAGAAGTACGTTAGTATATTGCCCCCTCGAGAGATCGAGTGAGAAGATTGAGGTGGATCTCGCGACAAAGAGGTTCAAAATGAATGTATGGATGGTTAGACTATATGATCTATATGAGAATGATGATGAAAATGAGGCATTTGGAAGATTCTTAGAATAGCAAATTTATATTATCCTAAACAACTTAAATGCAAATGAAATGTTTTGAAGATGCTTAAAATAACAAATCTATATTATCTTAAACATCTTAAATGATGATGCAATGTATGTGAAATGAATGTGATGGATGCTTTTGTCCTATGATGATATGACATGATTATGCAGGATGCAAGATGGATGCAGGATGGATGCCTTGTTAGTGTGACAGAGGATAGGAGAATGAGAGGGATAAACTCTTAAATCCAAGAAGAATGCAGAAGTCCAACAAGTCTATTAGTCGTTGAGACTTTATTCGATATGATGACAAATAATGATGATGTATTGCTTAGCCAAGGATGGGAAAGAGCGTACCTTTCTTTATGTTTGATAACAAATGTAGGTGCAATGCATCAAGGTATTAAGAACTGGGATGGCATGGCGCCTAGTGTGATGGAATTTGACTTGTCAAATAGATAGAAGTAATCTTGTTCACACTTGACAAACATTACCTTATTCAGAATGCAGTTCAGATATTCTGAACATCTGAACATCTCGGGCCAAAACATAAAAAGGCAAGCCTTCTTATGTGGTCAACAAGACACTTAAAACATCTTTCCTACAAACAATGTACGCCTGACGAAGTTATTTTACAAGAATATCCAACAAGTGCAGCAGATAAATAGATAATGATCATTGCCCCATTCCTTTCTCTCTAAACCTATTTTGTTTAGGCATCATCGAGAGGTCCTTGGAATGAGCGCAAACTAAGATAAGTCAACAAAGACCAAAATAAAGTAAACAAACAAGCTGATGTTCTTCGTACTGCTAGCCAAGGCTAAACTACTGTGGGGTACCTGATGCTTATGTCCATCGTGGGAAAGCTTCATCCTAGGACATGTAGTGATCAGGGTTTTGATGAGACTGATTGGGTGATAAGCTATTGATACTCCGAGTTGATCAACTTGCTTGCTTAACGATTAGGTGTTCACTTTTGAACCTGCTAGACTTGCTTCTGATTACTTCACCAAAGGATGAAGGCGGCGATTGATTTATTATGTGCGACATTTATTGCAGGTGAAAGCGAGTTGGGACGGGTGCACCATTTTGGGTTTTTCAGATATTTGGATGTTTTTGATATTTTGAAAATGTTTTGAGGTTGTTTTTGGTATTTTTAAAAATTTTCCAATGTTTTTGGATTTTTGTGTCTCAGGGACCAATCAAAGATGGCCTTGCCTACGTTTAAGCTCAGAGATGGCGTAGTTCAGATGACAATTGACTTCAATGTTGATGAGATAGATGAGAAAATGAATTTCCATTGCGACAGACGCCTAACCTAAAATGTAAACTAGATGGACAAACGAATGCCATTGTGACGGATGCCTAAATAGATAGGCAAACGGATGTCATTGCGATGGACGCCTAACCTAAAATGTAAAGAAGATGGACAAACGAATGCCATTGCGACAGATGCCTAAATAGATGGGCAAACGGATGTCATTGCGACAGACGCCTAACCTAAAATGTAAAGAAGATGGACAAACGAATGCCATTGTGACGGATGCCTAAATAGATGGGCAAACAGATGTCATTGCGACGGATGCCTAACCTAAAATGTAAAGAAGATGGACAAACGAATTCCATTGTGATGGACGCCTAAAGGACTGACCTAAATGTCTCAGGGGATGATCAAAGATCAACCTTGTCTATGTTCAAGCTCAGAGACGATGTAGTTCGACAAGGTGAATGACTGACAAGACTCAATGATGAATTCTTGGAAGATTTTTCGATATTTTGACATGTTTTTGGATTTTTGATGAATTTGGATGTTTTGGATTTTTTGATGAGATTTTGAATGTTTTTGGATTTTTGATGAAATTTTAGATTTTTTTTTTTTAAAATTTGATAGATTTTTGAATGTTTTTAGATTTTTCGCATGATTTTGACAATTTGGAGGTGGATATGTGATGATATCAATACTCTATTTTGGGATTTTGCTAAAAACCAAGCTAGGTTTGATTGATCAGATTGATGGATTGATTAGTTTGACTAAGTGTGTTAAGTGAAACAAAAGTGATAATGCACTTGTAAACTCTAGTAAGTTGTGTTATCCCAGAGTAAAATCATACAAGAGGGTAGTTTGACTAAGTGTGTTAAGTCAAACGAGGTCGTTTTGGATTCTATAATTTGGCTAAGTGTGTTAAGCCAAACAAAGATGATAATGAACTTGTAAACCCAAGGAAGTTGTGTTATCCTAGAGTAAACTCGTGCTCAAGATGATAGTTTGACTAAGTGTGTTAAGTCAAACAAGGTGATTATTGATTGGATTCAATTGATCAAGATTGATGAAGCTTGATTTGGAACAAAATTGCTTTGATGATTTGATGTGATGGTGGCGTGCACATTAGATGTGACTGATATTGACTGTTTAGATCAATGTTTGATGAAGGATAACGCTTGATAAGGAACATCATCTCATCAAAGTATGCCATGGGTTAGTGATTTGGATTCATGCTCATAGATGCTTTGACCAATTTGACTTCATGTTTTCAATGCTTGGATCACCACATAAGTGTGAAGATATAGATCAAGATTTATTCCCGAAGCAAGATGCAAATATCTGCCCCCAATGTCTAGCAATGTTTGAACGGCCATGGGTGGATGCTTGGGTCAATATATGAATGGATAGATATGGTAAGCATGCAAAGGATGCCAAGGATTATCTTGTATAAAATAAGGTGTTCGAACAAAGGAATGCTCATTCGGATAATGCTTTGAGGCTTAGATAAAGTTGGGTAGGATGGGATCAATGAAAATGACCCATGTTAAGATGTTTACCATAAAAAAGTGTAAAGCGTGCACCAAACCTTCATCAAGATTAAGATACCTTGTAGTATGGATGCAAATGGATGAAAATGGATTCGATAAATGGTTCATGGATGAATGAATGATATGGCTCAAATGATGGCTTTATTGCGGATGTGATAAGATGCTTTTAGATGAACTAGCACACGTACATGCTCGATTCTACACATGACGCCTGTTTGCCAGGTTTTCATCAAGGTACTTGTCCAAAGTGCCACTGAAGTGGTTTTCACTAGAGGATGATTTTTTTGTTTACTGTTTTCAATCCTTTTTCTACTTTTATTTTTATTTTTATGTTTTTTGATTTTTTTGTATTTTTTTGAGAGATTTTAAGCCGATGTTGAATTGTCTGGTACTACTGATGTTGATACTTCTATCATAACATGCCATCGGTATCCTTCTTGAAGAAGATGCTTTGCCAAGACACATGCACTTGAATGCAACTTTTAAGAAATTTGTTCTGCTTTGCTGATATCGGAGTTAACTCTATCTTTGTGCGCACATCGCAATAGAGTGCCTTTTGAATCCTTATGATGAAGGGTCATTTCCAACACATGGTTAATGTGAGAATTGGATATCATGTGTGGAGGCGTGGATGGAGTGTTTTTAGGAATAAAATATGGACTGGTTGATAGTTTGGAATCTTTGATTCTCCAAACTTGAGAAGATGAGTGATGATGGATGGATACAAAAGTGTGTGGAATCAGGACCAAAAACTCGATACACCTTGTGTGTCACTTGAGACACTTGATTTTTCCCTTGTGGACATACTTGATGGATACTTTTCCCTTTTTGATTTTTCCCCATAGTTTCTTTGACTAATGGAGTTTGGCAGGGATACTATTTCTTTGTATTCTTTGGTATCCATATGTATTTGTTTTTTCCTTCATGCTTCTTAGCTTCTTTTTCCTTGATAATATTCTTCATGCTTTGATTCAAATATCCATTTTGATGTTGGTCCCAATTTTTGGATGGGGTGATGGGTGCATGGAGATTCATGACATGGCTGGTTGTATTGGCATCGATTTCATCATAAGGATTCCTCGTGCTCCCTATGTTAACGCTTGCTTGAGACGAAGTTGCCCCCAGTTTTACGTAAGTATCATTGATATATTTATATCCCTTGATTTTCGAATAACCAAGGCCTTGATGCTTCGGATTGCTAACAATTTGCACTGGTTCCAGGATACCTTGTTCATGTAGGCCTAATCCTCTGCCTTGATAATTCATCTGTCAAAACATTTTGTTCGCAATAGGATATGATTTACCTTAGAAACAAGGTGCTAATCCTTCTCTACTCTGTCGTGGACCTTCAAAAGTGTCAGCTTCTTTATTGATGAGATAGTTTTCCCTAAGAAAGGTACGTGATCCAAGTTTATAAGTGATTGGATCCTCCATATGTGGGATGAGTGTCCGATTGATATCTTTCAATTGATCTTGTGAAATATCAGATTTTAATGCTTCTTTAAGAGGTGTTGGTGATTTACTATTCACATACAATTCTTCCTCTTGAATCCTTTCATAGGATATTTCTGATTCATGACTTATGTAGGAGTCCTCTTCATGATTTATTTCTGCTATGTCTCCAAATTTTTCCACATCTTGGTCTTGTGCACAAATGTTAAGAGTAGGAGACTCTTGTTCCTTGGTAATGATGTCAAGAGTATGAGACTCTTGTTTCTTTGTAATGATATCAAGAGTATCAAACTCTTGTTTTGAATGAAGATCATCTACGTGTCCATCCAAAGAAAGCATCTTGCAGGTAGGTGGAGGAATATGTGTTATATGGATGTGATCATCATTTGCGACATCTTGTATAGATAAAAGAGTCCCCATTAGATCATTATAGTATCTTGGAGATACAAATTCTCGATCTTGATTAGTTTTAGAATTACTTTCAATATGCTTCAGATCAAGTTCTTGACATGGGTCAATTTCAAAGGATGGATTCTGTACAAGGGGTTCTTGGACATTCTCCTTAGGCATGGGAAGTGGCTTAATTTCCACTTGTTCTTTGAATGGATTTGGATCAAGTGTAGTGCCAAAAATTATTTAAATAAAATATCAAAACCCCTAAAATCCTCCAAGTTAATTAATTTAAATTAATTAACCTCTAATAATAATCTCCCATTCTCTAGCTTTTGACTCAGCTTTAGTCAAACGTAAACCCTTAACTAACCCACCCACTTGCACATGAAATACATTTTAATTAATTATCTAATTATTTCTAGTTTCCCTCACAAGGCATATTCTCAAGGAATATTCCCTCATTAACTCCATTTGTTTGAATTTATTGTCCAAACAAATTTCCCCCCAAATATCTCAACCATATGCATTTAATGCTATTTTTCAAATTTCAAACTCACCTAATAAGCATTTACTTGCACAATGACCAAAACGTGCTCACCCTTCATCCTCTCACATCTTGACAAGTGGCATCTGGCCATTGGTTGAAGATTAGTCCCAAATTCATCCATTTTGTCTCTTCTTCTCTCAATCTCATCTATAAATAAGAGGATTTTCTTCTCATTTTTCATCCACAGTTTGAGTACTTGCACTATAGGCATTTTGAGTTTTGAGTTCATCTTGCATCATCACAATTTTGCATCTTTTGTTGATCATCATCTTGAGGCTTATCAAGGATTGGGAAAGGGCTCCTTTTCATATCAAAGGTGCACCAATCCACTATGGAATAGGTATGCACCATGTTTTCAATGCCCTCAATTACTTTATTTTGTTATTTTGTTTGCAATGTAAAACATGTTGGATTATTTCATAGGAATACTACTTTTTTTCTTATTTCAAATTTGCATCATGCTAATATGTGTGGAATAGTTTAATCTTGCATATTTTTGTCGTGTTTACAAAAGGAAAGTGTGTATTAGGACGTAGAATCAACCTCCAACAATCTGATTAAAAAGCTAATCAATGATTTGATGGCAATAAATAAAAGCCCTATTCGAGGCTAAAATATTTGTGAAATTAAATGGTAATTTATTATTGTGGCATTGGAAGAAATATAATATTATTGGAAAATATAATTGATATTTGTAATTATAGTATAAACTATTGGAGAATCAGTTCCAATGACGTGTCGTTTAAAATATAATGCATAGTCGAATTAATCAAGACAAAAAATAATTCTTATAAAAACCTAGTGATTCAACATCCTTTTTAGCTTGTACTATTCACCATTTCTGGAGGTCCCAATTTCAATTATTTGCCAATTGGAAAAGATTCACCTCTAAAGTTTTTACTGATGACCTTATCCCTTTCTTACTACTGATCTAAGATAGTAATAACTAGGGATTCACACGATCTCTATGATTCTATTCATATTCTAGGTTTTTACTTCATCAACCTATAAATAATATGTTAAAAATATATATGTCATGACATAATAAACGCCATAAACCATATTCAATCATAATATGGTCTCTTTTTCTTTGATAATATCAAATTTAGTGGGCTTCCATTAATTGACCCCCTGAAATTTTAGAAGTATATGTTATAATTTCTTGTCTATATTATTTTATTTTTTGTAACTATACTCTTATTTAATGTTTTCATGTCTTGTTTTTCTTCATATCATGATATTTTATTTAAATATATCCTATGTAGCCTATATATTTTTCATGTTCATTCCTTGTTTACTCACTTGATACTATAAAATTAATACCTCAAAACATAATAATTTTTAAATACAAAGGAGTGAAATTTAGCATTATTTTTTATTTTTAACATTTGGAAGATTAAAATAAACCTTTAGTTGTGATCTTCCTCCCTTATTTCTAAGGTATTTTTACATTTCCCAAATGTCATGATATCATGTGATTTCCTTTTCCATCTATGAGTTTTTTTTAGATTAAGCTAGACATGTCAAAAAGGAAGGGAACATTAAAACCATTGTAGATATTTATATTGTGTATGCAATTTTTTTAACATTAAATCTTATCTTAGCGTAGATTTTAAGTAATATTTTTGGGAGATACATTTTATGTTTTCTGAAAAAATCAAACATATACTTAAGGTATATATTGATATATTTTATAGATATAGAGTGTTTCTTTCAATCTAAGAAAACCCATTCTTGCATGAAACCATTGATATGATTTAACTACTAATCTAAAGCTAGTTTTATGCCTTATGTTATCATTTCACTAGAAAAATGTATATAGACCTAGTTATTCCATAGATCAATATATATTTATTAGTGTTTAACATTACACATATATATCTATAATTTAGAATCTAGGTATATCTAGGTAGATTTGATCCATAAAGCTTTAAAATAAATATCATAATTGGATGGAAAGTGTTATAATAGTATTTATCTACTTGTGTAGGATATTTTCCCTCTCATGTGTCATTTAGTGATGATCTTATATGTATTTGATTTCATATGCACATGTTACATGTATAAAAGGATAAGATGGAGTGTTCAATAGTATTATTTTAATGGTATTTTGACTAGTAAAATAAGAATACTCACAAACTTGTGCAATCATAAAAATATTATAAAACTATATGTTTTATTTTGAAGAATATAGTGTTTTTTGGTGATTGATAGAGAGATAATTTTTTTTGTAAACTAGAGAGCTAAGTATCCATTATGTATTAATGAGGGAAAACATATGTTTAAATTAAGTTGTTTTGATTCATGTTTGGAGAAGTGACTAATGGTAATTCGTATTGAATTAATTTTTTTTAGAGTAGATTTCATATACTCATTCACCCCCCCTCTTAGTGTATTGTGTGCCCTTCAACATCACTTTACAATTTGTAATGTTTTAATTATTTGATTAGAACATTCAAACATGCTTACCTGCTATAATTCTTAACAAATTTCCACTAAATTAGAGGAAGTTACTTGATGAAGGAAACTAAACAATAACACACCCCTTTTTTTATCTTCTAACAAAATGAAAACCCCTTTTTTCTATCTAGCTTTGTCTTGCTTCAGGTTTTTGGACAAGGTCAATTATTTTTTTCCTAATTATCCAAAGGTTCTTTTACATGAAATAAATTACCAAAGGTTTAATTTTAGTGATAACTTTACTATAAAATGTAGAATATTATCATTAGTAATTTGTTAAATTTGGTCATCCATGCTTTATCATAAAATGAGTTGTTAAATTTGTGGTATGATGATTGGTTAAAAGGAATGTATTTAAAAAGATTCTGAATGTCCATTTGCATTCAATTTTATAAATAAATCTCCATTTTAATTTTAAAATCATGTTCACTAGCTATTTAATGAACCTACTAAGCCTTTAAATTCATACAAGCACATGTTTTATTCATTGGTCTCAATCTAGGGGTGGTTTCAAAACCAACACTAGATGTGAAACATATCTACTACCTAGATCGAGGTTCTAATAATAACATTGAGTTTAGAACTATGATGAGAAAACTAACATTGATGTTGAATGTTAGAAACCAATCCCCAATTCTCTCTATTTATAAAGTAAGTTTTGAACTAATAAGAAATTCTAATTGTTAAATAACCATTCAAAAATCTAATTAGCTCTTAACGTGAAGTTTTAAACCCATCATCAAAACCTAAAATTTGCTTTATAACTAATTCAAAAGGACTAAAAAGTGTTTGTTAGAGGATTTTATTGAGAGCCACCATATATTCCCTAACCAATCAAAGGGGCTTGATAAGTTTTCTTTCAATAATTTTGAGTAGTTATATAACCTTTATAAGAAAGGCACAATGAGTATTGTGGAAATTCATTTTCAAACTATCTACTTAATGTTTCCACTTACATGATGTCCCAATGTCATGGCATACCAATAGAAAGGGATTCAGCATGCCTCATAATGATAATTATAGAGATTCGACATCCAAGTAAATTTTACATTAACTTTAACTTCACATTCCCAATGCACTCCATTTTTTTCAAAGAGAAAAATATCTAAGGATCTGTTGAAGATGATTTTGTAGAAAACAAGGCTCCAACTATACATAGCATCACTTGACATTTAAATGACTATCAATTTTCTACATCTCAACATTATTAAATTTTTGAAAACTCTCATTGGAAATTGTTCAAACTACAAAACTTTCACACTTAATTACATGTGAAGTTTTTATGTGGAACTCAATTAGGTTAAAATGAATTTCCCCATCCCAATAGAAAACTAAATTTTTCAAAGTCGCAAAACTGATTCTATATGATATTTTCATTTAGAAGGTCAGTAAATTTATTTCCCTACAAATATCATGTTGAAACACTACTGCCCATAAATTGATAAAAGATATCCCTATTATTCTATTACAATCTTCATGCAAAATTAAGTGTTGTAAGTGGACATTCACATTCCCTTAAATCGACATTCAATTCTAAACATAATCCCTTCATTCACTTGGAACATTGATATCTAGATTTGAATGACTACCCATTTCCCAAAAATATGCATTAGTCTCTTTTAATAGTAGGATTTCTAGACATTTATTTATTTTTCTACTAATTTCACCATATGTATGAGAAAAAAAAGGTCTTGATTAAGGAAAATGATATGAATCTCTCACAAGAACATAGGGAGGGAAGAATATGATGGCATCTAAAGTTTGTTGTGATATTTATAGTAATGGTCACTAACTACTTCTAGAGGCACAATACTAGTTGTTCATGATTCTAGAGGATAGCGTGATTCCCTTTAAGGCTTTATGTGGAACTGTATTCTATATGTAACATGCACAATTGATTGCTTCTTCCCAATATGATGGTGTGAGTTCCTTAGAGTGAATCATACAATTAGCCATCTCTTTTAAAGGTCTATTTTTACATTCTGCAACACCATTCTGTTGTGGGTTATAAGGAACTGTACGCTGCAGATCTATCCCCTCTGATATACAAAACCTTTCAAAACTATTGTTGAAATATTCTCTCCCATTATCTGTTTGAAGAACCTTGATGACTTTCCCTAATTATTTTTCAACAAGAGCTTCGAGATCTTGAAAATAATCAAACACTTCTGATTTTTGTCTAAGAAAGTAGACCCATGTAAAATGTGAGAAATCATCAGTGAAGGTGAGAACATATCTAGCCTTTGTAAAAGATGGATGGGAAAAGCCCCTGAAACATCACTATGAATAAGTTCTAAAACTTGTGTTGCCCTCCTTGATTTACCTTTGTCAAATTTGACTTTTGGACGCTTGCCAAGTGCACAACCTTCACAAAGACCTTTAGAAAATTTAACCTTAGGTAATCCCATAACCATATTCTATTGAGATAGTTGTTCAAGATAGCGGTAGTTAAGATCGCCAAACCGCTCATGCCATAGTTTACTAACTTCATCTGAATGAGTTAGTAGTGTTGTTGGTGAAATATCTATGGAAAATTTGGAGAAGGCACATAATCTGGATTGGTGATTTGTGTCTCCTATTGCTACCAAATTGTTTCTTTGTAATTCTCTTATCTCAACTGAATCTAGAGAGAACTGTACTCTCATGCCCTTCCCTAAATGAGTTATTTGATACATTGAAAGGAGATTAGTTGAGAGTGAAGGTACACGTAGAACATTGGAAAATGTTCCTCCTTCAACTTCAATAGACCCTCTCCCTTTTACCAATGCTGGAGTATCATCACCTAAGGTGATTTTGGACATACTTGATGGTTCTAAGGATGGATGAAAAAATAACCTGTGAAGAACCCATATGGTGTGAAGCACCAGAGTTAAGAATCCTTGATGGAGATAAAGATGCTTTAGCAACTAAGGCTTTTCCCTTTTATTTTTCTTTGTCCTTAGTATTATCTTGATTTGATGAAGATGCCTTGATACAATCAAGTAGCCCTATATTATTCGTTTTGAGAATTTGTTGTAGAACATCAATATTTTTCTTCATGCAGTGATCATCATGTCCAATATTTTTACAAAAGGTACATGTAACTCCCTTTTTACCTTGAGAGTCCTTTTTGGAGTTGTCAATTTTGCTTTCTTTCTTATCTTCCTTGTCCTTTTTAATGTTCTTCTTCTCCCCTTTTGAAGTGTGATGTGTTTCATTCCCTACAAGTAGTGCTTGAGGTTTAGTAGACTTCAAAGTACCCATTTGAATCAACTTTTCTTTCCCCCTTGTGAGGTCAAAATTAAATTCATCAAGTGTGGGCATTGACCAAGAGGCTCCAAGAGCCCTTTTAGTAGAGTAGAAAGTTGATACAAACACACAAAATTCTGGACCTAACTTGGAAAGTACAGGAAGGATAAATTGATCCTCTTTCTTGTCAATTCCACAATATTTCAAGTGCAACTTCAAGGATTTAAACTTAGCAAAAAAATTTTGTAAAGTTGAAAAATTCCTAGGACTAAGACCTAAGAGTTTATTTTCCAACTCATGGCTTCTAAGTTCATCTATTTTCCCAAATATTTTGTCAAGACCTTCCCAAACTTGGTTGGTTGTTTTCAAGTTCTCAACATGGAACAACAAATCAAGAATAAAATTTAGGCATAGAAATTGAAATGCTTGATCACACTGAAAAAAAACTTTTATTTGTCTTTAGCTGCATTAGGTTCTTTCTCTGTTCCCATAGTAACCCTATATAAACCTTTGTTCTTAAGCACAAGAATTACTTTCACCTTCCAATCATGATAATTGAAAGGTGTTAAGGGCACTATAATAACATTAGATTCCATACTGCTTTGACTTAGATAGTTGCTTGTAGAATTGCGGAAATGAAGATCTTAGAAATGCATGCTAAAGTGAATTTAAAAAACACAACACACAAGCATTTCTTGAGGAAGTGTGAAATTGAACAACACACAATGCCCCCCCTTTATTATTTGTTTCCCCCCTATTTGGCACTTTATACAAGGACTGCTTGTAACTGACCCTAAAAAGACACAAACAAACACTTTATAGGATGAGTGTGATTTTGTTCTTTTTGAAGTCGTGGCGAAAATATACCCACTTTTGCAAAAAATGGTACTAAAATTAGAGCTAGCAAACAAAATTTATGGCACTTAGAAGAAATTTCACCTGTTACAAAACATTTTGACCCTCCTTATAAACTACAATTTTTGATATCTAAAAACTATGGCAATCACTAAAAATATAAAGACAAAGGACTATCCTCCAATATTGGTGTAGACATGCAGATTTGACATCATCGCCAATGTTCATCTTTTGATGAAATAAATAAAATTTTATTTAATCAAATCATAAATCTCCTAAAGTGATCCACTTAAATTAAATAAATTCACCTTTATTTTATTTAAGAATTAACATCATCATCTTTGATTAAATAAAACAAATCTTTATTTAATTAAATCTGAAATCATTTTCTTCTCACTTTGACTTATTTTAATCCTAAAATATAAGTCAAAAGTCATATCACTTAAATTCCTATTAGATTAATCAAATCATGATTAGTTTAATCCTAATTACATGAATCTTCTAGATTCATCCACTTGCACAATAAATCACTTTATTTGATTTATTAAAAGACCTATTTTCCCTCACAAGGGCATATTCCAAAGGAATATGCCCTCATTAACTCTCATGTTTGACTTTTTTGGAAAAACACAATTCCCCCCTAAACATGTCATTTCACCCAAAATTCAAATTTCAAATTGGCACATTTGCTAAGACTTGCACATTCCTCACCCTCTCACACCTTGGCAAGTGGCATCTTGCCATTGGCTTGTGAATAATCTCACATTCATCAAAATCACTCACTCTTCCTAACCTTGAATCTATAAAATGCAAAGCATTTCAACACAAACAACTCAATTTGAGAACAACTCAATTTGAGAACAACACAATTTGAGAACATATTTTGTGCAAGGTTACTCTCTACATGTGAGAACTAATCTTTCTCTCCATTTGGAAAATCTTGCTTATCAAGGATTGGGAAAGGGCTTCCTTCTACACAAAGGATAGCACCAATCCAATATGGGATAGGTTTATTTCATGTTTTACATGCTTTGTTCATCTTTGTCATTTATTTGCATCTTGAAGCATGATGTATTATCTCATATGGATGTTGAATATTTGCTTTGTTTTGAAATACTAATCATGCTACTAAAGGTGTGTGTTAATTTATAAGCATTTTCAGATTTTGATGTCCACAATTGGCACAAGGGAGTATATCCAGTAGACGCAGGGGAATCAGTTGCTAGCCACTCGGATATTGAATATGTGGCTCTAGGTAGCGAGTGAATAGGAAGAAACTGATCAACCAACTATATTGAGAACAATTAAGAAAAGAAAAATTGCACCATGGAGAGGTTACGTGCTGAGTACGGCACCTCCCTCTAACTGCAAATTTAACTGGATGCAAATTTAAAGCTTTTTGTGGAGAATAGAGGCCAAACAACGTCAAAAACTCCTTGATACCAAAAAGAACAGGGGACTGAAGTCATCCTGGCTTGAATGGCTCCCACGTAGTCTCTTCCCTCAATCAGTTTCTTCAATAGAAAATCTAGACTCTGGAGACCAAGCAAAGCCAACACAATCTCTGAAGAGCTCGTGAAGGGCCTTAGCACAGGTCTCTCAAAAAAATTGCGCAGCCTCCAAGGACAAAATCAAGCCTATAGAAAAAGGAATAGGCTGGGCAATGAAAAGGAAGATAACATCCAACCAAAAACGTGACCAACCAAGCAACAATCATGATCTTCAACCAAAAATTAGAGCCTGGCATGGAGAATAGAGAAAAACACAAGAAAAAAGAAAACAACGAACAACTTTAAGAAGGAAACACATCTTCAATATAGATATTCGTTGACTGAGCATAAACATTTGCCTCCTCAAATCCCTTCATGTGACCTGCAAAAAATTAGCCGAGAAAAAAACTCAGTAAACAAACAAAACTTAATTTGATAGTTCACCTTACGGCTTAGAGATATCTCAAACTGCTCTGATACCATGAAGAAACCAACAATCATAGAGATATAAATCAAGCACAGTGAACACACCAAACTGTTTGTTATTAACCTGTTGAATTAGATAATAAGGGGTCTCCTTATAAAGGAGAAATATCTAGCCATGAGGTGTTGAAGTGTTTCAACACCTCTCCAGTCTATTAACTAGCTAGGATAGATATCAGGAAAATATCAACCTGCACAATAAATGCCTAAGTAGGCTTAGGTTAGCATGTGAGTATGCAAGCCATTAATGAATACACTAACAATTTTCAATCAAAACTAATTATATCAATTGATGCTTGTGTGATATTGTTAATAATACAATCAAAATTACTTATACTAACTATTTACATAAAATTATAAATTACAAATAATTATACTCACTATGGATAAAATGATAAATAAAAAATAATTGTACAAACTATTTACTTGACATTATCATTCTTCCAATTATATTGATTATTTATATGAGATTGTTAACAAATTGATAGAGTGATGTATGTTTACAATTAGTACAAGTGCTAAATCAAAAGATCAATCAAATGATGATATTGTTTTTTATATTAGTAAAATCAGGCTTTCAAAGAATTTGGACCCTTATACAATGACCAGTGATTAGGCAAATGGAATGAGTACAATAAGATATGGTACAACATGAATCCAACAAAATAAAATAGAGAGAGATAATGATGCAACCTACCTACCATCCACCATTGCAAAAACAACAAACCCTTTGGTCCACCCTAAACTGGGTCCAACCCTATTCAATCTTACACCTATCACTCTAACGATAAATAGAAAAAACAAATTTTAAAAGACCTTTCTGAAAGAACCAGGAGACAAAGATATTTTACAAGCATATTAGAGATAGAATGCATAAACTCAACCTATTTATTAGATAGTCAAGGGTCTCCTTATAAAGGAGAAATATCCAAGCATTGGGTGTATTAACACCTCTCCAGTCTATAAACTAGCTAGGTAAAATATCAAGAAAATATCTAGACAATATCTAACCTAGAGATGTCAATGAGTCATACAACAATAAATGCCTAAGCAGGCTTTGGTCAACCTATGTGTATGCAAGAATTTAAAGTATACACTAACACCCCCCCTTAAGCATAACTTAGGTGGACATCATGGATAAAATAGGTCCCAGCTAGTAGCCATGTTAGGTACCCATGCACAAAGTAATCTCTCATGAAGTGGAGAAAAGTAGAAAACCCTATGGGAAAAAACTACCCTCCAAAAAAAAGAAAAGATGCATGAAATTTATACACGTGAAGAAGTACTACTTCTTTCACTAAGTACAATATATGATTTCCTCCATGAGAGAGAAAATGATAGAAGGTCTATGAGACCCCCCCATAATACAGGTCCTGCTACATTAAAGTTGGATAGTTGACAGAGGATGCAGATGTAGTTCTAAGAACGCTTCACAATGTTCCTTCCCTTGGGAAGAAATGAAACCAACTGAAGATGTGGGATATCTTCCCATGTGAGAAGACATATGTATGATCTTGAATAGAGTTGAAGTTCATCCAAGAATGATGATGATGGTGTCCATGATGTCTTCGAATTTTGTTCAGGAATCTCCAAGCCAATGCTGACATGTGACGACTACTGATGGAATGAATCAAGTATCATAGAAGATTCTGTAATAGGGACCACAAGAACCATAGATGTATGGGAGTAACTGGAACCTAAGAATCTAATACTGTCACTATAGAAGCCAATGTAGGTGAAGGAAGAGCAATCATATCTGAAGAAGACAATGTCGATTCAACTTTATTAAAGTTGTCATCAAAAAGAAGACTGATGTCCTCAATGTGTGCTTCCATGTTAGCAATACGGGACTCTACAAAAAGACATGAAATATCAAGTAGATATGTATCCCAATCAGCAATACTAGGAAGACTAATATCCGGTTGCAAAGAAGTGTTGGAAGCTCTCGAAGAAACGACTTGAAAATCTGATGAAGCAACAAGAGGAGATGAAGGAATGACGATTTCCTCTGTGTCAACTGAACGCTATGTATCTGAATCATGATGCGGGATATGAGTTGTGATCATAGTAGGATCATATGGGAATGGATAATCATTTGAATCTCCATACATCTCCCAAAGTTTGATCCATAAATCATGTGGGCCCTCAATATCCATGATGACAGTCAAAGTGTCATGTGGTATATGTAAACTGATTAATCCACAAATATGATCACGATTGTTAAACCATTCATCCTTCTGAGATTTTTTACCTGGTTCAGAGATAAATCCATACAAATATGGCATGAGATTATGGAACCTGAGATGTTTCAGGATTCCTTCACACCAAGACTTATAGTTTCCCGGTTTTAGGTTGATTACAGAAGAATGGGTTTCATATCCCATGATTACAAATAGGTTAATTTCTTTAGACAATATAAAATCAACACATTTAAGAACCCCTAGATTAGATGAACCCCCCCATTTTGGCACTTTATAAGTTAGTGCATTTTATAATGAGAAGAAATTAAATTTTCTTTCACAAATTGTTAACAAGGGAAAAATAACTTCCCTCCTTTTACAAAAGTCAATTTTTGATGATAATCAACAAATTTTAATATTTGAAATAACATTTGTCATCAAGTACAAACATTTAATGCTAATCATCACAATTGACTTAAATAAAGACAAACAGGTCAAGTTGATCGGATCGGTGGAGATATTTGACACCAGTATGGAGTCTTCCCCAATGCAATCAGTGACCAGCTTTCAGATTTGTAGCAGCATCTGTGTGCTCTGAGAGTCCCCACGAAAAATCTACAAGCCTGAATGGGGGTCGAGTTGAAGATTATTTGGCCATCACAAACGCATCTCTTGCAGATCACAAACCGAAGAAGCCGATGTAAATAGAGAGGCAGCTGAAGAATATAAGGCTAAAGGGTTTTTGCGTGGGCTGAAGGAGGCCCAATCTGCAAATTGCAGGCTTGCTGCACCGAATCACAACCTGCGATGGAGATCACACGGCTAGGGAATGCCCATATCGATGCCTCAAAAAAATGATCGAGTGATTCAAAGTAGTGAAACGACTTTTCCTTGATGTGTAACCAATAATAGAGTAGAGCAACATGCAAGAAAAGCAAGGAAGGAATTTATGCCAACAACCAGCGAGGAAGGGGTTTGACTTCCAAAAGAGGGAAATAACTACAGATATGCAAATCCACTTCAAAAAGTGTCTCCTTCAAGTGGCAAGTCGAGGATCTGATGAAGCTGATGGAGATCCTTGACAGAGGCACAAATCTCCTATGCTCCCATATAGAGGTGATAGAGGTGCCCTGTGCCGCTGCAAATAGGTAAGCGAACTTTGTGTGAGGTCGATGAGGTAGAGAAGAGGCCAAGGTGCCTCTATGTGAGGCTTGGGCAGGGGCCGACCTTCCACCTGTAGGCCTCGGAGTTAGAAGAGAAGCCTCTCCAAAAACTCATAGCTTGGGTAGAGTTCGCACGGGGTTGCCTTCTTCACGCAGGTCAACGAGTTTGTCTTCAAATCACCTCTTGAATGCCATTCACGCCTCTACAGAAGCCGCTTGCCAATGAATAGTATTTGGACTTCAACCAAAACCACACGCAACCTTCAATCTCCTCAAAGCTTCGAACAAATCCATACACGGCTTGAGAACTCTCTATTCGGCTCTGATACCATGAAAGAACTAGGAGACAAAGATATTTTACAAGCACATTACAGATAGAATGCATAAACTCAACCTATTTATTAGACAGTCAAGGGTCTCCTTATAAAGGAGAAATATCCAAGCATTGGGTGTATTGACACCTCTCCAGTCTATAAACTAGCTGGATAAAATATCAGGAAAATATCTAGACAATATCTAACCTATGTCAATGAGTCATACAACAATAAATGCCTAAGTAGGCTTAGGTCAACCTATATGTATGCAAGCATTTAAAGTATACACTAACACTTTGTTTCGCCTTTATACAACATTCCTCGTAATACTATCATTTAAATCCACAAAAAAAAGTGAAGAGGGAGGAGATTGCTGCACAAAAGGCCCAAAAAATAAATTGCACACAAAGAACACTAGTATGTCAAAGATGGAGCAGACACACGTTGGTCAGCCACCACAAGATTAGGCTGAAGTGAATCTGAAGCTTACCGATAAACCTCCACCACATAAGAAGGATGGAGTTGTTTCAAAGCCTTAGGCCTAGCAGGCTGAGTGATTGGAGAAGACGATGAATCTCCAATGGGAACCGAGGGAGCAGTAAGGGCCCGTGACATAATGTCAGCAGCAGGAAAATGATGAGTTTATTAAATTGTTTACTAACTTATAATGACTACTGTTTGCTTATTACTATTTTAGACTTTACGGTAAAAAGGATTAAAAGTCCGCGTTATCTGCTTATTAATATTTTATTTATTGTTTACAGACAAAAGCCTCAAAGCAAGACATCACCTTTCAAGGCTGATGCAATCAAGCATCTTTCTTTCCCTGGATGCAACTTTCAAGCCTCTCGTTTGTCTTAACGATATGTACAAACCAGAGGCGAATATCCTGTCTCCATCCTCGCTACATAAGAAGGCAGTCCTAGAATGTTACGCAATACACCTCTTAAGAATTTCTGTTATTGGTAGAACATATACCATGACTGTTCCAGTCAGTGTGGATAATTCTTTTTGCCCTGTGATTGACATTTCACAATTTCCTAATGAGTTTGATGGGGAAGAAGTATCTCAGCTTCAAAATCAAAGTTTGGGGGCCGCAGTACGAGAAGCTTGCGAAAAAAGTGGATATTTCACTATTGTAAATGTTCGTCAAAAAAAAATGGGCACCCCATTGTAAATCTGGCTAAGTCTTTGTTGAGCGGGGTTTTGCTAAGTGATTATAACTTAGGCGGCGTTTTGGTTACTTAGTCCAACTCCTCGCTGAACCACCAAAGTTCTTTCCTTTATCGTCTTTTAACTCGGGTGGTATTTTGTGTTTTGTCACAACTCGTCGCATGCTCCAAAGTCTCTCCTTTGAAGTTTGTGCGGTCTATATCTAAGGTTCATGAACTTACCAAAAAGGTCACTGCTAACGTTTTCAAAGTCTTTTTAAAGCGAAGTGCGAACTTAAGCACTTCTTATAACTATGGCCGTGATTTATATAGTTTTATGAAGTCCCCATTTTATCGTCAAAATGTGTTTTCAAGGGGTATTAAGTGTTCATCATGCAGATCATCTTTCGAAAGCGTGAATGCAAGCCATTATTCAGAACTAAATAAAGAAAAAGTCATTCACATGAAGCAAAATTGAAATTGAAGCAAGACAAAATGAATCACAATACAAAAACAACACCGGGAGTACCAAAACATTATATTTTATTCTATATATAATATGGGTATTATTGGAAATACAAATTTTTGTCGATTAAATAGAAACAAAGGAGCTACATAATATCAAAACAAAAATTTCTTCTTAGGCGCAAAGGGTGAACACCAGCACATGAAGTGGTTCTGTGACTACTTGAAGACGCTTTATCTAAGCAAGCAAGCTCAAGTTCTCTTGTGTCTTCAGAAATTGAGAAAACAGTTCCATATTGTTTCTCACAAGTCTTGCATGCAGAAGAGTCACTGCTTCCTCTAAGGCTTCATTCTAAAGAATTGAAGCAATGCAAATGGCATCACCTATCAAACCAATCCACAAGTAGTTGTTGAGGCTGACGATGGCTACATTCACCTAGTGAAGGAATTCTTGTCTCACTAAACGCTTTGTTGCTTGTATTCCCCAATTGCAGTGACCAGAAGTGCGGATTATGGTGTACATAAAACACTCTAAGAGCATTGCATTGTGTATGTGAACCTGATTCAGAAAAGTATCTCCTAATATGTTGTGCAACACTTCCTCCTCAATCTCACTTTCCACTATCAACACTTTCTTTAACTGATCTGTCAGTCTCTTGAAAAGAGGACTACACTTAATCTCTTGAATGGTGACGAAATCGTTCATGGACACACCATCACTTTGAGCACTAGCCATGCTCGATATTACGGGATGGTGAAGTGAGGTTACTCCTATATAATTTATAGAGGGTTGGCAAGACATGTTAATTGATAACAATTAGGATTATAGGATGGTGATGTGGTTTGAATTAATGGTGGTATGATAGGAATTTAAGTTAAATTCCTAATTGATTTCGCAATAGGATAGCATGCATATGTGACAATTGTTCAATCCTCAATGGGTGAGGTATACAAACCATTTTGTGATCAATGGCCACGAGGAGAGAGTTAGATAAAGAAGTGCTCGGGAATTATTCATGGTCTTTTCACTGGCAATGCAATCATGAAGGTTATTTATTATTTCTCGACCGCCGATTTCAAGATAGATAGTTATGTGGTAAGAAAATGTTGCAGCAACCAATTGGTAACCATCAACAAGAGAATTCAGCTCCTATATAGGGGTTCGACCTCTAGAATTACATGATCTTGTAGTGAAGGAAGGAACGCTTAGGTTTTACTTTCAATAATTTATTTTTGATTGCAATAGCCAATAATCTGTGTGCTATTGGTAGGATGTAATGTTGATTGTGCTCACCTATGAGTCACACACAATATAGGATATATCTTTTGTGTAAGATTTATTCAGCTGCAATTATTTCCTGTATTACAATTATGAAATCTTTCATACATGCTTAGACTGTGTTTCGTCATTAGTTGAATGCAGTTTGAGCTATCCCATTGATGATCTTTAGGATTTTCTTTTGCATTAATTATATTTTTTGTATTAATGTCAGTTGCCTTATCACTTTCTAGTTAAAAGCTACTTATCTTTCATTTAATTCACACAAGGGAATTGCACCTCTCAGTTCAGAGGAAAGCCACACATGCAATTGTGGCCTTTCTAGATCTGTTAGCAACTAAACACTAGTGTTTATCGGGTAGAGGAGTTACATTATTGCCATATTTATCAAATGGGGCGAATTCATTCGCTAACAAATTTTTAGTGATTCACTTGGGGAAAAAGTTTAAATTTTTGACAATTTATCTTATGTCATGTAGCAATATGGTGCTTCCCCATGAATGACATGTTCCCCATAATTCAACTTGAACTTGATTGGATGCAAGTGGAACATGAAGATATTATATCATAATTAAATACATTCACTTGGAGCTATAGAAGAAGCACTGTTGATCATACGCGAGTTAATTTGATCTTGAAGGAAGAAGAGGAGCAGACCCTACATTCATCGCCACCAGTAGTGGAATGAACCCCAAGGTTGATTTTTGAATACTTCGAAAACCCACCCTGCCTTCCTGATTCATGTCAGAATCAACCTCCTAATTAGCATTTGAATCGGTGTCTTGATCATCCACAAAATCATCCTCTATCTCAACTACCACCTCTGTGATGACCTACAGTTCCTCCACATTACTCCTTTAGGAGTTGGTGACTCTAAGCCTCATGACCTCAGTTCTATTGGGTAATCATATTGGGGCTTTTTCCTTGAATCAATGCAATGACCTGCCACATGGCTCAAGGAATAAGTTTCCAAAACTCTCTAGAAATGGTGTCGAGGACCCGGAAGAACACGTCCTAGCCATGACCACAATGAGTGGAATCCTGGCATTCAAAATGAAGATGTTTTTGTTAGAATATTTTTTGAAAGTCTCATCGATAAGGCTGCTAAGTGGTTCAAAGGGCTAGACAAAGGTTGCGTAACTGGGTGGGATGTCCTACACAAACAATTCCTCAGGTTTTGTAGGTCCATGTTGATATAACTACACTACTTAGAAGTTTCTTCAAGATTGTAAAGGAAGATCAAAAATTTGTGAAGGATTTTGTTTATCGATTTAACCAATCTCTTCAACAAATTCATTCACTAGAACAACTGAGAAAGGTGATTTAGTTTCATGTTTTTATTTTCTCTCTTAATCTTGATATCCAACTTATGCTTAAAAGAGATAAGGTCACTAGAATTGAACAAGCCCAAACTAAGGTAGTGAATATTGAAAATGACCTAATAGCGGTTGGTAAGTGGAAACCTAACCAAGTTTCTCCACCTATTGACTAGCACCCATCACTCGCCCCTACCTCCCTTTTTTTACAAATAATTACCAATACTTAGTCTAACTCCTCATTGAACAGCCACAGTTCTTTCCTTTATCGTCTTTTAACTTGGGTGGTATTTTGTGTTTTGTCACAACTCGCCACATGCTCCAAAGTCTCTCCTTTCAAGTTTGGGTGGTTCGTACCTAAGGTTCATTAACTCACTAAAAAGGCCATCGCTAACCTTTTCAAAGTCTTTTCAAAGCTAAGCACAAACCTAAGCACTTCTTATAACTATGGCGACGATTTGTATAGTTTTACGAAGTTCCCATTTTATCACCAAAATGTATTTTTAAGGTTAATTAAGTGGTCATCATGCAGAGTATCATTTGAAAGCATGAATAAAAAGCCATTATGCGGAACTAAATGAAGAAAAAGTCATTCACATGATATAGAATTGAAATCAGAAGCAAGATAGAATGAATCATAATACAAAAACAACACTAAGAGTACAAAAACACAAGGATTACATGGAAAAAAAGGAGGTACATAATATCAAAATGAAAATTTATTCTTAGACACAAAGGGTGAACACCAACATATGAAGTTCTTCTATGGCTACTTGAAGACAATCTATTTGAGTATGTGAGAGCATGTTCTCGTGTGTTTGCAGAAACTAAGAAAATAGTTCCATGTTGTTTTTGTAGAAGAGTCACCATTCCTTCAACGCGTCATTCTAAGGAATTGAAGCAATGCAAATGAAATTTCCTATCAAAACAGTCTGTGAATAGCTATTGCGGTTGGCAATGGCTACCTTCACCCAGTGAAGGAACTTTGGTCTCACTAAACACTCGTGCAAGGGCATGTTGTCAAATTGTGAAATTTTGGTCTAATGTTAAGTTTTATGTGTTGTTGAGTCTTGGTTGATTTAATAAGGTCATAATCAACCATATTTAATGTATTGAGTCATCTAGGGGTCAGTTAGAGAAGGTTTGTTAAGTTTTGTGTAAATCTTGTCAATGCATTGCTTTAGCAACTTTGCAAATTTGGTTAATTTGAGAAGTCCAACGGTCAAGTAGTTCAAAAGGTGGTTGGAACTGATTATTTTCTATTGTAAAAGTTTAAATATGCTTTAAAAAATTCATGGAAAGGTTCTATTGAATATTTTGGTGCTAAAGCAATAAAGAAACTTTATTTTTCTATAATTTCTCATGTAAATCTAATGCTAGAGGTCTCTATACAGTTCCATACTAAGAGATATTATTCTAAAATGAATTGAACCTTATGGTGGAATGAACTAAGGTATTTTTGGATTTTTTTTGAATTGATTTCATCAAGTTAGAAGGATTTTAGAGGCATTTTATTGAAAATGGGTTGAAAACCTTGCTTTTGAGGGTTTGAGGGTGTAAAAATGGCATAAGAGACCATTCCAAAAATGAAATTATTTGAAAGTTGGTGGAATGGTGTTAATTAGGTTTTTCTTTCATATTTTTAGGTTTATAGATGCACGAAAGGAGTTTTTGAGCTAATATGATGATGCCCTGGGGTGAATTTATCTTGTTTTCATGCAAATGAGAGGTGTAGATTCTAAGGTTTATCAAAAATCTTTTGGGATTGTTCTAATAAAGATGGAAAATGTTTATGAAGACTTAATTTCATGTTTCTAGGGTATTGGTGAGGATATTTGAGGCTTGGAATACAAAGATTAAATAAACCCCTTGGAAGCAACCCTAACTAGGTTTTAATGAGATTTTGAAGTTGGGTTAATCTGTGGTTGTTTCTATTGATAAAAATTGTTGATTCATCCCATTTTTGTTCTTTTTAGAGCCTTCGAGTGGATATTGGTGATTGGAATAAGTTTCATCACATACTTGCTTTGTAAAACAGGGCTAATTGAGCAACTTTTTAGCGTAGCAGTCAATTTTAGGAGGTGAAGGTCTAAAACAAGTGTATGCACAAATTAGATATGTCAAAGAATGCCATAAAGGGTATCTAGAATGTTAATTCTTTTTTTGGCTTGAAATTTCTTGTGAAATATATTCTCAATCTTCACTATTTGGAATTTTACAAGGGAATATGAGTGAATGGTAAATTGGACACCAATTGAGATTGAAAGATTGTTCAAGATAGTCTAAATTGTGATTGTTTGAAGATATCATCCCTGCTCTACATCAATTGGTATCAGAGCATAGGTTTTGACCTTTTGAAGAATAGGGGTTGTAGTTTGAAGAAGAGGGAAAAAGTTGCAAATTGAAGGACAAGATGCCTCCTAAAGGTAGTGAAGTTATTGCTAGAGAAATTAAGTTGATGAAGGAGTCACAAGAAGCAGTTTTGACTAGACTTGTAGCATTGGAGACAAAAAAAAAGATGAAAGGCCACTAAAGAGAAAATTGATTGAGAGGAAGAGGGTGAGAGTGAAAACCTTCTAGCTAGAGTCCAAGATGATGATGATTTGGACCTTGATGAGAGAAGTATGGTGAAAATTTTGAAGGTTGTCAAGGGAGATACTTCTCATGTGAAACTATATTTTCCAATGTATAGTGGAAAGTTGGATGCAAAAGAAGTATTGGATTGGGTTGATGCACTTGATGATTACTTTGAGTACAAGGAGGTTGCAGAAGAATAAAAGGTAAAGTTTTCTAAGACTAAGTTGAATGTTCCTACTCTAATTTTGTGGAACTATGTGCAAGAGGAAAGAGTGAAAAGGGGAAAAACAAAAATTAGTTCATGGGATAGGATGGTGTCAAAGATTAAGAGCCAATTATTTCTAGGTGATCATGCAATTCAAACATTTAAGAAGTTACAAAACTTAAGGAAAAAGGAAAAGGATTTCATGGCCTAAATAGAAGAGTTTCACAAATTAAGTATTAGATTTTGTCATCTTGAATATGAAAATGAGAAGATAGCAAGGTATATGAATGGATTAATATTTAAAATTTAGGATGAATTGAGTCTTGATACTCCTAGGACGGTTGAAGAATGTTTTCAGTTCGCTGCTAGGGCAGAGGAGAAGTTAAAAAGAAGGAAAGGAAGAAAAGGAAGATGCATAGGAAACACTAGTAGAGGAAGAGGTTCAAGGTAGTCCTATGAAAACCAAGAAGATGCAAGTAAAATAAAAGACCAATTTTTTGATCAAAGAGGTATATTTAGAGGCTTTAGAGGAAGATTTTTTGGACAAGGTAGAGGTTCAAACACATTTTCAAGGAGATGTTGTCATTGCAATAAATTTTTCCATGAAGCATGGAAGTGTCTAGATAAACAAGCTTCTACTTCAATTCATGGTGATAAGAGAGTTCAGTTGGTGTGAGAGGATGATTGTGAGTGTTAACTCTTCTAATCATCTTGCTTCTCTAGAAGTTGGCGAATCCTTAATGGTTAGAAGAACACTCATTAAAGAATCCAAGGAGAAGGAGCCACAAAAAACAACACTATTCAGGATAACTTGCAAGTGCATGGGAAAGGTATGTATTGTTGTGATCAATTTAGGAAGCATAAATAACATAGTTTCTATTGAAATGGTAGATAAAATTAAGTTGGAAAAGATACCACATGAATAACCTTATAAAGTGTCCTAGTTGAATGAGATTCAATCCATTTTGGTGAATGAGAAATATTGGGTTGAATTTAGTATAGGTGGATACAAAGATAGGATTCTATGTGATGTTTTGCCTATGGATATGTGCCATTTTCTGCTAGGGAGACCATGGCAATTTGATAGGCATGAAAAATATGATGGTAGGAACAATACTTATGAGATTGAAAATAGTGGAAACTCTTTGACTTTGAACCCACTAGTAGAAGATGATAAGGGAAAAATTAAGGTAGCTAAGGTGATAATATTAGGCAAGAAAGAGTTTATAAAGCTAGAGGAAGAAAATAATATGGAGGTTACAACCACTTCAAGACTTGAAGGTACCAAGACAATAGAGGTGAAGAGTGATATGATTTTAGGGGAAAATAATATTGATTAGCTCAATGATGAATTGGTTTTGGAAGTTCAAGGTTGGCTTAAAAGGCATCTTGCTATGACGGTAAGTGAAGTGTTTGCACAAGAAGATAGTGATCATTCAAAGGTAGGTAAACTTGAGGCTGATAAAACTAAGGTTGGTCATCTCATCTTAGAAGTTGGTATTCCTGCTCAAGCAACAGACATAAGGTCACAACCACAAAGGGAAGAGATGAAGGGAAAAGGTGGAGTGATTCAAGGTGAATGGAAAGAACATATAGGTGAGTTCAAGCATGTGTCAAGAGTAAAGAAGATAGTTCATGGTAAAGAGGGCAGAGGTATGTTTGCAAGTGCTCAATCAAGTTTTTATCATTAGTTCCAAATGAAGTAAATGTCAAACAATATCCATCAAGTAGGTGTCCGAAGTTGGAGCAATTGCTAGATGCCAAAGAGTTCAAAAATGCAAAGACCAATGCTAATCTTTAGTATTTCATCCAATGGAAAGGGTTACCAGATGGAAATTCACTTGGAGAACAAAGAAAAGATGTCATCAAGCAAGGTTTTGGTTGCATCGTAGTCCTCAAAGGGACTTGAGTCATTTTTTTGTCCGAGTGTATGGTGTAGGGACATGTTGTCAAATTGTGAAATTTTGGTCTAATTTTATGTTTTTGTGTTGTTGAGTCTTGGTTGATGTAATAAGGTCATAATAGACCATTTTAAATGTATGGATTCATCTTGGGGTCGGTTGGAGAAGATTTGTTAAGTTTTGTGTAAATGTTGTCAATGTTTCTTTAACAACTTTACAAATTTTGTTAGTTTGAGAACTCCAATGGTCAAGTAGTTCAAAAAGGTGGTTTGAACTGATGAATTTTGATGGTATAAGTTTAAATATTCTTTAGAAACTTTATGGCAAGGTTCTGTTGAAGAAATTAATAAACTTCATTTTTGTGTAATTTCTTGTTTAAATCTGTTGCTATAGGTCTCTGTATGGTTTTGTACTAAGAGATATTTTCTAAAATGCATTGAAACTTATGGTGGAATGAAATAAGGGTTTTGGGATTTTTTTGAATTGATGTCATCAAGTTAGAAGGATTTTAGAGGCATTTTATTGAAAATGGGTTGAAACACTATTTTTGAGGGTTTGAGGATGTAAAAATGGGCATAAGAGACATTTCCACTCATGAAATGCTCTAAAAGTCTATGGAATGGTGTTAGTTAGGTTTTTCTTTCATGTTTTTAGGTTGATAGATACATAGAAGGAGGTTTTGGGCTAATATAATGATGCCCTAGGGTGAATTTCACTTGTTTTTATGCAAATGAGAGGTGTAGATGCTAGGGTTTGTCAAAAAGATTTTGGAATTGGTCTTATAAAGGTGGAAAAAAATTTCTCAGACTTAATTTGACTTTTCTAGGGTGTTGGTGAGGAGATTTGGGGCCTGGAATATAGAGATTCAATAAACCCATTAGAGGCAAGCCTAAATAGCTTTAAATGAGATTTTGAATTTGGGCGAATCTGTGGTTGTTTCTATTAACAAAAGTTGTTCATTTAGATCTTTTGTATTCCTTTTAGAGACTTGGAGTGGACATTGGTGATTGGAAGAAGTTTCATCACATACTTGCTTTGCAAAACAGTGCTAATTCAACCACTTTTCAGTGTAGCAATCAATTTTAGTAGGTGAAGGTTTGAAAAAAGTGTACAAATAAATTATATATGTCAAAGAATGCCATAAAGGGTATCTATAATGTCAATTTTTTTGTGGGTTTGAAATTTCTTGTGAAAGATATGCTCAATTTTCACTATTTGGAATACTACAAGGGAATATGAATGAATGGTGAGTTGGACACCAAGTTGGGGTTTCGGGATTGAAAGATTGTTCATGATAGTTTGAATTGTTATTGTTTGAAGATATCCTTAGTAATATACATCAATTGGTATCAAAGCATAGGTTATGAGATTTTGAAGAAAAGGGGTTGTAGTTTGAAGAAGAGGGAAAACATTGAAAATTCAAGGACAAGATGCCTCCTAAAGGTAGTGTAGTTATTGATAGAAAAATTAAGTTGATGAAGGAGTTAGAAAAAGAAGTTTTGGCTAGACTTCCAAAATTGGAGAAAAAATAAAGTAGAGGAAAGGCCACTGAAGAGGAAAGTGATCGAGAGGAAGAGAGTGAGAGTGAAAAGCCTCCAGGTAGAGTCCAAGATGATGATGAGTTGGAAACTGATGAGAGGATAGTGAAAATGTTGAAGGCTATCAAGGTAAATGCTTCTGATGTGAAACTAGATTTGCCAATGTATAGTGGAAAGTTGGATGCAGAAGAAGTATTGGATTGGATTTGTCAATAAGAGTAAATTGTTTATGTGAGATTATTGTTTTTTTAATTATTTTTGAGATTGTCAACTACAAATATAATTATTGGTAATTATGATTGATAATGGTGATTATTTATGTGAGATTGACAATCGAAAATAGTAACATTGTCAATTATGATCAGTTGTGCTGAAAATTTATGTGAGATCATTATTTTATGAATTTAGATTAATCATGATGACTATTAATGTGAGATTGTCATTACTCTAATTTTACTAATTATTTATATGAAAATTTTCAATCAAAACTAATTATACCAATTAATGCTTGTGTGAGATTGTTAACCAGACAATCAAAATCACTTATTCTAACTATTTAGATAAAAATCAATTGTACTAACTATTAAGATTAAACATGATGACTATTAATGTGTGATTGCCATTCCTCTAATTGTACTAATAATTTTTATGAAAATTTTCAATCAAAACTAATTATATCAATTGATGCTTGTGTGAGATTGTTAATAATACAATCAAAATTACTTATACTAACTATTTACATAAATGTATCAATTAAAAATAATTACATAGATAAAATGATAAATAAAAAATAATTGTACAAACTATTTACTTGACATTATTATTCCTCCAATTATATTGATTATTTATATGATATTGCTAACAAATTGATAGAGTGATGTATGTTTACAATTAGTACAAGTGCTAAATCAAAAGATTAATTAAATGATAAGACTGTTTATGATATTAGTAAAATCAGGCTTTCAAAGAATCTAGACCCTTATACAAGGATTAGTGATTAGGCAAATGGAATGAGTAGAATGACATATGGTACCACACGAATCCAACAAAATAAAATAGAGAGAGCTAATGCTGCAACCTAACTACCATCCCCCATTGCAAAAACAACAAACCCTTTGATCCACCTTAAACTCACTCCAACCCTATTCAATATTACACCTTTCACTCTAATGATAAATAGAAACAACTGTTGATATTTATTGTTTGCCCCTGAGCCTCCTACTGTTGCTTCACCTACCTATCAGAAGATGTTTTCTCTTTGCCAATTTTTTGGGATCTTCATCCCTACAGCTCCTGACTGCTCAAAATTGAATGAGGTAGAAATTTTTGAATTCCCAATTAATGTTGGTAGGTAATTTAGAATTTTAGAGGGAATGTGTGGAAGACAAAAGGAATGAAAGCAGATTTATTCTGTCAGTTGGAGAATTGAAAGAAGTCAGTTTTTGTAGAAGCAAGTGATTTGCAGCAAGAAGAAAAAAGTTGCAGAAAAAAAACAAGGAATGTTCTTAGAACATTTTGCAGAGTGTTTGCAGTGAGAAGGATTGCTCTTTATCGCTTCGTGTTTGCAAGGAACAACAAATAGTTCCAGATGAGTTTTTGATAGTGAGCTTTAAGCAACTCCTAATTGTTTATGAACTGGTTGAGTAGCTGATCACTCCCAGAAAGTTTGTAATAGGTAGTTGTTTAGTTTGTTTGAAGTTTCATATTTTTCTTATGTATTGTTCATTTCTAGTCAGTATTTTGAATAGAAGAAGGAAAATATTACATGCCCAGTTTTATGTTTGTTATTCTGCATTTGGGTATTTCCAGTTTTGCTAGAAATCAGAGCAACAGCTTTGTGCTTTGTTTTTGCATTTAAAATTATGACATGGTATTTGAGCGATAGGTCCCATTTCCTTGTGAGTTAGGGTAGTTATTTTGTCTGGGTATTTAATTTTTTTCTGTAGGAGACATGGTTGGAGATGATGGAAAGAGTTGGCAACAACCACCGTCCTTTAATGGATAGAACTATGATGTTTGGGCCAAGAAGATAAAGACCATTATGGTTGCAAATGATTTGTGGTATTTCTTGATAAATGGGTTTGTAGATATCACTGACCCAACTGCATTTGCAACTCTCACAAATAACCAGAAGACCCAGTTGAAGGAGCAAAGAAAGAAGGATGCAAAAACTCTAAGTTTGATCAAAGTAGCCTTGATAGAGGCCATTTTTTCCAGAATAGCAGTAGCTGAGTATGCAAAAGAATCTTGGGAAATCCTCCAAACTAGATACAAAGGGACTGATAAAGTAAGAGGTGTGAAGCTTGAGCTACTTCGAAGAGAGTTCAAAGCTATTGAAATGAAGGAAAGTGAATCTTTCTGAGATTTTCACACAAGGTTCTCTGGTCTGTTAAACTAGCTAAGAGCAAACAGAGAAATGATAGAGGAGCAGAAGATTGTTGAAAAAATCCTTAGGTGTCTACCCACGAGGTATGATGCACTTGTCATTGCTATTGAAGAGGTGAATATTTTCTCTACTTTAAAAATGGGTGAGTTAATGGATACTCTTCAAACCCATGAGCAACGCTTAAAGAGTTCTACTACTTCTTTCCAAGAGAAAGCTTTCAAAGCTCAATCAAATGCAAGAGGTAGGGGGAGAGGTAGAAATGGCTCTCGAAGAGGTAGAGGCAGATCTGGACAAGGAAATGCTGGAGGAGAAAGCATGGGATGAGCAAGCAACCAAGAAGGAGCAAGCAACTCTCAAAACAACTCCTGAAGAGGCATGAAGAACAATAGTTCAAGAGGGAGAAGGGACAAGAGAAACATGGAGTGATATTATTGTCACAAGTTTGGCCATTATGTGAGTGAGTGCTGGAAAAAGCATGGTAATCAACAAAAACAAAATGCTAATGTGGCTGATTCAAATATGGTTGAAGGAAATAAATCCACAACCTTCATCATGTGCAACGTTGGTGAAGAAGGCAGCCTCAAATTCTGATATTTTGATAATAGTTGCATCAACCACATGGGTGGTAATGAAAGCATTTTTTCTTTCATTGATAAAAATGTAAAGTCTAAAATTTGAATGGGGAACAATGGAATAGTTCTAGTCAAAGGAAAAGGATCTATCATGATCCATACCAAGCAAGGTGAGAAGGAGGAGGTTCAAAATGTGTTCTTTGCACCGGGGTTAAAGCATAAGCTCATGAGTGTTGGAAAACTGATCCAAAATGGATACAAAGTGCTGATGGAGAAGGGCCAATGCGCCATTTATGACAAGAATGAGAGGACAAAGGTGTTTGCAGTAGTTGCAATGAAAAAGAACCAGATGTTTCCATTGAATATTGAGACATGTTTCTCATCTCAGTCCATTGGTGCACCTCTCATGGATGGAAAATGTATAGCAGTACAAAAAAATCCCTCAAGAGCACCATTGAAGACCCCTCTGAGCTATGGCATCTCAGGTATGGACACTAAGGCTTTTTCGGTTTGAGTATTTTGTCCAAGAATAGAATCATTGTTAGTTTTCCAAGTATAGTAGAGTGTAATGTTAGATGCGAGGCTTGCATTTTGGGAAAGCAACATAGGAAACCCTTTCAATCAGGCAACTGTACAAGGGCAAGAGCACCATTGGAATTGGTGCACAAGGATTTGGTAGGACCTATGCAAATCACGTCTATTGGTAATAGCAGATTTTTATGACCTTCATTGATGATTTCAGCCGTAAGACATGGGTTTATTTATTGCAGCATAAGTCTAATGAATTTGATAAGTTTTTATTGTTTAAAGCCCAGGCTGAAAAGGAGAGTGGATATTTCATCAAAGTCCTTAGGTCATATCATGGAGGAAAGTATACCTCCAATCAACTTGTAAATTTTTGTAGGAAAAATGGTATCAAGAAGGAGCTAACAACCAGTTATAATCCATAGAAAAATGGAGTGGCTGAAAGGAAGAATAGGAACATTGTGGAGATGGAAAGGAGCATGATGGAAGCAAAGGGACTCCCAACTGAATATTGGGGAGAGTTTGTAGCAACAACTATATATTTGATTAATAGAAGTCCAACAAAGGTGGTCCGTGACAAGATAACTCTAGAGGCATGGACAAAAAGAAGATGGATGGTTGAGAACTTAAGAGTTTTCAGTTGTGTGGCTTATGCACACGTACCTAAGGAAAAGAGGTAAAAATTGGATAAAAATGGAGAAAAGTGTATCTTCATGGGTTATTGTTCGGAATCAAAAGCCTACAAGCTGTATAACCCACTCAACAAGAAAACTATTATCAACAGAGATGTGGAGTTCTTAGAAGATCAGTCATGGAATGGAAAAGGTGCTCCCAATCGCTCCAAATCGCTCCTGATCGTTCTTGATGTTGAAGAAAAGGAATAGGAAGTACAAAATGATGATTTGGTGGAGCCAGTATTCGCTCCTAACAACTCCGTATGAGATCCTAAAAATTTTAGAAATTGCTTCTGATCGGTCATAATTGTTCCTAATCCAAACAAATAGAAAGGCAAGAAGCCACAAATAACCAAAGAATGGGTCGCAAAATAGCTCCTGATCACTCATGCTCGCTCTAGAACCAACTTGTTTAGTAGAACAATAGCAGTAGTGAGAGTTTAGACCCTACTCTCACCTCCCTAATGCCAAGAAAGATCAAAATTCTAAGGGAGATCTACCAAGATGAAAGGTATGATGAAGAATTTGATGAGAACATGAATTTTGCATTATTTTCTCATAAAGATCTGATTTATTTTGATGAAGTTATGAAAGAGGATAAATGGTGTGAGGCCATGGATGAGGAAATAGAAGCAATAGAAAGGAACAACACATGGGAGTTAACTGATTTTCCTCCCAACAAGCAAGTTATTGGGGTGAAATGGATCTACAAGACCAAGTGCAATGCTGAAGGAAGAATAGAAAGGCACAAGGCATGTTTAGTGGTTAAGGGTTAGAAACAGTAGTTTGGGAGATATTATGATGAGACATATGCCCTTGTTGCAAGGATGGAGACTGTGCGGGCAGTCATAGCAATTGCAACTCATCACAAATGGAAGGTTTTTCAAATGGATGTGAAGTTCGCCTTCCTAAATGGAGTATTGAAAGAGGAAGTTTATGTGGAGCAGCCATTTGGATATGAAGTTCCAGGTGAATAACACAAGGTGTATAGGCTGAAGAAAGCTCCATGGGCATGGTATAACATGATTGACTCATATTTGATGAGCAATGGATTTAGCAAAAGCGATGGTGAGCCCACTCTTTACATCAAGGCAACAAATATTAATATTTTGATTGTTGTGTTGTATGTAGATGATTTTTTTTTACAGGGGATGATGTTTTCCTCATTGCTAATTTTAAAGAGGCCATGAAAAGAGAATTTTAAATGACAGATTGAGGTCTCTTGAGTTATTTTCTAGGCATAGAAGTAAAACAAATGGATGATTGCATTTTTTGTCTCTCAAGAAAAATATGCAAATGAACTCTTGAAGAGGTTTAGGATGCTTGAAAGCAAGCTTGCTCCAACACCAACAACCATTTGTCTTAAGTTGATAAAAAAAGATTGCAGAAATAAAGTGGATCCGACCATGTATAAAAGCTTGGTTGGAAGCTTGATGTATTTAACAACTAGGCCAGATATAATGCATAGAGTTAGTTTGATTTCTAGATTTATGGAGACTCCAAGAGACACCCATTGGAAAGCAAGTAAGATAATCCTAAGGTATGCGAATGGTACCAAAGGATATGGCATGTTGTACATAGCAGCAAAAGAATATGGGTTGGTTGGTTACACTAACAGTGATTGGGCATGGATTTTGGATGATAAGAAGAGCACTTTGGGCTATGTATTTCACTTGGGTTCGGGTGTTATCCCTTGGGCTTCTAAGAAGCAACCTATTGTTTCCATATCAATATATGAAGCTGAGTATATAGCATAAAATGCAACAACATGTCCATCTATTTGGCTGAGAACAATCTTAGCATATTTGAAAGAAGAACAAGAGGATGGAATAGTGATCTTTTCTGACAATGTTTCATTGATAGCCTTGATAAAAAATATCATGTTTCATGAAAGAAGCAAGCACATTGAAATCAGATATCATTTCACCAAACCTTTCAACATTGATAGTTTTGTGCACCTAAGGAGAAGATTGGGCATTATTGATATAGATCAAGATTGATCTCATTGTTTTGTTTGCTTAGGACAAAGGGGGATTGTTGGAATTTATTTTTTTCCCTTGAGCCTCCTATCAATGCTTCACCTACCTATTAGGAGCTGCTTTCTCTTTGCCAGTTTTTTGGGATCTTTATCCCTACAATTCATGATTGCTTAGAATTGAATGAGGTAGAAATTTTTCAATTCCCAATTAATGCTGGTAGGTAATTTTGAATTTTAGAAGGAATGTTTGTGAAAGAAAAAAGGAATGAAGGCAGTTTTATTCTGTCAGTTGGATGATTGGAAGAAGTCAGTTTTTACAGAAGCAAGTGATTTGCAGCAAAAAGAAAAAAGTTGCAGTAGCAACATGGAATGTTCTTAGAAAATTTTTTAGAGTGTTTGAAGTGAGAAAGATTGCTCCCGATTGCTCTGTGTTTGCAAGGAACAACATATAGTTCCAGTCAAGTTTTTGACAGTGAGCTCTACTCAACTCCTGATTGTTTATGAACTAGTTGAGCAGTTGATCACTCCCAAAATGTTTGTAATAGGTAGTTGTTTAGTTTTTTGGAAGTTTCATGTTTTTTTATGTATTATTCATTTCTAGTCAGCATTTCGAATAAAAGAAGGGAAACATTGCATGCCCAATTTTCTATTTGTCTCCTCTTGTTTGTTATTCCGCATTTGGGTATTTCTAGTTTTCTTGGAAATCATAGTAGCAACTCTATGCTTTGTTTTTGCATTTAAAATTATGATTTTTTTTTTAAAAGACCTTTATTTCACCTTTATACAAAATTCCTTGTAATACTATCATTTAAATCCATAAAACAAATTGAAGAGGGAGGAGATTGTTGCACAAAAGGTCCAAAAAAACCATTGCACACAAAGAACACTAGTATGTTAAAGATGGAATAGACACACGTTGGTTAGTGACCACACGATTAGGCTGAATTGAATCTGAACATTACCGATAAACCTCCACCACATTGGAAGGATGGAGTTATTTCAAAGCCTTAGGCCTAGCAGGCTGAGTGATTAGAGGAGAGGATGAATCTCCGATGGGAACCGAGGGAGCAATAAGGGCTCGTGACATAATGTCAGTAGTAGGAAAATGATGAGCTTATTAAATTGTTTACTAACTTAGAATGACTATTGTTTGCTTATTACTATTTTAGACTTTACAATAAAAAGGATTAAAAGTCCGCGTTATCTTCTTATTAATATTTTATTTATATTTTACAGATAAAAGTCTCAAAGCAAGACATCACCTTTCAAGGCTAATGCAATCAAACATCTTTCTTTCCCTCGATGCAAATTGCAAGGCTCTCATTTTTCTTAACGATATGTATAAACCAGAGGTGAATATCCTTTCTCCATCCTCGCTACATAAGAAGGTAGTCCTAGAATGTTAAGCAATATATCCCTTAAGAGTTTTTGTTATTGGTAGAACATATACCATGACTGTTCCAGTTAGTGTGGATAATTATTTTTTCCGTGTGATTGAAATTTTATAATTTCCTAATCAAGTTTATGTGGAAGAAGTATCTTAGCTTCAAAATCAAAGTTTGGGGGTCGTAGTATGAGAAGCTTGCAAAAAAAGTGGATATTTCACTATTGTAAATGTTTGTCAAAAAAAATGGGCACCCTATTGTAAATTTGGCTAAGTCTTTGTTGGGAAAGATTTATCTAAGTGATTATAACTTAGGTGGTTTTTTGGTTAGTCCAACTCCTCGTTGAACCACCAAAGTTCTTTCCTTTATCATCTTTTAAGTCGGGTGGTATTTTGTGTTTTGTCACAACTCGTTGCATGCTCCAAAGTCTCTCCTTTCAAGTTTGGGCAGTATATACCTAAGGTTCATGAACTCACCAAAAAGGTCACTGCTAACGTTTTCAAAGTCTTTTCAAAGTGAAGCACAAGCCTAATAAGTTTTTATAACTATGGTCATGATTTATATAGTTTTATAATGTCCTCATTTTACCATCAAAATGTGTTTTCAAGGGGAATTAAGTGGTCATCATGTAGAATATCATTTGAAAGCGTGAATGAAAGCCATTATCCAGAACTAAATAAAGAAAAACTCATTCATATGAAACAAAATTGAAACTTGAAGAAAGACTGAATGAATCACAATATGAAAACAACACCAGGAGTACTAAAGCACTATATTTTATTGTATATATAATATGGGTACTGTTGGAAATACATTTTTTTTGTTGATTAAATAGAAATAGAGGAGCTACATAATATCAAACTAAAAATTTCTTCTCAGGCGCAAAAGGTGAATACCAGCACATGAAGTGCTTATGTGACTACTTGAAGACGCTCTATCTAAGCAAGCAAGTGCAAGTTCTCACATGTCTTCAAAAATTAAGCAAACAGTTCCATATTGTTTCTCACAAGTCCTGCATGCAGAAGAGTCACCGCTTCCTCCAAGGCTTCATTCTAAGGAATTGAAGCAATGCAAATGACATCACCTATCAAACCAATCCATGAATAGTTGTTGAGGTTGACGATGGCTACATTCACCTGGTAAAGGAACTCTAGTCTCACTAAACTCTTTGTTGCTCGTATTCCCCAATCACAGTGACTAGAAGTGCAGATTATGGTGTACATGAAATGCTCCAAGATTGTTACATTATGTATGTGAACCTAATTCAGAAAATTATCTCCTAATATGTTGTGCAACACTTCCTCCTTAATCTCACTTTCCACTATGAAGACTTCCTTTACCTGATCAGTCAATCTCCTGAAAAGAGGACTACACTTAATCTCTTCAATGGCGACGAAATAGTTCATGGACACACCATCACTTTGAGAACTAGCCTTGTTCAATATTGCAATATGGTGAAGGGAGGTCATTCATATATAATTTATAGAGGGTTGGCGCGACATGATAACTGAGAACAATTAAGATTATAGGATGGTGAAGTAGTTTGAATTAATGGTGGTATGATGTGAATTTAAGTTACATTCCCAATTGATTTCACAATAGGATAGAATGTACATGTGACAATTGTTCAATTCTCAATGGGTGAGGTATAGAAATGGTTTTGTGATCAACGGCCATGAGGAAAGAGTTAGATAAAGAACTGCTCAGGAATTATTCATGGTCTTTTCACTGGCAATGCAATCATGAAGGTTATTTATTATTTCCTAGCCACTGATTTCAACATAGATAGTTATGCAATAAGAAAATGTTGCAGCAACCAATTGGTAACCATCAAGAAGAGAATTCATCTCCTATATAGGGGTTTGAACTTTGGAATTACACGATGTTGTAGTGAAGGAAGGAACACTTAGGTTTTACTTTCAATAATTTATTTTTGACTGCAATAGCTAATAATTTGTGTGCTATTGGTAGGATGTAATGTTGATTGTGTTGACCTATGAGTCACACAAAATATAGGATATATCTTTTATGTAAGATTTATTTAGCTGCAATTATTTCCTGTATTACAATTATGAAATCTTTCATACATGCTTAGGTCGTGTTTCGGCATTAGTTGAATGCAGTTTGAGCTATACCATTGATAATCTTTAGGATTTTATTTTGCATTAATTACATTTTATGTATTAATTTCAGTTGCCTTATCGCTTTTTGGTTAAAATCTACTTATCTTTCATTTAATTCACACAAGGGAGTTGTACCTCTCAATTTAGAGGAAAGCCATTAATGCAATTGTAGCCTTTCTAGATCTATTAGCAAATAAATGTTAGTGCTTATCGAGTAGAGGAGTTACATTATTGCCATCTTTATCAAAGGGGGCCAATTCATTCACTAATAGATTTTTAGTCTCAACTGGGGAAAAAGTTTAAATTTCTGATAATTTATCTTTTGTCATGTAGAAGGATGGTACTTCCCCACAATGACATGTTCCCCATAATTCAACTTGAACTTGATTGGATGCAGGTGGAGTAGGAAGATATTATATCACAATTAAATACACTCGCTCGAAGGTACAGAAGAAGCATTATTCATTATACGTGAGTTAATTTCATCTTGGAGGAAGAAGAGGAGTAGGCCCTACGTTCACCACTACCAATAGTGGTATGAACCCCAAGGTTGATTTTTGAATACTACAAAAACCCACCCCGTCGTCCTGATTCATGTCAAAATCAACCTCCTAAGCAACATTTGAATAAGTGTCTTGATCATCCACAAAATTATCCTCTATATCAATTGCGACCTCGACGGTGACCTACAGTTCCTCCCCATTACTCCTTTAGGAGTTGGTGACTCTAAGAATCATGACCTCAGTTCCATTGGGTAATCATATTGGGCCTTTTTCCTTGTCTCAATGCAATGAACTGCCACGTGGCTCAAGGAAGAAATTTCCAAAACTCTCTAGCAATGGTGTTGAGGACCCAAAAGAACACGTCCTAGCCATGACCACAATGAGTGGAATCCTCGCATCCAAAATGAAGATGATTTTGTTAGAATATTTGTTGAAAGTCTCATTGATAAGGCTGCTAAGTGGTTCAAAGGGCTAGACAAAGGTTTCATAACCAAGTGGGATGTCCTAGACAAACAGTTCCTTAGGCATTTCTAGGTCCATGTTGATATAGCTACATTGCTTAGAAGTTTCTTCAAGATTGTAAACGAAGATCACAAATCTGTGAAGGATTTCGTTTATCAATTTAACTGATCTCTTCAATGAATTCCTTCACTAAAACAACTGAGCAAGGTGATTTAGTTTGATGTTTTTATTTTTTCTCTTAATCTTGATATCCAACTTATGCTTAAAAGAGATAAGGTCACTTGAATTGAACAAGCCCAAACTAAGGCAGTGACTATTGAAAATGACCTAATAGCGGTTGGTAAGTGGAAACCTAACCAAGTTTTTCAACCTATTGAATAGCGCCCATCACTCACCCCTACCTCCTTTTGTTTAAAAACAATTACCAATACTTAGTCTAACTCCTTATTGAACCACCACTAGTTCTTTCCTTTACCATCTTTTAAATTGGGTGGTATTTTGTTTTTTGTCACAACTCGCCACATGCTTCAAAGTCTCTCCTTTAAAGTTTGGGGAGTTTGTACCTAAGGTTCATAAACCTACCAAAAATGCCACCACTAACCTTTTCAAAGTATTTTCAATGGTAAGCACAAACCTAAGCACTTCTTATAACTATGGCGATGATTTGTATAGTTTTACGAAGTTCCCATTTTATAACCAAAATGTGTTTTTAAGGTGAATTAAGTGGTCATCATGCATAGTGTCATTTGAAAGTGTGAATGAAAGCCATTATAAAAAACCAAATGAAGAAAAATTCATTCACATGAAATAGAATTGAAACTTGAAGCAAGATAGAATGAATCATATTACAAAAACAACACTAAGAGTACCAAACCACAAAGATTACATAGAAACAAAGGAGCTACATAATATCAAAATGGAAATTTATTCTTAGGAACAAAGGGTGAACACCAACAGATGAAGTTCTTTTGTGACTACTTGAAGACAATCTATTTGAGTAGGTGAGAACATGTTCTCATGTGTCTACAGAAATTGAGCAAATAGTTTCATGTTCTTTTCAATAAGTCCCACATGCAGAAGATTTGCCACTCCCTCCAAGGCTTCATTCTAAGGAATTGAATCAATGAAAATGAAATTTCCTATCAAACCACTCCATGAATATCTTTTGAGTTTGGCGATGGCTACCTTCACCTAGTGAAGGAATTCTGGTCTCACTAAACACTGGTGTAGGGGCACCTTGTCAAATTGTGAAATTTTGGTCTAATGTTAAGATTTTGTATTGTTGAGTCTTGGTTGATGTAATAAGGTCACAATATACCATTTTAAATGTATTGAGTCATCTAGGGGTAAGTTAGAGAAGAGTTGTTCAGTTTTGTGTAAATGTTGTCAATGTTGCTTTAGCAACTTTGTTAATTTGGTGAATTTGAGAAGTCTAATGGTCAAGTAGTTCAAAAGGTGGTTGGAACTGATGGGTTTTGATGTTAAAATTTTAAATATTATTTAGAAACTTCATTGAAAGGTTTTATTGAATATTTTGGTGCCAAAGCAATAAAGAAACTTAATTTTTGTATAATTTTTGTGTAAATCTGCAGCTAGAGGTCTTTGTACAGTTTCATACTAAGAGATATAATTTTAAAATGCATTTAACCTTATGGTGATATGAAATTATTGTTTTTTGGATTTTTTTTAATTGATTTCATCAAGTTAGAAGTATTTTAGAGGCATTTTGTTAAAAATGGGTTGAAAACCTTGCTTTTGAGGGTTTGAGGGTGTAAAAATGGCATAAGAGACCATTCCACACATGAAATGCTTTGAAAGTGGGTGGAATAGTGTTAATTAGGTTTTTCTTTCATGTTTTTAGGTTTATAGATGTAGGGAAGGAGTTTTTGTGCTAATATGATGTGGCCCTAGGGTGAATTTCTCTTGTTTTCATGCAAATGAGAGGTGTAGATGCTAGGTTTTGTAAAAAATATTTTGGGATTGGTCTAATAAAGGTGGAAAATGTTTATGAAGACTTAATTTCATGTGTGTAGAGTTTTGGTGAGGAGATTTGAGGCCTGGAATACAAAGATTCAATGAACCCCTTGGAAGCAAGCCTAAATAGGTTTAAATGAGATTTTGAAGTTCGATGAATCTGTGGTTGTTTCTATTGATAAAAATTGTTGATTCAGACCTTTTTTGTTCTGTTTAGAGCCTTGGAATGGATATTGGTGATTAGAAGAAGTTTCATGACATATTTGCTTTGTAGAACAAGGCTAATTGAGCCACTTTTTAGCGTAGCAGTCAATTTTAGGAGGTGAAGGTTTGAAATAAGTATATGCACAAATTAGATATGTCAAAGAATGCCATAAAGGGTATCTAGAATGCCAATTCTTTTCTTGTCTTGAAATTTCTTGTGAAATATATTCTCAATTTTCACTATTTGGAATGTTACAAGGGAATATGAGTGAATGGTGAATTGGACACCAATTGAGATTGAAAGATTGTTCAAGATAGTTTGAATTGTGATTTTTTTGAAGATATCCTCCCTTTTCTACATCAAATTTTTATCAGAGCATAGATTTTGAACTTTTGAAGAAGAGGGAAAAAGTTGCAAATTGAAGGACAAGATGCTTCCTAAAGGTAGTGCAATTATTGCTAGAGAAATTAAGTTGATGAAGGAGTCACAAGAAGAAGTTTTGACTGGACTTGCAACATTGAAGACAAAACAAATAAGAGGAAAGGCCACTAAAAAGGAAAGTGACTAAGGGGAAGAGGGTGAGAGTGAAAACCCTCCAAGTAGATTCCAAGATGATGATGAGTTGGACCTTGATGAGAGAAGGATGGTGAAAATTTTGAAGGCTGTCAAGGGAGATGCTTCTAATGTGAAACTATATTTTCCAATGTATAGTGGAAAGTTGAATGTAGAAGAATTATTGGATTGGGTTGATGCACTCGATAATTACTTTGAGTAAAAGGAGTTTGCAGAAGAATAAAAGCTAAAGTTTGCTAAGACTAAGCTGAATGTTACCACTCTAACTTTGTGGAACTATCTGCAAGAGGAAAGAGTGAAAAAGGGAAAAACAAAAATTAGTTCATGGGATAGGATGGTGTCAAAGATTAAGAGCCAATTCTTGCCAGGTGATCATGCAATTCAAACATTTAAGAAGTTGAAAAACTTAAGGCATAAGGAAAAGGATTGCATGGCCTACATAGAAGAGTTTCACAAACTAAGCATTAGATTTGGTCATGTTGAAGATGAAAATGAGAAGATAGAAAGGTATATGAATGGATTGAGATTTCAAATTTAGGATGAATTGAGTCTTGATACTCTTAGGATAGTTGAAGAATGTTTTCAGTTGGTTGCTAGGGAAGATGAGAAGTTAAAAATAAGGCAAGAAAGAAAAGGAAGAGACAGAGGTAGCGCTAGTAGAGGAAGAGGTTCAAGGCAGTTCTATGAAAACCAAGAAGATGCAACTAAAAGCAAAGACCAAGCTATTGATCAAAGAGGTAGATTTAGAGGCTTTAGAAGAAGATTTTGTGGAAATGGTAGAGGTTCAATTTTTTTTTTAAGGAGATGTTGTCATTACAATCAATTTGGCCATCAAGCATGGAAGTGTCTAGATAAACAAGTTTCTACTTCAGTTTGTGGTGATAAGAGAGTTCAATTTGTGTGAGAGGAAGATTGTGAGAGTGTTAACTCTCCTAATCAGCTTGCTGCTCTAGAAGTTGGGAAACCCTTAATGGTTAGAAGAACACTCATCAAATAATCCAAGGAGAAGGAGCCACAACAAAGAAGAACACTATTCAGGATAACTTGCAAGTGCGTTGGAAAGGTATGTTAAGTTATGATAGATTTAGGAAGCACAAATAACATGGTTTCTATTGAAATGGTAGATAAACTTAAGTTGGAAAAGATACCACATGAAACACCTTATAAAGTGTCCTGGTTGAATGAGAGTCAATCCATTTTGGTGAATGAGAAATATTGGGTTGAATTCAGTATAGGTGGATACAAATATAGGATTCTATGTGATGTGTTTCCTATGGATGTGTGCCATTTGCGAATAGGGAGACCATATTAGTTTGATTTACATGCAAAATATGATGCTAGGAACAATACTTATGAGATTGAAAAGGATGGAAACTCTTTCACTTTGACCCCACTAGTAGAAGATTATAAGGGACAAACTAAGGTAGCTAAGTTGATAATGTTATGCAAGAAAGAGTTTATAAAGCTAGAGGAAGAAAAGAATATGGAGTTTCCAACCACTTCAAGACTTGAAGGTACCAAGGCAATAGAGGTTAAGAGTGATCTGATTTTAGGGGAAAATGATATTGAGAAGCTCAAGGATGAATTGGTTTTCGAAGCTCAAGATTGGCTTAAAAGGAATCTTTCTATGATGGTTTGTGAAGTGTTTGCACAAGAAGATAGTGGTCATTCAAAGGTAGGTAAACTTGAGGTTGATAAACCTGAGGTTGGTATTCCTGCTCAAGTAGTAGACATAAGGTCACAACCATAGAGGGAAGAGATGAGGGGAAAAGGTGGAGTGATTTAAGGTGAATGACAAGGACATATGGGTGAGTTCAAGCATGCATCAATAGTAAAGAAGAAGATATTTAATGGTAAGGATGGAAGAGGTATGCTTGCAAGTGCTCAAGTAGGTTTTAACATTAGTTCTAGATGAAGTAAATGTCAAACAACATCCATCAATTAGGTTGTTAAAGTTGGAGCAATTGCTAGATACCAAAGAGTTCACAAATGCAAAGATCAATGCTAATTTTTAGTATTTCATCCAATGGAAAGGTTTACTAGATGGAAATTAACTAGGAGAAAAAATAAAAAATGTCATCAAGCAAGGTTTTTGGTTGCAACACATTCCTCAAAGGGACTTGAGTCAATTTTTTGTCCGAGTGTATGGTGTAGGGACACCTTGTCAAATTGTGAAATTTTGGTCTAATGTTAAGTTTTTGTGTTGAGTCTTGGTTGATGTAATAAGGTCATAATAGACCATTTGCAATGTATTGAGTCATATAGGGGTCAATTAGAGAAGAGTTGTTAAGTTTTGTGTAAATGTTGTCAATGTTGCTTTAACAACTTTCCAATTTTTTTAATTTTGAGAAGTCCAATGGTCAAGTAGTTCAAAAGGTGGTTGGAAATGATGAGTTTTGATGGTACAAGTTTAAATATTCTTTATAAAATTCATGGAAAGGTTATGTTGAAGATTTTGGTGTTGAAGCAATAAAGAAACTTCATTTTTGTGTAATTTCTTGTGTAAATCTCCTGCTATAGGTCTTTGTATGGTTTCATACTAAGAAATATTGTTCGAAAATGCATTGAATCTTATGGTGGAATGAAGTAAGGGTTTTTGGGATTTTTTTTTAATTGATTTCATCAACTTAGAAGGATTTTAGAGGCGTTTTATTGAAAATGGGCTGAAAACACTATTTTTGAGGGTTTGAGGATATAAAAATGGCATAAGAGACCTTTGCACTGATGAAATACTCTAAAATTCCATGGAATGGTGTTAATTAGGTTATTATTTCATGTTTTTAGGTTGATATATGAAGGGAAGGAGTTTTTGGGCTAATATGATGATGGCCTAGGGTGAATTTCATTTGTTTTCATGCAAATGAGAGGTGTAGATTTTAGGGTTTCTCAAAAAGAGTTTGAGATTGGTCTTATAAAGGTGGATTTTTTTTTCATACTTAATTTGATGTTTCTAGGGTGTTGGCGAGGATATTTGGGGCATGGAATTAATATATTCAATAAACCCCTTAGAAGCAAGCCTAAATAGCTTTAAATGAGATTTTGAAGTTCAGTGAATCTTTGGTTGTTTCTATTAACAAAAATTGTTGATTTAGACCTCTTGTATTATTTTTAGAGCCTTGGAGTGGATATTGGTGATTGGAAGAAGTTTGATCACATACTTGATTTGTAAAGCAGGGCTAATTGAGCCACTTTTCAGCATAGCAGTCAATTTTAGGAGGTGAAGGTTTGAAAAAAGTGTATGCACAAATTAGATATGTGAAAGAATTCCATAAAGGGTATCTAGAATGTCAATTATTTTGTGGGTTTAAAATTTCTTATGAAATATATGTTGGAGTTGAGAAGATACAACACCATAGAAGCCCAAAAGATCTTTGCAAGTAAATAACCTGTTACAAGGAGAAGCAAAGAGAAGAAACAAAGGAAATACTCAAGAATGTGGAGCAATGAATTCACACAAAATGTAAAATGAATTAATGATACAAAAGATAGTTTTCAACTACATATAGATGAAAACCCTAAAAAGGAAAACCCTAGGCTTGCACAATAATAATTAATAAAGTAATTAATTATTATGCACCCAATGTTAGCTTAAGTGAAAAGAGGTAAAAAGGAACTTTAAGTAACTAAACAAATATTATTTAATTAATAAAGTAAATACCCAATTACTCTAACACCCCCCCTTAAGATAGACATAGGGAGAAGCTAAAACCTAGAAGAAGCTACTGAAAGCAAAAGCAATGGGTCCCGACAACAAGGCCAGATCAGGTACCCATGTACAAAATCAATGCAAACTAAATGAAATGCGGTAAAGGAGAAAACCCAGTGGGAACAAAACTCCTCCCCAAAATAGAATGCAAGGAAGGAATGCAATGCACTAATGAAAGAAGGATAGGAGGTGGATAACATGATACCCCCCATAGACAACTTCTATCTTAGAAGTACATATACAATGATCTCCATAGGAGAGATAGAAAGAGAGAAGAAGGCCCCCCCACAATGAAAAAACTCCTATCACAATGGTAGATGCTTGATGTAGAATCCAAAAGGAGATCCTGAAGTGGAAAATGATATTCCTCCACTTGGAAAGAAACGGATCCATAGACCTGTATCGAAGAAACCCTGTGAAGAAGGATGAACCAATCTGTCTCAAGATGTGTGCCATGATAGGATGCTGAAGAGTCTCACTATCTGAACTGAAACAAATAATGCCAAATCCAAACTCATGTGGAGAATACTCAAATGCAACCTCTGAATGCACAAATAATGGTGGGCGAACAGTGATAACTTGACTGTCAAGGTAGAGGAGATGAATGTCCTCAAAGCAATCCTCCAAATCTGCAATATAGGACTCAACAAACAAGAAAGATATGTCTGCAATATAAGAGTCCAAAATAGCTATGTCTGGAAGATGTATGGTTCCATGTTGCACTGAATCAAGAACAACAAGAGATGCTGATGAAGTCTCAGTCTGAAGAGTAGGAACTGTGAGACAAACCTCTGATCCACCGGAATAAGTAAGGGTGTCTAAATACTCAAGCTCCTCTAAAGTATCATGATCAAATGGTGTATTCTCTCGCCAATCAATGGGTATGAGACAATCTGAAGTAGGATCCTCCAGGAATGGAGATAGAATAGGGTCTCCATAGATCTCCCAAAGACGTGTCCAAAGTGGGTGAGGACAATCAATGTTCGATATAACCAACACAGTGTCATGATCAACACTAGACAATATAACTCCTGCAATGTGATTTCTAATAATATCCCATGCCAATCTACCCTTTAAAGTTGCTGGTTCAAGTATGAGATCATACAAATAAGGCAAAATATTAAGCCACCTACAATGTGTAAGTATACCCTCTGCCCATGACTCATAATTATCCCGTTCCAAAAGAACAACTGAAGGGTGAGTAGAGAAACCCATGATAACTCTTCAAATGAAAAAATTCAGAGACTAATGATCTCAGCAATGATAAAACATATCAACATAATCCATCCAACGCAAACAAACCCCATGTAGGAGCCAAGATGACCAAGTAATTCAGCAAAGTGTAAAAACACACAAAGCTAAATAAAAAATACTTGGTAAATATTCTGGTAAAATAGACTGTAGATCTTGAAAGAGCACTGTAACACCTTTCCAACACCATACAAATAAGGCAAAATATTAAGCCACCTACAATGTGTAAGTATACCCTTTGCCCATGACTCATAATTACCCCGTTCCAAAAAAACAACTGAAGGGTGAGTAGAGAAACCCATGATAACTCTTCAAATGAAAAAATTCAAAGACTAATGATCTGAGCAATGATAAAACATATCAAGATAACCCATCCAACGCAAACAAACCCCATGTAGGAGTCAAAATGACCAAGTAATTGAGCAAAGTGTAAAAACACACAAAGCTGAATAAAAGATACCTGATAAATATTCTAATAAAATAGACTGTAGATCTAGAAAGAGCACTGTAACACCTTTCCAATGCCTATTCGTTTGCACAAAACGGACACCGTGGCCAAAAGTTATGAATTTTTCAAAAACTAAATTTAGCTTGCAGGAAATGAATTTTTTAGCAAAAAATGTTTATTTCTAACTTGATTTCTAGAAAATCTACTCATTGTTTGTAAACAAAAATAGAAACCCAGAAATATTTTGATGCTAGAAACAAAACCCAAAAATCGTTTCTTGATCCAACAAGCAAAATATAAGAAAATGATTTTTTTTTTACTTTCAGCCAGGAGAAAAATGACACGCGCCATTTTTTCAACGGTGATTTTCTCCAAATCTGTGCATGATATGCAAAATCTAAAAGATACCAAGTTTAGATTTCGATGCTGGCTACAAAACCCGGAAATCGTTTTTCCTGCAAATGAGTGAAAACTGAATTTTTGAAGCAAAAATGATGATTGCTCCAATAAAAAACGACTTGCAACAAACCCTTGTAGCTCCAAAAATCTTCAAAACAAGAACAAGTAGCTGCAGATTTGAAGCTTTGATACCATGTTGGAGTTGAGAAGATACAACACCACAGAAGCCCAAAGATCTCTGCAAACAAATAACCTGTTACAAGGAGAAGCAAAGAGAAACAACAAAAGAAATGCTCAAGAATGTGGAGCCATGAATTCACACAAAATATAAAATGAATTAATGATACAAAAGATAGTTTTCAACTACATATAGATGAAAACCCTAGGCTTGCACAATAATAATTAATAAAGTAATTAATTACTATGCACCTAATGTTAGCTTAAGTGAAAAGAGGTAAAAAGGAATTTTAAGTAACTAAACAAATATTGTTTAATTAATAAAGTAAATACCCAATTACTCTAACAATATATGCTCAATTTTCACTAGTTGGAATGCTACAAGGGAATATGAATGAATGGTGAGTTGGACACAAAGTTGGGGTTTCGAGATTGAAAGATTGTTCAATATAGTTTGAATTGTGATTGTTTGAAGATCTCCTCCTTAATATACATCAATTGGTATCACATCATAGGTTATGTTCTCTTGAAGAATAGGGGTTGTAGTTTGAAGAAGAGGGAAAAATTTGCAAATTCAAGGACAAGATGCCTCCTAAGGTAGTGTAGTTATTGCTAGAGAAATTAAGTTGATGAAGGAGTCACACGAAGCAGTTTTGGCTAGACTTGCAGCACTAGAGACAAATGAAAGTAGAGGAAATTCCACTGAAGAGGATAGTGATTGAGAGGAAGAGAGTGAGAGTGAAAACCCTCTAGGTAGAGTCAAAGATGATGATGAGTTGGACCCTGATGAGAGAAGGATGGTGAAAATGTTGAAGGCTTTCAAGGGAAATGCTTCTAATGTGAAACTAGATTTGCTAATGTATAGTTGAAAGTTGGATACAGAAGAAGTATTGGATTGGCTTGATACACTAGATAATTACTTTGAGTACAAGGAGGTTGCAAAAGAAAATAAATGTAGTTTTCTAAGACTAAATTGAAAGGCCCTGCTCGAACCTAGCGAAACTATGTGCAAGAGGAAAGAGTGAAAAGGGAAAAACAAAAACCACTTCATGTGATAGGATGGTGTCAAAGTTTAAGAGCCAATTATTGTTAGGTGATCATGCAATTTAGACATTTAAGAAGTTGCAAAACTTAAAGCAGAAGGAAAAGGATGTCATTTCCTACACAGAGAAGTTTCACAAATTAAGCATTAGAGATGGTCATGTTGAAGATGAAAATGAGAAGATAGCAAGGTATATGAATGGATTGGGATTTCAAATTTAGTATGAATTGAGTTTAGTACTCCTAGGATGGTTGAAGAATATTTTTAGTTGGTTGATAGGGCAGAGGAGAAGTTAGAAAGAAGTCAAGAAAGAAAAGGAAGAGGTTCAAGGCAATCCTATGAAGACCAAGAAGATGCAAGTAAAATAAAAAACCAAGTTGTTTATCAAATAGGTGGATTTAGAGGCTTTAGAGGAAGATTTGGTGGACACGGTAGAGGTTCAAACTCATTTTCAGGGAGATGTTATCATTGCAATCAATTTGGCCATCAAGCATGGAAGTGTCCAGATAAATAAGCTTCTACTTAAATTGGTAGTGATAAGAGAGTTAAGTTGGTGTAAGAGAAAGATTGTGAGATTGTTAACTCTCCTAATCAGCTTGCTGCTCTAGAAGTTGGGGAATCCCTAATGGATAGAAGAACACTCCTCAAAGCAAGGAGCCACAAAAAAGAAGAACACTATTTATGACAACTTCCAAGTGCATGAGAAAGGTATGTAAAGTTGTGATAGATTCAAAAAGCACATATAAAATGGTGTCTATTGAAATGATTGATAAACTTAAGTTTGAAATGATACCACATGAAACACCTCAAAAAGTGTCTTGGTTGAATGATATTCAATCCGTTTTGGTGAATGAGCAAGCTTGGGTTGAATTCAGTATAGGTGGATACAAAGATAGGATTCTGTGTGATGTGTAGCCTATGGATGTGTGCCATTTGTTGCTAGGGAGACCATGGTAGTTTGATAGAAATGAAAAATATGATGGTAGGAACAATACTTATGAGATTGAAAAGGACGTAAACTCTTTCACTTTGACCCCATTAGTAGAAGATGATAAGGGAAAAACTAAGGTAGCTAAAGTGATAATGTTAGCCAAGTAAGAGTTTATAAATGTAGAGGAAGAAAAGAATATGGAGGTCACAACCACTTAAATACTTGAATGTACATAGGTAGTAGAGGTGAAGAGTGATCTGATTTTAGGGGAAAATGAGATTCATAAGGTCAAGGATGAATTGATTTTGGAAGTTCAAGATTGGCTTAAAAGGAATCTTTCTATGATGGTAAGTTAAGTGTTTACACAAGAAGATAGTGATCATTCAGAGATAGGTAAACTTGAGGTTTATAAACCTGAGGTTGGTCATCTCATCTTAGAGGTTGGTATTCCTCCTCAAGTAGCAGACATAAGGTCACAACCATAGAGGGAAGAGATGAAGGGTAAAGGTTGAGTGATTCAAGGTGAATGGAAAGAACATATGGGTGATTTCAAGCATGCATCAAGAGTAAAGAAGAAGATAGTTCATGGTAAAGAGGGAAAACATATGTTTGTAGGTGCTCAAGTAGGTTTAACATCAGTTCCAGATGAAGTAAAGGCTAGACAACATCCATCAAGTAGGTTGTTGAAGTTGGAGCAATTGCTAGATTCCAAAGAGTTTACAAATGCAAAGAACAATGCTATTTTTTAGTATTTGATCCAATGGAAAGGGATACCAGATCGAAAGGCACTTGGAGAACAAAGAAAATATTTCCTCAAGAAAGGTTTTGGTTACAAAATAGTCCTCCAAGGGACTTGAGTCAAATTTTTGTCTGGGTGTATGGTGTAGGGGCACCTTGTCAAATTGTGAAATTTTGGTCTAATGTTAAGTTTTTGTGTTTTTGAGTCTTGGTTGATGTAATAAGGTCATAATAGACCATTTTCAATGTATTGAGTCATCTAGGGGTCAGTTAGAGAAGATTTGTTCAGTTTTGTGTAAATGTTGCCAATGTTGGTTTAACAACTTTGCAAATTTTGTTATTTTGAGAAGTCCAACAATCAAGTAGTTCAAAAGGTGGTTGGAGCTGATGAGTTTTGATGGTACAAGTTGAAATATTCTTTAGAAACTTCATGGTAAGGTTTTTTTGAAGATTTTGGAGTTGAAGCAATAAAGAAATTTCATTTTACTACAATTTATTGTGTAAAGTTGCTACTACATGTCTCTGTATGGTTCTGTACTAAGAGATATTGTTCTAAAATGCATTGAATCTTATGGTGGAATGAACGAAATGTATTTTGGATTTTTTTGAATTGATTTCATCAATTTAGAAGGATTTTAGAGGCACTTTATTGAAAATGCACTGAAAAACCCTATTTTTGAGGGTTTGAGGGTGGAAAAATGGCATAAGAGAGCATTCAACTGATGAAATGCTCTAAAATTCAGTGGAATGGTGTTAATTAGGTTTTTGTTTCATATTTTTAGGTTGATAGATGCAAGGAAGGAGGTTTTGGGCTAATATGATGATGCCCTAGGTTGAATTTCACTTGTTTTCATGCAAATGAGAGGTGTAGATGCTAGGGTTTGTCAAAAAGCTTTTGGGATTGGTATTCTCAAGGTGGAAAACATTTATGCAGACTTAATCTGATTTGTCTAGGGTGTTGGTGAGGAGATTTGAGGTCTGGAATACAAAGATTCAATAAACCCCTTGGAAGTAAGCCTAAATAGGTTTAAATGAGATTTTGAAGTTGGGTGAATATGTGGCTATTTCTATTGATAAAAAATGTTGATTCAAACCTTTTGTGTTATTTTTAGATCCTTGGAGTGAAGATTGGTGATTGGAAGAATTTTTATCACATACTTTCTTTGTAAAATAGGGAAAATTGAGCAACTTTTCAACATAGTAGTCAATTTTAGGAGGTGAAGGTCTGAAACAAGTGTATGCACAAATTAGATAAGTCAAATAATGCCATAAAGGGTATCTAGAATGTCAATTATTTTGTGGGTTTGAAATTTCTTGTGAAAGATATGCTCAAAATTTCACTATTTGGAATGCTATAAGGGAATATGAGTTAATGGTGAGTTTGAATCCAAGTTGATGTTTTGAGATTGAAATATTTTTCCAAATAGTTTGAATTGTGATTGTTTGAAGATTTCCTCCCTCCTCTACATCAAACAATCAGTTTCTTACATTCCCCAATCGTGGTGAAGTGAAGTGCAGATTATAGTGTACATGAAATGCTCTAGGAGCGTTGCATTGTGTACATGAACCTAATTTAGAAAAGTATTTCCTAATATGTTGTACAAATATTCTTTCTCAATCTCACTTTTTACTATGAAGAATTCCTTTAACTGATCAGTCAGTCTCCTAATAAGAGGACTACACTCAATCTCTTCAATGGTGATGAAATTGTTCATGGACATACCATCACCTTGAGTTGTAGCCATGTTCAATACTATAGGATATCAAAGTGAGGTATTTATTGTATTATTTATAGAGGGTTGGCGAGACATGCTAATTGAGAAAAATTAAGATTATAGGATGGTGATGCAGTCTGAATTAGTGGTGATATAACTCGAATTTAAGTTACATTCCTAATGTATTTCATGACAAGACAACGTGCATGTGTGATGGATGTTCAATCCTTAATGGGTGAGGTACATTCAAACCATTTGTGATCAATGGCCATGAGTCGAGAGTTAGATCAAGAAGTGCTCGAGAATTGTTTGCAATATTTTCACTAGGAATGTAATCATGATGGTTATTTATTATTTCGTGACCACTGATTTCAAGATAGATAGTTATGCGGAAAGAAAATGTTACTGCAACCAATTGGTAACCATCGAGAAGGGAAGTTAATTCCTATATATAGACAAGAGAATATTTGTAAAGGGTCTGACCTCTGGAATTACACGATATTGTAGTGAAGGAAGGAACACCATTTTTATTTTTAGTAATTTATTTTTGATTGCAATAACTAATAATCTGTGTTATTCATAGGATGTAATGTTGATTGTATTGACCTGTGAGTCACATACAATATAGGATATATGTTATGTGTAAGATTTATTTTGTTGAATGCAGTTTGATGATCTTTAGGATTTTATTTCGCATTAATTACATTTTATATATTAATGTCAATTACCTAATTGATTTTTGGTTAAAAGCTACTTATCTTTCATTTAATTCACATGAGGGAGCTGCACCTCTCAATTTAGAGGAAAGCCACAAATGCAATTGTGGCCTTTCCAGAGCTGTTAGCAAATAAGTGCTAGTACTTATCGAATAGAGGAGTTACATTATCGCCATATTTATCAAAAGGGGTCAATTCATTCACTACAAATTTCCCATGGAGTTCCATTAGATCTTCTCAAAGATGTGGAGTCCCTTTTTGAGGAACCATTTTCTCTGCCAGCACAGGTTAAGGAAAGAGCCATTATCTATAATCCAGAATCTCCTTCAGCTAACAATGAGACATTCGATTTGGAGTGCCTGCCTGATTTGGCCACAATGCAAAAATTGCATAACAGGTTATGGCCGAAAGAGGGAAACCCAAAGTTTTGGTATGTCACCCACTTGGATTTATTCACCCATTTCCTTCTAAATTTCATAATTGTTGATGATTGAGTGCTTATTTCATATTGTTTATGATTCAATTCTTGCATCAATGTTTATGCAAAGCTTAGGCAACAATCATTTAGAAAAAGAAAACTATTGGCACAAAATTAAAAAATTCAGAGTAAAACATCGTTGGGATTATCAGGTCAGTGGTTCGATTTCGTTTAGACATTGGTTGTTGTCTAAGCTACCATTTTCAATTTAATAAATAATAAATTTATTCAATATTGTTGGTTAGATCCAGTCAAAGATCACCATTCAGATATTGGTTTAGTAGATCAAGTAAATTTTTCTTTCTAACCTAGTCATTACCAATAATCACATAAAGATGAATTTTTTCAGAGTAACACATTAGTGACACTACCTGTGGTAAGCAGCTAATTTTTTGTCTTCCAAAAAGAAAGATTAGGTGTTATCTACGCTGCCATTTTCAGTCTAAAAAATTAATGTTATATGTGATGTTGTTTGGCAGATTTAGTCACATATTACCATATACTTATTTGTTATTTTTACAAAGATACTTAAGTATGTTGACGAGTAATAATTCAGGGATACGGTACTATGTTCCCTCTGTGTATTTTGGGGTGTATTATATCACAAAATTATAAGATTTCATTGTGGCTTAGAGTTCATTTTGGTTTATTTATTGGGGACATTGAGGTACCTTGGTGAAAGAAATTTTGGCACAAGTTATCATGGCCCAAGTGCAACTTCTTTATGTTGTTAGTTGCTCAAAACCAGTGTCTTACTTGAGATAATTTATGTAAGTGTGGTTTTCACGGCCCTTCTATGTGTATTTTGTGTCATGGTTGTGAAGAGAGTGTCTCCCATCTCTTCTTACATTGTTCCTATGCTAGAGAGATTTGGAATTTCTAGTGGGGGGTGTGGAATACGACTTGCTGGAATGCTTCCTCTTTGGTGGAGCTTGGGGAACGATGGGGTAGGACCTTTGTTTCTACTGCTTTTCTTCGGGATGCTTGGGCTCTTGGGCCATCCTTTATTATATGGAACTTCTGGTTGGAGAGGAATAGGCTCTGATGTCCCCATCACAAAGGGGCATCTGAAATAAGTATACGCTTAATATATTTATATCTTTAGATATACAATAACATGTTAAAAAATACACATAACAATATAGAGATAAAATATAATATTAAAATGTATAAAATAATTAAATTATAATATTGTAATTATAATATAATATAAACAAGTTAATGATTTAAATATTATAAACATTATTAAGAATATACATATATAATTAATATAAAACATAAACATCAATTAATATTGTAACTATTAAATATAAAATAAATGTGTACCATATCAATATAAAAATATATTAATATGAAATAACAAATATAATAAATATATAGGCAAATTATTGTTATTGCATTCTAGTATTAAATAAATTAATATCAAAAAATAATAATAATAAATAAATATTATAATCATTGCACATCAAAGATTGTAATATATTAGAATAAAATAATAATAAGATGGGTATGTGCAGGATCATCATGGAAAAAATAGGCCCTTAAGTGGCAAAAAAATAAGAAAAATCAAAGTTAGGCAACTTGGCATGAAAATTTGAATAAGTTATCTATATTATTTCAAAAATATGTAAGAATATAATTTGTAGAAAATTGAATGTATTTTCTAAAATACTAGGTTTATTTAGAATAAAAGTAAAATCTGTTTGGTGAAAAATTTAAATTTCAATACAGTAGTACTTAAATTTTAGAGAAAAAATAAGAAGTAGGTGTCTATCTGACCACCCTAACCATATTATAATGATAATAGTTTTTATAAGATTTTAGTTATAAGTAGAGGACTCATGTCTCGATGTGATGCATATTTTTTTATAATTTTTTTCCAAGTGAATAATTAATTATAATTTTTTTATTACAAATTTTAAAAAATATAAAGCCTCGTATGTCTGGCCACCTTAACTTGGTCAAAACTTCATGAAATTCGTTTTTATATTTTTTAATCTTATAGTATGCAAAGCATAGAATGTGACACATGTTTTAGATACAAAAAATGTGATACCATTTGAAAGCTAGAGATGTCTTTCAATCATCCTATCAATCAGGACTTTAGTCGTAATTCAATAGAAAATAAATAATAATTATTTGTGAAATTCAAAGTAAAGCATAATTTATATTGGTGGAAAGCTGAGAATCTCCTTTAAAAACCCTTTTCGTTTCATCCATTTTGGGTAAAAAAAAAGTTGTCAGCCACATGCCCATCATATTACCACTTTTTGGCCCATCATGATCTTGCACATACCCAGATATTAGCAAATTGGTTTTATTATTATACTTTAATGTTAAAATATGTTCAATAAAACATCAAATAAAATAATAAAATAAGTATATAATCTGAAATATCATAATGATTAGTAATAATATATTATTTTCAAAATAGATATTATTGTGATAATAAGCCTTTAAAGGAAACAATTAAATCTAACAAAGGGATATATTGTGAGAAAATTCACCTCTTTAACCAAACAATACATTCCCCCATGAGTCACCTACCTTGAATGGTATGAATAGAAGGAAGGAAAATAAGGAAGAGGGAGGAAAAAGGACATAGATAAATATGATCTGCAATTCAAAACAATAACAACAATAATTGTTATGCATTAGAATATAGAGTCATTTAATATATATATTATCTAATAGACCCATACAAAAATATATGCATAGATATAGATATGTTTTATAATGAATAATATGCAATCAATAAATAATATATATATGAATAAGGAAGGAATAATTATATAAACATATATATATATATGAATACTAATGGATATAAGTAAAACAATAATTATATATATAGATCTTTATGTATATGTATTATAACATTATGCACAAATGATGCTTGTTGCAATTATTAAACTTTATAAGTAATTGTGATTATTTGATATAAAAATGAATAGATTTATGAATGTTTTTATCTTATGATTGATCAGGAAAAGGAGAAAAATAAAATAGTTTGAACACTAAACCATCATAAAAGATATCTTCAGAAGATCAGGGTAAGAATTATGGTAAATCCCAAAGGCGTATAGTACGGTGGTATCATAACATATTTCTTGTCATCCTATGTGTGCTTGAGCTAGCTACTTGTCTACTTGAGTTGGTTGCCTACTTGCTTGAGCTAGTTGCTTGCCTCCTTGAGCTAGTTGTCTACTTACTTGAGTTGGTTGCTTGTGTGCTTGAGCTAGTTTCCTACTTGCTTGAGCTAGTTGCTTGCTTGCTTGAGCTAGTTGCTTGCTTGCTTGAGCTAGTTTCTTACATGCTTAAGTTGGTTTCCTACTTGTTTGAGCTAGTTTCTTGTATGCTTGAGCTACTTTCTTGTCTACTTAAGCTACTTGCCTACTTGCTTGAGCTGATTTCTTGCATGCTTGAGCTAGTTGCTTGCATTCTTGAGCTGCCTACATGTCTACTTGAGATAGTTGCATACTTGTTGGAGCTACTTGATTGCATGCTTGAGCTACTTTCTTGTCTACTTGAGTTACTTGCCTATGTGCTTAAGCTACTTGCCTATGTGCTTAAGCTACTTGCCTATGTGCTTGAGTTTCTTTTTTGCCTGCTTGAACTACTTCCTTGTGTGCTTGAGCTACCAGAGTTACCTCCTCTAGATGATGAAAGACAACTTACCAGAGAGCCATAGTTTATCCTAGACACTAGAGAAAGGAAATTTAGGAATAGGGTCATTACCAAATCTCTAATCAAGTGGAAGGGACTTCCTGAAGAAGATGCTACATGGGAAAGAGAGGAAACTATTAAAAGATAGACAAATTTAGGAAGGGCAAAACATGATGGCCCTTAACTAGAACAAGAAATGAACTCATAGATGTAATATTTTCAGAATTAAGTAATAAGACAAATTCCATACCCAAGAGGAACTTGAAAATATAATACATGTAAGAACTACAAGGCTGGATACACTTGAGGAACCAAGCACCCAAAAGGCTTAGGAAGAGGTGCCACCACCTTTTCTAGGAGTTTTTAGGCTAGTTACCCTTAGACAAGGTATCTAGAAGGCCTAGGAGGAGGTGTCACAACCTTTTTCTAGGATTCTTAGGTTGGTTACCCTTAAACAAGGTATCCAGAGGCCTAGGAAGAGGTGTCACAACCTTTTTCTAGGATTTCTAGGTTGGTTATCCTTAAACAGGGTTTCCAGAAGTCCTAGGAAGAGGTGTCAACCTTTTCCTAGGATTCACTTAGGTTGGTTACCCTTAAACAAGGTATCCAGAAGGCCTAGGAGGAGGTTTCAAAACCTTCTTCTAGGATTCTTAGACTGGGTACCCTTAAACAAGGTATCCAAAAGGCCTAGGAAGAGGTGTCACAACCTCTCTCTATGATTTCTAGGTTGGGTACCCTTAAATAATGTATCTAGAAGGCCTAGGAAGAGGTGTCACAACCTTTTTCTAGGATTTCTAGGTTGGTTACCCTTAAACAAGGTATCTAGAAGGCCTAGGAAGAGGTGTCAACCTTTTTCCTAGGATTCACCTAGGCTAGTTACCTTTAAACAAGGTATCCAAAAGGCCTAAGAGGACGAGTCACAACCATCTCTTAGGATTTCTAGGCTGGTTACCCTTAAGTGGTATCCAAAAGGCCTTAAGAGAAGATGTTAGAACCTATCTTTAGGATTCTTAGGCTGGATGCCCTTTTAAGTAAGGAATCTAGAAGTCTTGGAGAATAATACAATATTCTCCTAGGATTTAGGCTGGATATCCTCCCTAAAGAGGTATCCAGAAGGCCTAGAAAAAAGATCAGACATAACAAGGCGTTATAGTCTTTCTAAGGTAAAGATCATTGTACCAGCCATGACCATCAAGGAAGGAAGGATCTATAAGAATTGCTTGAGGACAAGCAATATCAATTGGGGGAGACTTGTGATGTCCCCATCACAAATATAAGTGTATATTTAATATATTTGTATTTTAATATCTATTTACACATTCAAATAGAATAATCATTATAGAACTTTCTCATTTAAAAATGTGACTAACCTATGTGCCATTAATGATAGATGAGAGGAAGAGATCCTAGGAGAAATTAAAGTGATTTTTGCTTGAAGACAAGCAAAGTCAAGCGGGGGAAACTTGTGATGTCCCCATCACAAAGGGGCATCTCAGATAAGTATACACTTAATATATTTATATCTTTAGGTATACAATAACATGTTAAAAAATACAGATATCAATATAGAGATAAAATATAATATTATTATATAAAATTTATAAAACAATTAAATAATAGTATTGTAATTATAATATAATATCAACAAGTTACTGATTTAAATATTATAAACATTATTAAAAATATACATATATAATTAATATAGAACATAAACATCAATTAATATTGTAACTATTAAATATAAAATAAATGTGTACCATATCAATACAAAAATATATTAATATGAAATAACAAATATAATAAATATATAGGCAAATTATTGTTATTGCATTGTAGTATTAAATAAGTTTATATCAAAAAATAATAATAATAAATAAATATTATAATCATTGCACATCAAAGATTATAATATATTAGAATAAAATAATAATAAGATATTAGCAAATTGGTTTTATTATTATACTCTAATGTTAAAATATGTTTAATAAAACATCAAAATAAAATAATAAAATAAGTATAAATCTGAAATATCATAATGATTAGTAATAATATATTATTTTCAAAATAGATATTATTGTGATAATAAGCCTTTAAAGGCAGCAATTCAATCTAACAAAGGGATATATTGTGTGAAAAGTCACCTCTTTCACCAAAAAATGCATTCCCCCCTTGAATGGTATAAATAGAAGGAAGGAAAATAAGGAAGAGGGAGGAAAAAGGACATAGATAAATACGATCTGCAATTCAGAACAGCAGCAATAATAATTGTTATGCATTAGAATATAGAGTCATTTAATATATATATATTATCTAATAGGCATACAATAATATATGCATAGATATAGATATATTTTATAATGAATAATATGCAATGAATAAAGAATATATATATGAATAAGGAAATAATAATTATATAAACATATATATATATATACATACTAATGGATATAAGTAAAAAAATAATTATATATATATATATATATATATATATATATATATATATATAGATCTATATGTATATGTATTATACCATTATGCACAAATGATGCTTGTTGCAATTATTAAACCTTATAAGTAATTGTGATTATTTGATATAAAAATGAATATATTTATGAATGTTTTTATCTTATTATTGATCAAGAAAAGGAGAAAACGAATATAGTTTGAACACTAAACCATCATAAAAGATATCTTCAGAAGATCATGGCAAGAATTATGGTAAATCCAAAAGGGGGACAGTACATAGGAAGATTTTTTTAGGATTCCTTGTTGATGGCCCCTCACCTATGGTGGAAAATTCTACTCTTTAGGGGAAACTATTGTGGCTAAGTGTGATATGAATATGCTAGTGGAGCCTCACGATGTTGGTTGTTGTAATCGTCTTCACCTTCCTCCTCCGCAACATAAGCTCATGCACAACAGATGTAGATATCCTACCCCAAAGGTGAATAGGGGGGAAGATGGACCCCTCCTCCTCATGGAGTCCTCAAAATTAACTCAAATGGCTCTTCTCGTGGAAATCTGGGTCATGCTAGCATTGGGGGTGTTGGCAGGGATAGCTCTAGAGATGTTCAATTTATCTTCTTTGTGTATAAGGGTCTTCATAATAATAATCTTTTGGAGGCTCGGGCCATTTTATTGGTTGTAGAGTGGGGCAGTCATTTGGGATGGCGAAGGATCATATGTGAGTCGAACTAATAGGTTGTGGTGAGCTTACTGAAAAGGTGGTATTTTGATGATGTGAGCTGGCAACTGGCTTTGATTGTTGAACAAATTCTCACTTTGTGCTTCTTTGGAGTATATTACTTTCACTCATATTCCTCGAGAATGGAATGGGGTTGTTGATTGCTTTGCTAAATGGGCTTCTAATCATATTCATGATTGGAATTTGGTGGATCGGGGTCAACTACCCCCAGATTGTTCTCATCAATTGGATCACTTGGTTGAACTTCACAGGGCCATTTAATGCCCTTGCTTTGTAACGTTTCCTTGTTTGAACAAAAATTTTACCCCTCCTTGATATTATTGTGACTTATATGTAGGGATTAGCGAATCTTCATATCAATTATATTCAAAATGACAATCAATTCATGTGATCAACTCACAAAGTTGTGGGGTTATTCAAAAAATTTCCCTTCAAAATAAAATAAAGTGAATTTGGGTTGAAGTTCTGATATCACATGTAGATTAGTTGTTGTATCAAATAATTTAGATGTTCATGAACTTCCACAACATCTTCACCTGTAGTTAAAATGGTGGTTAATCCATAAGACGATTCACCCAAGTATGACGATTAATCCAACATTTTATTTTTTATTTTTTTATTTTTTTAAGACTGGAGGAATCCGATAGCAACATTATTATTATAATTGTATTATAATTTTTTTTTTGATGGATGATTAACTTTAAGATCATATAACTATTTTTTAAGAGTCTTTTTCATAAAATTTGTATTACGACACCAAAATAATGATCTCTTAAATCAATAATCTCTTAAATCAATAAAGAAAATAATTGAAAGATGAAAACTCTGAATTTCTCTTCCTTGTTAAGGAATGCTTAAAATTTATTTGATTTTATTATTTGAAAATTCCTTTCAATTGGAGAAATATAAAAGAAACCATTGCTACTCAAACTTGGCACTTAAAAATGGGAAATTCTACTCAAAAGAAAGATAGTGTGATTGGGTTAAAGGACAAGAATGTTGTTAGGTCTCCTAAAAGTGTTTTGGTTTAAATTTGTTTTGAACTGATGGATCTATTGTTGTTTTTGGGAAATTACCCATGCTTATACCTTTGTAGGTGAAGTGCTACTAGTTTGATGTTGTATTTATGTCTTTTTGTTGATGTTCTAGACTGTCTGAATTCTTTCTTGATTTTTATAAAAGGTGCAACCATTAAAAAATACCTCTTTCCCATTCATGAATCTAATAAAAAATATTTACTTATAATAATTTATTAAAAAGTATATTTATAAAATTTAATTTAAAATAGTTTATAAAACATAGATTACATGTTATAGAAATTAATTTGTTTTATTTGATTAGAACAAGTTTTAGGATTCAACTGTGTATGTTTTTCAAATCTTAATACTTGTCCTAATCAACTTCATGAATTGTGGAAAAATCATACTAACTATATTTTATTTTTTGATTCAATCACATGTATTCTAATTTGTCTAATTTTACAAGTAAAATTCATGTACTTTATAAGCTATATGTTTTCCTTGGTATGGAAATCAAACTATGATGAATTTATAAACTTTATGTTTTGCTTGGTATAGAAATCAAACTAGGATAAGTTTTTGGTCGCTTTTGAGTAGTATTGAAATTGTATTTAATGTTGATGAAATGGGTCTACTACAACGATGATTAGTTAGTTTCTCTTCACCATGTAATTTATGTAGAGTAGTTAATGGCCAAGTGAAAACCTGATTTAGATGGGTCTACAGCTAGAAAACAATAAATTTTGATTTTTTAACATGGTGTGTTTTTTGAATTCAGATTTGTGACATTTACCAAGGCTATTAAGGTAGTAGTCTAAGATGATAATTTTATTTGTTTAAAAATATTAATCTTTTTATGAATAATAGTCTGTATTATTTATAAAATAATATTATTGTTAAATTTATAGAAAAGATAAACTCTTCTATTTCATGCATACAACAATCTACTATAATAAGAGACATTCTATAATGATAATAAGAGGTGGAGTGTAATATCAATAATGTATTAGAACAAATTATTACCTCTCTTCTTAATTTTGACACTTATTTATATGTCGAAGTATCAATATTTAAGAATAAACATAATATTTTCAAATTCTTAAGTACCATCTCTTCCAAACTGTTTGGTTTAGATGTTAATTATTAATATTTAAAGTTCATAAACATGCATTTTGATTGAGTTTGGATTTTCATGGTACCCAGTAACATTATGAAGGCTTTCATATCAAGCATGACACATTTGCACAAGAAGATGATCAAAAATTTTCTTGCTAGCCTCTATTTGGATGATAAGTCAAAATATCTTTCTGATTTTTAAAACTATTATTCTTTTATGGGTATACACTGCTACACACCCAAGGAGAAATGTATAGATGAGGAGATTATGCATCCACATAAAAATATTTGTTGATACATAATAATTTACAATAAGGATAATGTGGGTCTACAAATAAAATCAAGGGAAGAGAAATGGTTGGACGTTGAACTTGCTAGTTTGAAAATTATGAAGAAAATGGAATATGGAGGAAAAGGTTTAGGAAAACATGAATAAGGAATGAGAGAGCCCATTCAACTAGGTGTGAGTCCAAAGAATGAAGGTTTGGGATATGGTGAGAGAGACATAAGTGATGTAACACGTGTTATAGGTGTATGCAAATCAATTAAAAGCATGAAGTTTATGCAATGTTCTCATTGTCACAAGGAAGGACATAACAAAGAGAAATGTTGCCTGATCTTCATCCTAGTACAATTTGTGGGTTGAAGAATCACTCTAAAAAATCATGTGAGAACAAAGAGTGGAATGAACAATTTGTGAAATATTGTATGAAGATTAATTATCGATGGATTGATAGATCTGTTGGAAAAAAGTTATAGATATGTTCAAAAGGTGTTACAAGCCTAAAGGTTGGCATGTTTAAATAAATGATTGTCAAACAAGGTTTGAAGGTTTGAGTCAAGTGGGTGATGCTTGCTTGTTGTGATTGGCACATTGAAAGGTGTAATATGACTTTCGAGAGTGAGACTGTGAGTCTTCTCTATGTTAAAGAAAGGAAGGGAAATCCTTGTGATCTCTCAAGAGGGGGAGAAATGAATAATAGTACTTAGCTTCTACAAGTAGGGTACAAAGAGGGTCTATAAGACTAGAGTGAGGGTAATCTTCCACACTAAGTTGCTCAGGTTTAGTTTACAAAACTTCAAGATAATATTGTGAGTCTCAACATTAATGGGGAGTATGTTGATAACTGATGGTAGAGATGTAGATGAACATTTAGTTCTACAACCACTGAATATCATGTGTATAGATTAGATTGCATGTTGTATGCTAGATTTTTTTCCATGAGGATTTCTTTATTTAGAACAATAGTTTTTAATCTGCATGTAATATGCATGATAAATTGCATGTGGAAGATGTAGTGAAAACCTCTATAAAGAGAGATAATTGTAATGGATTTAACTATCACAAAAATAAAAGAAGCTTTGTGTTTGTGTAAAACAATTCTCTATTCCTGTCAATGTTTATTGCCCATGTTTTAGTGTTTTTCTATAAATCTTTATGGTTTTTGTTATTGTTAATTGTCTTTATGCTTTTTAAATCCAACATGCAATATGCAATCTTATCTATGCATGATATTTAGTAGCAATAGAACTAAATGTTCATCTGAATCTATAGCATCAGTTATCAACAAATGCTACACCTTATTCATTTTTTGTTACAACAACTGATCTCCTCAAGGTCTAAAATTCTCTAAAACGAACCCATAATTAGTTCAGATATCTTTTTTTTTTGTTCATAAACTAAATGAAATTGAGTGCAGGTATGGACCAATGACAAGTTCCATAGTGTAGATTGTTTGTGTTTTAAAAATACAACCCAGCTAGGATTTGCAATTCTCTAAGAGATAGTTGTTACCAATTTTTCGCTACAGCTCAAATGGTAGAGCTGATGTAAATGTTGTTATATGTAAAAGTGAAATACAATTATTTCTGAATATGCTTGAATGCTATTTTGCACTTCGTTTTAGTTCATTAAGTGATAGTTATGCTTTGAAAAGAGGAATCAGAGTTTCAGAACTTGTGACTAAATGTTTTACAGTCAAATGAAGTACAGGACCAAGCATGTGGGAAAAAATGGGCTCCCACAAGGGTAGAGCTCGGCATGCCGCCCTTTAAGTTGACAGGTGGGCTGAGAAAGAGGTATGATTATCATGCTCATCTAAACTATCCAAACTTCTTGCAACATAATAAATCTCTGTTTAAAGCTTCTTGCAACAAACTGTTTTAACTTCCTATAGCATAATAAATCTCTGTTTAAAGCTTCCTGCAGCAAACTATTTTAACTTCCTGTAGCATAATAAATCTCTATTTAAAGCTTTTTGCAGCAAATTTTTTAACTTCCTGCAGCATAATACAGCTCTACTAAAGCATCCTGCAGCATAATGAACAAACAACGACAAGTGGACCAAGTTCTAAAGATACAATAATCATGCAGCTACATGGATTTTACAAAAAAGTGCAAAATAGAAGGAGCCTCTTTCAGCTTTTGAGCTAACATCACATATTTTATAAAGGTTTCCAGAAGTACGTGAGGGAACATTCAAAGTTTAAACTGGTCTTTCCATTAATGCCAAATACAATTAGAAGAATGCAGAAATATGCATGTTCATTCAAAGAATGAAGATAACCATGAGGGTTTGTTTCAAAACGCAAATACAGATCTTTCAGTGGGAGCAGTCGAGTTTTTAGCATATTTCGAAAATTACTATCTGGGTTTGTGATATTTTTGTACAAGATTTAGAAAGCTTCATGATGAAAAAACCCTTTAAATATTTAACCAACCTAGTTCATAGTTTGGGATAGATATTCACCAGTCCGGAGACAATGATTCTATACAAATGAAGCAACACAGAAGAATGAAATGTGCAAGGAAATCAAAGATAATACATGCACAAGTCGTGGCCTTAATGTTACCAATATTGCTATTCAAACAATGGAGAAAGCCTTATGATTATTGCTTGCAAAATATTTTGAAATCTTTAATTGAAAAAGTAGAGTAATTATAAAACTGCATCATGTAAAGCAGAAGGAAAGCAATGCTTTATAAATTGCTTTGTTTTCTTGCTATTTTTAGCAATTGCATGCATTGACTTTTCTCCTTGATCAGAATTGAGTTTTTAGTTGGAGAGATGAGGTGTTTTCATTGCTTTAAACACATTTTTTTGCTCTTTTTAGAAGCCTGGCAGTTGATGAATGCAAAAAGTGTGATTTTCCACTTTTATGCTGGTTTGTTTCACAGTTTTTAGACCTTTTCCTTGAGTTTTTTCTTTGAGCTTGGATTAGGGTTTTGAAGCATATATCTTAGAGAAAAACTTAGGGTTGAGGAGGGGCAGTTCAGTCTGTTTTGGCTCTTACACATTTTTGAGCTGAAACTATTTTTTTACTCAGAGAGATTGTTTTGGCATACTCCTATAGTGAATAGAAGAAAAGCATTCCTACCTATCATATTTTTGTGTCAATTTGCAGTTTAGTTGATGTTATACTTGTGATTTTTAGTTTGAGATCCTTGTTATGTCCTAGGCTATAATTTGATGTAGAAGAGTGCAAAAAATACAGGTTGCATGTTGTGTTTTGGATAAACCTTCATGTAAAGTACTTATGTAAATTTTCTTTTGAGACGTTGTGATATTATTGTTAGTTTTCTGAGAAATTTTTGTGAGGAAAGTCCAGAACAGTCAGTATTTCATCATTCAATATTAAAAGTCACTTCAAAATCATAAATTTTTAAGTTCTATTTTTCTCTCTACTCTTTTCCCAAGAAAGTTATTAAAATAGGATCATCAAACGAAGAACCAGCTCACTCTGGAGATTCTCTTTGCTTATAGACCACCCACTTCTAGAAAGAGTTTCAATGTTGCATCAGATAGTAAGGATTTCTGTAAATCTGACGAGGTGCATATCTGATTGCTAACAGTTTTTGGCACACCTGGTGGGACTCTGAAAATAAATTTCATTGAAGTTCTATTTTTTTAGAGTTGTTGTTTGGTGTATGCAGCAAGCTATTCAGCATTTTGGAGGCCCTTTTCAATATACCTGGCGACTCCATTCTCATTTTTTGCATGTAGATGAAGTGTTGGTTTCTTTAAAAAAAAAACCGACTTTTGTGTCTTTCCAGCTTATGAATGAATAAACATGTCAATATTTCATGACAATATGTCATATGATCCACCATACCATGATCATGATGTTGGTTTTAATATCATGGCCTTTCAAAATCAGCATGCCCAATATTACCACCCACCCAACCCTGCTTATTTTCCATCTTAGCCCTCATATGTTCGAACTCAATCCCAAGATTTGAGCCTCAAAGATATAAGGCTGAACTACGAAAGGGAAATGAATGAAATAGACAGCCAAAGAATTTTGATTTATTATCAGGAGGAGATGGCAAGCATAAAGAGAACATTGCTTGACTATGTGAGATAGTTGGAGGATATGAGAAAGCAGCATGAGTATAATCAACAATAGGAGGAGGTGGCTTATCAATCCTATTTGCATGAGCAGAAGTTGGAAGCCCAAACAACTCCTGCTATTTCAGAGCATTCCATTCAAGGAGAGAATCTTGATGATTATTTTGGAGTATCCAGTTGGTACAGTGACAAGGAGGAGCTCAAAAATTGGGAACAACTGTTAGAAAGGAAAGAGGAGGCTATGGTTGAAGAGTTACAAATCCCAAACCAAGGAACGGTTGGTAATCCACAGGTTGTGTTTGATTTATATGATGAATTACCATTTTTTGTTGAAGACAGCATGTAGGTTCCCAGCTTACCTACTGATTCAGGATAGCCAAAAGATATTAAGGAAGATGATGTGTTGTTGGTTCATAAGTTCAAGGATGAGGTTGAGGCCTCAATCTAGTTTGAGGAGCAAGGTGATATTTTTGTTTCTGAATCTAGTATTGCTTGATTGTCAGGATCTTGACTATTCAATTTGTAGAGAGCTTGTCGTTCTGCTGACCCATTCAGATGAAATACTGATCCATGAGAAAATAAGTGAGGGTGACTCGGTTGTGGAGGAGGACAAGGTTGAATGCATGATTCAACCGAAGCAAGAAGCGGTTGTGGTTGGTGAGACAGTTGACAAGAGTGAAATCAAAGTAAACAATTCTAGTTTTGTCTTGTCAACAGGATGTCTAATTAGACATATTGCTAGAATGGAGGCCAACAAGAAGGTTTGCATCATAGTTGAACTTGAGCATGCAAGTATAGTTGAAGGAGAAAAAATTCAAGTCACTTCACCACCAAGGGTTAGTAATGGTTATATTCCCTATGAGGAGGTTAGTAGACTTGTATGCATCCTTCAGGGTGTGGTACTATTGTCTCATGGCTTTTCATCCATTTTTATTTCTCATATAGCTAAACAAAATCCTCTAAAGCATCAAATATTTCATAGAAGGGGCAACTATTTCACCCAATCAATGAATGGTTTTGTTTGACCAATTTATGTGGTTGGTTAGATTAGGTTAGGATTAGTGTTGCTGCAATAAGTGTGTTACACACTTTTTTCTTTTCAGTAATTTTCTTTCCCTAAGCGTTGTTGCGCATTGTTCTGTTGGCCATCAAGGCTTATTAGTTTGTTTTAAGGTTTGTTTGATTTATTTTGTCTTGTTGCTATTTTGGAGTTGCTGTTTTAGTTTTTCTGAGTTCATGAAGGGGCATTTTTGACTCCGCACCCAATGAAGTTTTTTGAAGGCAAAAGATCTATGCTTAGCTGGCAAGCATCTAGCAGAAATCGCCAAAATGTTACCAATTTTTTGCTACAACTCAAATGGTAGAGCTGATTTAAATGTTGTTATATTTAAAAGGGAAATACAGTTATTTTTGAATATGCTTGAATGCTATTTTGCACTTTGCTTTTGTTCATTAAGTGACAGTTATTCTTTGAAAAGAGGAATCAGAGTTTTAGAACTTGTAATTAAATGTTTTACATTCAAATGAAGTACAGGACCAAGCATGTGGGGAAAAATGGGCTCCCACAAGGGTAGAACTCAGCATGCCGTCCTTTAAGTTGATAGGTGGGCTGAGAAAGAGGTATGATTATCATGCTCATCTAAACTATCCAAACTTCTTGCAGGAAACTATTTTAACTTCTTGCAACATAATAAATCTCTATTTAAAGCTTCTTGCAACAAACTATTTTAACTTCCTACAGCATAATAAATCTTTGTTTAAAGCTTCCCGCAGCAAACTGTTTTAACTTCCTGTAGCATAATAAATCTCTGTTTATAGCTATTTGCAGCAATTTTTTTTACTTCTTGCAGCATAATACAGCTCTGCTAAAGCTTCTTGCAGCATAATGAACAAACAACGGGAAGTGGACCAAGTTCCAAAGATACAATAATCATGCAGCTACATGGGTTTTACAAAAAAGTGCAGAATACAAGGAGCCTCTTTCAGCTTTTGAGCTAACATCACACATTTTATAAAGGTTTCCAGAAGTACGTGAGGGAACATTCAAAGTTTAAACTGGTATTTCCATTAATGCCAAATACAATTAGAAGAATGCAGAAATATGCATGTTCATTCGAAGAATGGAGATACCCATGAGGGTTTGTTTCAAAATGCAAATACAAATCTTTTAGTGGAAGCAGTCGAGTTTTCAGCATATTTCGAAAATTACAATCTGCGTTTGTGATATTTTTGTACAGGATTTAGAAAGCTTCATGATGAAAAAACCCTTTAAATATTTAACCGACCTAGTTCATAGTTTGGGATATATTTTCACCAGTCCAAAGATAATGATTCTATACAAATGAAGCAACATAGAAGAATGAAATGTGCAAGGAAATCAAAGATAATACATGCATAAGTCGTGGCCTTAATGTTACCAATATTGCTTTTCAAACAATGGAGAAATCCTTATGATTATTGTTTGCAAAAGATTTTGAAATCTTTAATTGAAAAAGTAGAGTAATTATAAAACTACATCATGTAAAGCAGAAGGAAAGCAATGCTTTATAAATTGCTTTGTTTTCTTGCTATTTTTAGCAGTTGCATGCATTGACTTTTCTCCTTGATCAGAATAGGGTTTTCAGTTGGAGAGATGCGGTGTTTTCATTGCTTTAAATGCAGTTTTTTGCTCTTTCTAGAAGCCTGACAGTTGATGCATGCAAAAAGTGTGATTTTCCACTTTTATGCTGGCTTGTTTCACAGTTTTTAGACCTTTTCCTTGAGTTTTTTCTTTGAGGTTGGATTAAGGTTTTGAAGCATATATCTTAGAGAAAAACTTAGGGTTGAGGAGGGGGAGTTCAGTCTATTTTGGCTATTACACATTTTTGAGTTGAAACTATTTTTGTACTCAGAGAGATTGTTTTAGCATACTCCTAAAGTGAATAGAAGAAAAGGATTCCTACCTATCATATTTTTGTGTCAATTTGCAGTTTAGTTGATGTTATACTTGTGATTTTTAGTTTGAGATCCTTGTTATGTCCTAGGTTGTAATTTGATGTAAAAGAGTGCAAAAAATACAAGTTCCATGTTATGTTTTGGATAAACCTTCATGTAAAGTACTTATGTAAATTTTCTTTTGAGAGGTTGTGATATTATTGTTAGTTTTATGCGCACTTTTTGTGAGGAAAGTCCAGAATAGTCAGTATTTCATCATTCAATATTAAAAGTCACTTCAAAATCATAAATTTTTAAGTTCTATTTTTCTCTCTAATCCTTGCCCAAGAAAGTTATTAAAATAGGATCATCAAACAGAGAACCAGCTCGCTCTCGAAATTCTCTTTCCTTATAGACCATCCACATCTGGAAAGAGTTTCAATGTTGCATCAGATAATCAGGATTTCAGTAAATCTGACGGGGTGCATATCTGATTGCTAACAGTTTTTGGCACACCTGGTGGGACTCTGAAAATAAATTTAAGAGAAGTTCTAATCTTTTTGAGATGTTGGTTGGTGTATGCAGCAAGCTATTCAGCCTTTTTGAGGCCCTTTTCAATATACCTGGTGACTCCTTTCTCAGTTTTTGCATGCAGATCATGTGTTGTTTTGTTTTAAAAAAAACCTGACTTTTGTGTCTTTCTAGCTTATGAATGAATAAACATGTCAATATTTCATGAAAATATGTCATATCATCGACCATACCACGATCATGCTGTTGGTTTTAATATCATGGCCTTTCAAAATCAACATGCCCAGTATTACCACCCACCCACCCCTGCTTATTTTTCATCTCAACCCTCATATGTTCAAACTCAGCCCCAAGATTTGAGCCTCAAAGATATAAGGCTGAACTACGAAAGGGAAATGAATGAAATAGACAGCCAAAGAATTTTTATTTGTGAGCAGGAGGAGATGGCAAGCATAAAGAGCACGCTGCTTGACTATGTGAGATAGTTGGAGGATATCAAAAAGTAGCATGAGTATAATCAGTAACAGGAGGAGGTGGCTTATCAAGCCTATTTGCATGAGCAGAAGCTGGAAGCCCAAACAACTCCTGCTATTTTAGAGCATTCCATTCAAGGAGAGAATCTTGATGATTGTTTTGGAGTATCTAGTTGGTATAGTGACAAGGAGGAGCTCGAAAGTTGGGAACAACTGTTAGAAAGGAAAGAGGAGGCTATGGTTGAAGAGTTACAAATCCCAAACCAAGGAACGGTTGGTAATCCACAAGTTGTGTTGGATTTATTTGATGAATTACCTTTTTTGGTTGAAGACAGCATGCAGGTTCCCAGCTTACCAACTAATTTGGGACAGCCAGAAGATATTAAGGAAGATGATGTGTTGTTGGTTCATAAGTTCAACGATGAGGTAGAGGCCTCAATCCAGTTTGAGGAGCAAGGTGACATTTTTGTTTCTGAATCTAGTATGCTTGATTGTCAGGATCCTGACTGTTCAGCTTGTAGAGAGCTTGTCGTTCTACTGACCCATTCAGATGAAATACCGATCCATGAGCAAATAAGTGAGGGAAACTCGGTTGTGCAGGAGCACAAGGTTGAATGCATGATTCAATGGAAGCCGGAAGCGGTTGTGGTTGGTGAGGTAGTTGACAAGAGTGAAATCAGAGTAAACAATTCCAATTTCGTCTTGTCAATAGGATGTCCAATTAGACATATTGCTAGAATGGAGGCCAAGAGGAAGGTTTGCATCATGGTTGAACCTGAGCATGCAAGTATAGTTGAAGGAGAAAAAATTTCAAGTCACTTCATGACCAAGGGTTAGTAATGGTTATATTCCCTATGAGGAGGTTAATAGACTTGTATACGTCCTTCAGGGTGTGGTACCATTATCTCATGGATTTTCATCCATTTTTATTTCTCATATAGCTGAACAAAATCCTCTAAAGCATCAAATATTTCGTAGAAGGGGTAGCTATTTCACCCAATCAATGAATGGTTTTGTTTGACCAATTTATGTGGTTGGTTAGAGTAGGTTAGGATTAGTGTTGCTGCAATAAGTGTGTTACACATGTTTCTTTTCAGTAGTTTTCTTTCCCTAAGCATTGTTGCACATTGTTCTGTTTGCCACCAGGGCCTCTTAGTTTGCTTTCAACTTTGTTTGTTTTGTTGCTATTTTGGAGTTGCTATTTAAGTTTTTCTGAGTTCATGAAGGGGCATTTTTGACTCCGCGCTGAATGGAGTTTTTTAAAGGCAACTGATCTATGCTTAGCTGGCAAGCATCTAGTAGAAATCGCCAAAATATTACCAATTTTTTGCTACAGCTCAAATGGTAGAGCTGATTTAAATGTTGTTATATTTAAAAGTGAAATACAGTTATTTCTGAATATGCTTGAATGCTATTTTGCACTTCGTTTTTGTTCATTAAGTGACAACTATGCTTTGAAAAGAGGAATCAGAGTTTCAGAACTTGTGATTAAATGTTTTACAGTCAAATGAAGTACAGGACCAAGCATGTGGGGAAAAACGGGCTCCCACAAGGGTAGAACTCGGCATGCCGCCCTTTAAGTTGACAGGTGGGCTGAGAAAGAGGTATGATTATCATGCTCATCTAAACTATCCAAACTTCCTGCAGCAAACTATTTTAACTTTCTGCAACATAATAAATCTCTGTTTAAATCTTGTTGCAACAAACTGTTTTAACTTCCTGCAGCATAATAAATCTCTGTTTAAAGCTTTTTGCAGGAACTTGTTTTAACTTCCTGCAGCATAATAAATCTTTGTTTAAAGATTTTTGCAGTAAATTTTTTAACTTCTTGCAGCATAATACAGCTCTGCTAAAGCATCCTGCAGCATAATACAGCTCTGCTAAAGCATCCTGTAGCATAATGAACAAACAACGAGAAGTGGACCAAGTTCCAAAGATGCAATAATCATGCAGCTACATGGGTTTTACAAAAAAGTGGAGAATACAAGGAGCCTGTTTCAACTTGTGAGCTAACATCACACATTTTGTAAAGGTTTCCAGAAGCATGTGAGGGAACATTCAAAGTTTCAACTAGTCTTTCCATTAATGCCAAATACAATCAGAAGAATGCAGAAATATGCATGTTCATTCAAAAAATGGAGATACCCATGAGGGTTTGTTTCAAAATGCAAATACAGATCTTTCAATGGGAGCACTCGAGTTTTCATCATATTTTGAAAAGTACAATTTGGGTTTGTGATATTTTTGTACACGATTTAGAAAGCTTCATGTCGAAAAAACCCTTTAAATATTTAACCCACCCAGTTCATAGTTTGGGATCTATTTTCACTAGTCTGGAGACAATGATTTTGTACAAATGAAGCAACATAGAAGAATGAAACGTGCAAGGAAATCAAAGATAATACATGCATAAGTCGTGGCCTTAATGTTACCAATATTACTTTTCAAACAATGGAGAAAGCCTTATGATTATTGTTTGCAAAAGATTTTGTAATCTTTAATTGAAAAAGTAGAGTAATTATAAAACTACATCATGTAAAGCGGAAGGAAAGCAATGCTTTATAAATTGCTTTGTTTTCTTGCTATTTTTAGCAGTTGCATGCATTAACTTTTCTCCTTTATTAGAATTGGGTTTTCAGTTGGAGAGATGCAGTGTTTTCATTGCTTTAAATGCAGTTTTTTGCTCTTTTTAGAAGCCTGACAGTTGATGCATGCAAAAAGTGTGATTTTCAACTTTTATGTTGGCTTGTTTCACAGTTTTTAGATCTTTTCCTTGAGTTTTTTCTTTGAGCTCGGATTAGGGTTTTGAAGCATATATCTTAGAGAAAAACTTAGGGTTGAGGAGGGGGAGTTCAGTCTATTTTGGCTGTTACACATTTTTGAGTTGAATTTTTTTTGTACTCAGAGAGATTGTTTTGGCATACTCCTACAGTGAATAGAAGAAAAGCATTCCTACCTATCATATTTTTGTGTCAATTTGCAGTTTAGTTGATATTATACTTGTGATTTTCAGTTTGAGATCCTTGTTATGTTCTAGGCTGTAATTTGATGTAGAAGAGTGCAAAAAATACAGGTTGCATGTTGTGTTTTGGATAAACCTTCATGTAAAGTACTTATGTAAATTTTCTTTTGAGAAGTTGTGATATTATTGTTAGTTTTTTGAGCACTTTTTGTGAGGAAATTCCAAAATAATCAGTATTTCATCATTCAATATTAAAAGTCACTTCAAAATCATAAATTTTTAAGTTCTATTTTTCTCTCTAATCCTTTGCCAAGAAAGTTATTAAAATAGGATCATCATACAAAGAACCAGCTCGCTTTGGAGATTCTCTTTCCTTATAGACCACCCACGTTGGGAAAGAGTTTCAATGTTGCAACAGATAGTTAGGATTTCTATAAATCTGACGGGGTGCATATCTGATTGCTAACAATAGCCAACCTCTATATTAAAGAACCACAAAGGCTAGTGACCAACTGCCAAGATTCAGTCAAAGAATGACATCTCCTACACTTCTGGCTTTATAGGACCAAGATTGGTAAACCTATACAATGCCCAAAACTTAATTCACTCATACACTAAAATTGCTTTATAAAGGAGATAATTCCCAATGAAAATACACTAAGGGAAGCATTAACAACTTCAAACTTGGATAAACTCTCAGTAACTCAACCCTCTCTTAGCCATTGGAAAGAAGGAAAAACAACTAAACATTTTAGAATAGGAATGATTTTTCATTTAAATTTTTTTCTAAGATGCACAAAATTGCACAAAAGATCAGTGACAATTCTGGGCCATGGAGTCAAACACATAAAATAAATTCCCCAACAAACAAACTTCAACCAGTGGATTTAAATTGTTGATGCTTTGCATCAACTGTTAGTGTCTTGCACCAACAATCCCTCTCTTATTATCAATCAGATTCTTCTTATCAAATCCCATCTGAACACTTGAAATTGCAATCACCTGCTCAAAGCATTTTAACTATTTCTTTTAAACAGAACAATGAATAGATAAAACAATCTCATGAAATTTGAGATGATAAACTCAAAGACACTTTGTATTATTGAATTTACATGACTACAAGTGTACAAATATGGTGACAATCTGATGACATTCATGAATGTAGAAACACCCTCATGATGTTAATTGCATTAAATGGTTGTATTTACTCATGAATTCAGAAAATTACAACTTATAGACTCGAAAATAACTCAAAAAATTCAATTCTCTATCTACCCAGCCCCATAACAAAAATCAAAACCCATTACAATGAGAGAATAATAGAAGATATATAAGAAGAGAAGCAAGTAGGAGTAACCCTAAACTTGATTTGGAAATTCCATCTGGAAGCTTCATTCACCGTTAATCAAACTGAAAAGAATATATCCCCATTTTTCCTTTGCAGCAAAAAACATATTCCCTCAAAACAACATTTGCTCATCATTGCTCAATAACTGAAAGCATGCCGAGTGGAGAATCTCCAAATTCACCTAGCTGGAAAATATCCTATTTCCCATGAAAATTATGATTCAGATCACTTTTAATTGTTCTAGTTTTGTTTTTTCCATATATTAAAGTTTGATAGCTTTAATATTTTTGCTCCTTTGACTTTGTTTAAAATCCCCAACATAGAGAATGTCTCACATTGGAATTCTCCCCAGATAATAAAATGAATATAAAATTCAGTTTATATGCCTTATTAAAATATCTCTTTTACTCTCACGTGCATTTCTCCTTCAGCAAAATAATATTTCACATATGGCATTTAAAATATTTACCCATACATGTGCAATTTTAAAATTTATTTGGGGTAAACTATTTTACCCTCTCACTTATTTACCATTTTTTGTGTACTGTATTTTACCAGCATTTTACATGCCCTCAAGATATTTTCTCTTTCACCCTTTTTCATTTTTACCTCCCACAAAATACCTATGTGCCCATTTTCCATTTAAAATATTTTACCTATTCATGTAAAATATTTACCCATTCATGTAAAATTAAAATGAGCCTCTTCAAATACTTGCCCGTGCCTTATTTCACCCAGGCCCATCCTGTTTCCAATCAGAAACCATTTAATTTTTGAAAAAATTAAAATGGGCTCCTCTCGTGCATTCTCGCACACCTCAGAAGAATTTTGATGGCATCACAAAAATCCCCCAAGGTTAGTGAGGTTGGCCCTAATTTTATTTTTTTTAGCACTGGTGTTCTACATTTGGCCTCGCTCCTCCCTCAAGCTCCCTACAACCTAGAGAAATCCTTCATGCGTGCCTCTCATCCTATGGCTCGTGCACCTGATCTTCTTCATTTTTTTGTGCCCCATACTCCAATGCACAGGCCTTTTACCTTCCTTCATGCATGGGCCTTTTCTCATCACATGGCATGGGCCACCTCACTGTTTCCTCACTGGTTGTGCCCCTCAGAGATCTCCTCCTCGACAGGCGTGGGCCAGTCTCTCCATCAAGCCTCCTCCTTGCTTTGTGGATGCATATTGCCCTGCTGCACGCATGGGTTTCCTTTGGTGGCTACGCCTCTCATGCAATGCACATGATCTTCTCCATCTAGTGCAAGGTTCCCTAAGACTCCCTATTGTTGTGATGAATCCCCATGCCTGCTCCACATGTTGCATAGACCCTCCTCTGTAATAGGTTGCACCCACCACTTCCTTGTTGGTTGTTGCATTGTGCATGCCTATACAAAATGCACCTGCCAGTTACATTTGTTTAAAAGTTGCTAATGCCTATTCAACAGATCCACTATGTTTTTATGGATGTCCATGCCTTCTTTGTTTTCTTACAGGCGCAGGCCTCCCCTTCTGCTAACTTGCATTTTCCTTCTCCTCTTGAGTCATTAAATGGTGCCCACACAAGCATTGAACAATAACATGTTCCCCTTTATTGGAGAAGAGTTTGGGTAGCCTATTCTCAAAATTTGATTCACATCACAATACACAATAAGTAATCTTGAGTTGCTACATTTCCCATCAATAATTCTCTCTGGTCTAATCACCATTTAAAATACATCCTTTATATTGTGTCCTGCAGCCTTGAATGGTTTTGCATGACTTGGTCCTCCAGAATCGTCATGTAGTTTGTATAGGATGTTGCTTTATCTTAGAAGCTTGGTGTCCATACTATGTAACCCTGAAAATTCATGGAAACAAGCGAAGGAAACACTTTCCTTTAAAGTTCCACATTGAAGAACTCACCCATTGTTGCCTCACGCACAACTACTACCATAGGAGCCAAATGCAAAGATTATGACCTCATATTGCATCTCAAATAGAATATTTGAATGTATCCACTTTGGTTCAGGAGGCATCACTGAATAATATGGGTTTTCCCTGATAACCAGAACACTTCTACAAATGACCATCAGAAGACATCAAGTTGAAATATTATCTTTACATATCAGATTCCTCAAATCATGTGACACATGTCGGGTCCCTTGTGGGCTCGACTAAACAAAATTTCATTTTCAAACAAGTTTTAACCTCAACTAACTCAACACTTCTCTTGAGTTCTTTTGAAGTTGAAAAATGAACTGGGTCTTCATCAGAAACTGTTTTCTGGTACTTTTGCAAAATGGTCAAAACAAACCAAGTAGGCTCAAGAATCGATCTGGGAAACTGGTCAAACGACCTCGTGAAGCAATGAGAACTTCCAAACATGTAGAAATTTGATCCAAGAATAAAGAACAACAAATGACTCAAAGAAATAGATCATGAGGAACCGGATATTAATCGTAAAAATTGCCCAGTCAGGCTTTTCTGAAATAGCAACTGTTCTAAACCAATTGAAACTCAGTCAACTGCCAATTTGTAAAAATAGTGAATCACCTCCTGATGAGTTGTCGTTAGACACATGAGTTCATTGAGATACCTTGAGCATGTGTGCAAAAGAAATTTTATTGAATCATCACCGGTGAAAAGATACTGATGGTTGAAGTTAGCCTCTCTAAAATGCTGTCAGGAATGCATATGTGAAACTGAACAAACTGCATTTGGTTTTGATCTGCTAAAAATAGCAAATCAAATCATGAGGCTCTGAAAACTGACATGTGAGATCATCCTAATATGGAAAATACAGAACAACATTTCTTCTGACATGACATTCAACTGGTTGCGAATCCAAGCACAAATAGGAGGCAACTTTGCAAAACTGACAATCTACAAATAGTAGAATAGTGTCAAAACCCTCCAGCTTCACTTTTGGAAACTTTGTCAAAACTCATCGTGGGAAGCTGAAAACTGACACACACATTCACATATGTCAACCAAATATGTCTGCAATTGGGTTTTGCATGACAATCAATAGGCTTCAAAATTTAAGCCTCCAAAGTGGGTCCCCTAAGTAGATTCTTTAGGTACACTTCTGAAAGTGCAGAAGCATATTTTTTGAAATAGGCATCTCAAATTTGCAAAATTTGAGAGTGCCATTTTAGAACATCAAGTTTTTTATAAATGACAAAAAGAGAAGATGCCTATTATCTATGTTGTTATTTTTTCAGATGATCTACACATTTTGGTACCCTCATAGCTTATGGATGAGAATTACCCATAACACTACAAGGCTTTCAATTATCAACCCTTCAAGGAGGCTTATGTAGATTACTACAAAACAAAAGAAAATCTTGAGAGATTCATTGATGGATATGCAGGCATATAATATCTATGCTTTATCCATTTCCATGCATAAGACTAGGGTCACTAGATGGCTAGTATCTTTCTTCTAGATTGTAATTGTTATGTGTATTCTCTATTCAGGAACATGCATCTATAATGATGTTATCAGTTCTGCTGGTTAACTCTATTATCATCTAAGTGTATATATGATAATTTAAAATTTGTGCATTGAAAAACTTGTTTTAGATATGAATAATACCAATTGGACTCATATTTTATTGGATTTATGAACTTAATAATAGAAGCTAATATTATCTATGTAATATTTATTTATATAATATTATTTAATAAAAAAATGGGGATAAAAATTATATAAATGAGAGGTCAATAATTAAATGGTATTTGATTATTAAAACATAAATAATAATTATGACTTTTGTGAATTTATTTTTTAAATATTTTATTATTATAAAAAAGTATAATTTATGTGTTTTTATACTCATTTATATCCCTTCAATAAAATTTCATGTAATCCAAGTATCTTAGGGCTTATGTAAATCTCCTTTACCACCCTTGGAAAGTAGGAATGTATAGTATATATGATTATCTATACTTGCAAAGCACAAATGTGCTAGTAGAATATTCTAACCAATAACTGCTTGCTAATAATTTCCCTATTTCTTTCTATTTTTCCATCATTGAAGAACCTTAAAAGCTATTAAAAAGCTATATTTGATCATACTTTTCTCAATTTTTGTTTCTCCCACTTTCAAAAGACAAATTAGAAGTGCATAATTGGGGTAAGAAGGTAGTAGAAAAATTGGAAGTGCATAATTGGGATAAGAAGGTAATAGACTTAGGATGGGAGATTTGAATCTATGAAATTTCCTTTGTGCCTTTGAGTTATCTCATTTTTGTAGTTTACAATCCCCATTATTATTTCTATATCATAGTGTCCTTATTTCGTTCACCTATAATCTATTAGAAATCTTTGTATCCATGTCATATGCATAGAATTACCATCACAACCTTACCATGACAACTGTTACAAAAGTCTAATGAATTTGACACTCATTATTGATTCATTTGAATTGTTATTCCATCTCTCTTTTTCCTTCATTATAATCACACATCACTTTATCTTAGATGTGCCTCCTTGGGTTTGTTTGTCTAATCAGTCTTGTAGCATACGCCACTTGCTTCATCACTACGTCTATAGATACACATGCTAATTTCTTATTAGTGATTTTATTGAATAGATTAAATATGCTCAATAGGAGATTCATTGAAGTAGTCTCCTAAATTAAAAAAACCAAAACATTTCATCTCTCTTATTCAAATATAAATATGTCTTGATTAAGAGTGAATGCAAGATATATTTATGTTTGAACAAGGTCCTACATTGGAGGTGTAGCTCTTAAGAAATATTTGGTATTATTGGATGAAGAAATGAAAAGAGGGTGTCCACTTTTTAGGAGATGGAACTTTCAGACCTATTTCACACTTTAATTCATTAGGAACCTAGATTCCTCAACCAAGTGGCATGATTGAGGAAGGGAACTAGAGGGTCCTATTGAAATTTGATGGGGTTTCACCATTAAATGAAGCTCCAAAGGAGAAGTGCAAAACTTATGCACAAAAACCTAGAAACTTGAAAGCATGAAATCAAATTGATAAACTGAAATCAAAACGAAAGGTACTTGGAAGAATGATAGAGTCAGAACAAGATCTGTAACTCTGAAATACTACCTTTTGAAGCCTATTGGGATTGATATGCTAGGTAGGGTGATTTAGTCTTGGTATAGGAATCTACGCAGACTCTGGAATCATTTGGTGATTGAGCTGGATCTATAGAAAGATGCCAAAAAGGGCTATACTAGGACTCATACACCTAGTAGGGTGATTTAGTCCCATGATTAGGGTTTGACTAATATTTCTATAGCCTCTAGTGATCTTCTATATCTTTCATCTTGTCCAATATTCAATTCTGAAAGTCTAAATTATAGTTTATAGGTGAGTTTCCATGAAGATGACAACTTCTTGGAAAATTTTTCAACTTTTTCTTCAAAGGATCTTCAAGCTCCAATTCACCTAAATTTGCAAACACACATCAAGAGAGAAAAATGTTGTTTTGTTAGGGAATAGGGTTTTTCCTTGGTCAAACCCCATTTTTTTAATTAAAATATGAAATGAAATTGAAAAGCATGAAGGAATGATAAATGAAAAAATGAAATGTTGCAACTCACCAAACCCATGAAATAAAGGTTGTAAAATTATGTGAAATGGCTAGCATGAATGTAGATCTTGAATCTTGATTGAATGCATGAAACTTTATATTGAATTCTGTCTTGAATCATGAAACCTACATCACAAATGTTAGCTCACAAACACACATGATGCATGAAGATTTTGACATGATGTTAAAATCTTGAATATTGCTCCAAATTATTGATGATTTTATCTTAAATGCTCTTATAAAATGCTCACTTGAATGCTCATAAGATCACTTGTATTTTATAGGTGAAATTTGTACATTTTTATGCCTAATTTATTGAAATTACAACACTATAAGCTGACATCAAATCTAGGATAATAAAATCTACCCAAAATTTATAATTAAAATAAGTCCAAGTTAAAGTGGGACTCATGTATGCTATTTTGGGAATATGAGACTCAGTGGCTTAAAATTGGGACATAGATTTCAAGAAGTTCCTTGTTTAATGTAACATTTAAAATTAGGTCTCAAGACCTAGGTGGGACCCATATGCCTAGAGGGGTGTATGAGTCCTAGATCCCTAGATCTAGAACACATAACCAAAATCATTAAATTGTAATTTTTCATTTGTTAGATGTCAGGATTATCCATAGAAAAGTGTAATTAATTAGGTTTGTGCATGGAAAATAGTACCAATTAAGTCATAAATGAGCCATATTTTAATAGGGAGGGTCCAAAAAAGTGTGAAAATGTAAAGGGATACATTTTCTACACAACATTTATCCCCCACTTTAGTGAGAGGATGACCTTGCGTCAAACTCACACTAAAGTAGACAAATTCACATCAAGAGGTGTTAAGGTTTACCATTGCTAGTAAGATAGGATGACAATGATCAAGAGGGATTATCAAGCCCATGAGATCGAGATCCTATGGAAAACCAACATAGACACAAAATAATACACATGTGAAATATGCATGAAACAACAAGGTACAAGCATACACTGCCAAAGACATAAACAAGAAATAAAAGGAAAAAGAGGGTGTATCAAGCCTTGATTGTTTGTCCATTAAGATGTGGATCAAGCCTTAGCTATTTTTCCAAAAACATTTACAAGTGGAACATGAAGTCCACTATGCAAAAAAAGCACACACTCACATGGGCTAGTGGAATATGCTATTTACTAGGTGACCCCCTAGAAAAGTGAGACACATATGCACGTGGCTAGTATGCGCCCACACAAACAAGAAACTGACTTTGGGAAATTACTGCTGATGGTCAGCTGCTAGACATTCTAACAATACCAAAGATTTACCTCTTGATAAATTTTATAAGGCACCACACAACATGAATAACAAGATCCATGTGGCAAGAAAAACTTGGTATGCTCACACCCATGAACAAATGGGATGGCTCCACAGGCAAGCAAAGTGTGTTATGCAAGGTGGCCATATAACAGTTATTGTAAATGCAAAATAATGTAAGGTATGTTCAAAAGGGGTTTTTCTTAGTTCATGTAAGGTATCAACCTAGGGAAAATCAAACCTAATGTCTCCATAAGAGGACCAATTGATGAATAGAAGATTCACAACTTAGGGAATTCACACCACTTGATATTTCCACTAAGAGAGATCATGCTCTTGAAGGACATCACATCCAATTTCATCACCAAGATAAAGACACATCACATGAAGTAAGAAGACCACACAATGCAACATGAGAATAATGCCAACGTATGCCCCCACTTTAAATAAATTGCTAAACACCATGTTGTGACAAATTACTTTAAAGTAGAAAATGATAAATGCTAACAATAAAGAGGACACACGAGCTTATTTGGAAATCCATATGTCACGTCATATGTTTCCAAATACAGCTATACCATGAAAAGGGGTTGCACCCAAAATGAAATACCAAAATAACACACAAGATATCTACGAATTCGAGGTTAGTATGTTGGAAAAATAAGGATAGACAACTGAGAGGGGGGTGAATCAATTGTTACAAAATTTAAAATTATTCTACTTTAATCAACCTTTAATCTCAAATTTTATAATTTATAGTGCAAGCATTAATTAAGCAACACAACAGAAACACACAACACCAAGTTTTTTGTGTGGAAACCCTGTTAAGCTGAAAAACCAAGGTGGAGGTTAATCCACAATTATACCCTATTAGAAGTATAATGAAAAAATGAATAGGGAATGCACTTGCATTCAAGAACACTTACTTGAGATCACTACTTAAAGGAAGTCTCATTGCCTTACACAAAAAAATTAGATTAAATCCATTTGATGAGGTTGAACTGAGAAATTAGCTTCTACAAAAGCTTGATGATAGTTCTAGTTAGGCACAAAAAATACATCTTCACCCTTTTCTCAAACTTCTTCACACTTTTCTCTGCACTTAAATGATCTAAAATTTATTCGCACATGTACTTTGCATACAAAAACCTTGAACATACATGAAAATGAGGAAAACAATCACTCTTATATATCCACTACAAGGATTCACATCAACAACTTTGTCGGCCATAAATAATAAATGAATTACAAACTGTCAGCCTCAATACATGAACAAATATTAATGCGCACCAACCTAAGTCGGTCACAACATAGTTAAGACCTAAAAAAAATCCTCGAGCACACAAAGAATTCACAAATTAATCCATAAGGATCTCAAACATGCTACCACCTTCATGTCGGCCAAGAACATGAAAACCCGAACACACATAAGAAAAATCTCCAATCACGATCACACCAAATAATGTAGACATAACACAATGATAGAAAATGATCTAGAAACATCCATGATTGTCATAGGAACATAGAAAATAACTGGAATTGCCATAATTTCATCCTCTTCTTCCAAGAACAACTACTACATTAGAAAAATGACTATACGAACAACAAAACACATTAATTCCATGAATGTTGATGTGCACCTCTGAAAATTTCGAAGAACATACTAGATAGGCTTAGAAAAAAAACCCTTTAATGCGTGACTTCTGATTATCAATGTACACAACTTTCCATGAAATTGATCTTTATAGCTTCATAGACTGCCCGCAACATATTTACTCTAATTTTCTCAATTTCCTCGACATATACACCCTTCATAACTCTTAATGATAATAGTGTTGACATCAATGACAACCACACATCGGAAACACAACCACAACATCCAACAATCTCCCCTTTTGGCATTGATGGAAGCACATGATGTGAAAAATACCATCAATGCAACTAACTCTTCTTCCAACAATCTCCCCTTTACACATTTCTCTTCTCCCCCTTGGTTCCAACTGATCTTCTATAGTTTTTAACATTAATCTTCTCCCCCTTTGAAATCAATGGAAAAGGTACACAAGCTCTAAACTACATATCTAAAACATTTGACTACTCCCCCTGAGTAGCAGCCACCATAACATCAATCTATAATAAGACATGGCTATGAAGTCACCGACTGATGCAAAGAACTGCATCTTTAGTTCTGATTAGGAGGGGAAACCACCCCTAACCTATCCGGCATACTCAAAATTATCCTTAGAAATGTCTTAGTGAAAATATTTGCAATTTTCTCCTTGGTAGGCACATACTCCAATCTAACTTCTTTGTCACTCACTTTATCTCTCAAGAAGTGATATTTGATGGATATATGTTTTGTCTTTGAATACAACACTAGATTCTTAGAAATATTTGTGGTGCTTGAATTGTCACAGAATATAGCAATAGGCTCTTCATACTCAATTTTGACATCTCTCAACATCTGCTTCATCCACAACACTTGAGTATAGTTTTTTGCCAAAAGAATGTATTTTGCCTCAACAGTAGATAAGGAAACATAATTTTGACTTTTACTTAGCCAAGATACCAACTTCTTCCCCAAGAAGAATGTACCACCAATAGTACTTTTTATGTCATCCACATCTCCTGCCCAATCTACATCAATAAAGGCAATCATGATAAGATCATCATCCTTAGCATACCAAATCCAAAAATCAACAATTCCTTTTAAGTATCTAAAAATTCCATTTACTGCAGTCACATGTGATTCCTTTGGATCCACTTGATATCTAGCAACCATGCACACAACATTCATTATATCTAGACTAGTCTGAGTCAAATAGAGTTATCCACCAATCATTGACCTATATCTTGTTTGATTTGCTTTAGGATAATCATCAGTCTGTGTGGGTTTGCATCCAGTTACCATAGGTGTACCAAAAAGCTTTGAATCTTCCATGCCAAAAAAATTCAGTAACTCTTACATATTTGAACTGAGATATAAAGATTCCATCTTCTAACTGAGTGATTTGTAATCCTAAAAATAATTTCAGTTCTCCAATAATTGAAATTTCAAATTCACTTTTCATTTCATCAACAAACTTCATACATAAGTCATCATCACCTTCAAAAATAATATTATCAACAAAGACTTCAATTATCAACTCTTTATCCTGATCCAACTTGAAATAAAAATTGTTGTCAATAGTAACCTTACTGAATCCAAGCTTCAACAAGTATTTATCCAATCTAGCATACCAAGCTCTAGGAGCTTGTTTGAGTCCATAAAGTGCTTTCTTTAATTTACATACCATATTTTCCTTGTTAGCCAATTGAAATCCATTTGGTTGCTCAACATATACTTCTTCTAGCTCACCATTTAGAAATGCTAACTTTACATCCATTTGATAGACTTTGTAGTTCTTAAAAGTGGAATAAGAAAGAAATAATCTTAAAACTTCAATTCTAGCAATGGGGGAAAAAGTTTCTTCAAAATCAATACCTTCCATCTATGAGTACCCTTTGCAAACTAGTCTTGGTTTGTTTCTAACCACTTCACCTTGCTCATTCATCTTATTCCTAAAGACCCATTTTGTTCCAATCACATTTTTGTATTGAGGTCTAGGAACAAGAGTCCATGTATCATTTTTCTCTATCTACAATAGCTCTTCTTTCATGGCTTCCATCCAATATTCTTTTTTACGTGCTTCATTGACATTGCTAGGCTCAGTCTTGGAAATCAAGAATTACTCTTCTAAAATTCTTCTTCTAGTCTACACACCTTTTTTTTCCCTCCTATGATCTAACTAACAAAATGATTTCGCCTTACATACCTTTGAACTTTAGGATTTTCTCTAACTTCTGGTTCTTTTGCTCTTTCTTCTGCACTTCCACAAGCTTATATCCCTTGATTTCCTTGGTTCACAGGAATAATTTAAAGTTGATTCTATCTTTGAACATTCTTTCCATTGTTAGTACTATAATGTCAGTCATTTGAATCGTATCCACTACATCTAGATGGTCTATCAATGTCTTCATAAACTTTGACATTTGAACTTTTAACCATTTTATTCAATCTTTTATTAAATCACCGATAAAATTTTCTCTTAGTAGAATAACCTAGAAAGATTCCTTCATCACTTCTAGCATCAAACATTCCTATATCATCATGTATCTTGATGTAGGATTTGCTTCAAAATAAATTGAAATATTTAACAATAGGCTTATAACCAAACCACAACTGAAAAGGGGTCTTACCAGAATTACCTTTAACATTTACCCAGTTGATAGTGTACACAACAATGCTTACAACTTCTCTCCAATAGAAATGAGGAACATTTTCTTCCAACATCATAGTTCTAGCAGTATCTAGAACATTTCTATTCTTTCTTTCAACAACTCAATTTTGTTGAGGGCTCCAGGGAGCAAATAGCTATCTTTTTATTCCCTACTCTTCACAAAATTAATTGAACTCCTAGGAAGTGAATTCACCACCTCTATTTGATCTCAAACATGATCTTCAAGCCTATCTCATTATCTGCCATAGCTTTGAATCTTTTGAATTTCTCTAATGCCTCATGTTTTTCTCTCAAGAGAGCAACCCATATCATCCTAGAATAATCAACAATAAGCAACATAAAGTACCTTTCTCCTTGAATACTTTTGACTCTATAGGGACCACATAGATCAGTATGTACCAATTCCAGTACTCCATTAGATTTATGTTGTTTGCTTCGAAAATAATTTCTAGTTTTCTTTCCCATCTGAAATTCCTTGCATATAGTGTTAGTAGGATTCACTAACTTAGGAAGATCTTTGACTGGTTGAGAATAACTTATTTTAAAAATGTTATAAAAATTCACATGACACAACCTCCTATGCCACAACCAACTTACATCAACTTCAGAAATTAAAAAAAATTCACTAGAAACACTTATGTGAAAAAATGTCACCACTTGTCTTTGCACTTGAAGCAATCACATTTCTAGAACTTCCCTATACCCTGCACTTTCCATCCTTGAATTGAAGATTGTATCCCTTGTCTACCATCTATCCAACACTCAACAATTTGTGCTTTAAAACTTCTACACAAAGGAAATCATCGGTATTATGATTACCACCAAAGGAAATAGTGCCTCTGTCATGAATCACACCAGAAGTGTTGTCTCCAAATATTAAAACACCACCATCATAATCTTCCAAGCTTACAAACTTGCTTTTGTCACAAGTCATATGTGAGCATCTACTGTCAATTACCTACTCATCCTTTTCTTCATTTTTTGCTACAAGATCTCTTTCAACTTTCACATTACTAGTATATTCAGTGGACACCAAACCATTTTCCTTGATAGCAATGAATACCCATTCATCTTCATTTCCAGTTTCTTTATCAAATTCATCATCAACAACACCTTATTCAACATAATAACATTTCTTTTGAAATCTATACTTGTTAGGTTTGTACTTAGAAACCCTTTTAGGACACCTTGATGCAAAATGACCTATCTTACTGCAAGAGAAACATTAATAGTCAACTTCCCTTTGTACTTACCTTGTCCTCTGGCTTGTCTTTTCACAATTAATGCTTCCAGCTATTCTAATTATCTTTCTTCATCTTCAATTTGTTTCATTTCATCTTCATACCTAAATGACTTTCTAGAACTATCTCTTAGATCATATCTATGTTTTCTTTTACCGGATATAGTAGCTTTGAATGCAGATTCTATCTTAGGAGAATTAGCACCAAATTCACTTAACTCAAAGGAAACAAGTTTTCCAATCAACATGTCTCTTGTCACATTTGTTACTGTCCCGAGTTCTTCAATAGCATGAGATTTTGTTTTGTAAGAAGTAGGCATAGATCTAAGTATTTTAGCCACAATCTCATCTTCTTCCAGGACTCCACTGGCACATCTAATGCTCATCACTAGTTCATTTACCTTTTCTAAGAAAGAAAAATTGGTTTCATCTTCACTCATCTTCATGTTCTCCCACTTTCCTTTTAGACTTTGTAGCTTAGCAACTTTCACTAGTGCATCTCCTTCATACAATGTTTCCAAATTTTTCAAAATCTCATGTGCAATTTTCAGACCTATCATATTTTTCATCTCTAAATTTTTCAAAGCACTCAACAATGCATCAATAGCCTTGGTATTAGTTTCTTCTTCTTTGATCTCATCAATAGTAGAGAGTGGTGCAGAACACCTTTAACATTGTATGCCTCCAATATGAAATATTTCAAATTTTGAGTTTCTATCATTGAAATGAATTGTAAATGGCCATGTGAAGGCCCATTCAATTGTATTTGAGTCTTTAATAGGTCTCTAGGTGGTCAAAATGATGGAAAATGTAAAACTTGCAAAATTTCCAAAATTGTCAAATTGGAAAAAGTGCAAGAAAATGCAAGAAAGTGGAATATGAAGAGTCAAGTGGGAAAATAGAATGTTTAGTTGATTGGGGAAGATGAAAATCCTTCAAAAATTAATTTTACTTCGTTTTCAAGTAGAAGGGAAAGTTTGAATAAGAAAAAAATCATTTAGAAACCCCTTTGCATGCTTTAACCTTGCTTTTTCTATATTTCAGATTGGTAAAACGTGTTTTCAGGTTGATGTACAGAACTGTATGGCCTTGTTTTTGAGTCTAAGAATTCTTTTTGATGCACCTATGAGTCTACTTCATTTTTATTTTTGTCCCATCGAATTTCATTGAGTTTTGAGTGTTTTATGGCCATTTTACTTAAGACAGGTTTGCAGATTTGGGCCCTTCGGTCAGCGTAGCAGCAAGTTTTTGAGGGATATGTTACTGTAGACGTCAAAATCTGCAAGATCAACCTAAACCATTTTATGTTGTTAGCACAAAAGTCAGTTTAAATTAGCAAACTTAAACATCCCTATGAAATATAGAATCATGTTAAATAATGCAACTAATAAGAACAATGCATAAAACATGAATCATTCCTATCCCATAGTAGATTGGTGCAACTTAGTGTTGTAGGAAGTTGCCCTTTCCCAATCCATGATAAGCAAAACTATCAAAATAATGGCGAAGAGCAAGATTGACTCTCAAATGAAGAGAGCAACCTTGCCTCAAGATGTAATTGCTAAGAAAATGGTGTGGTGATGAATAAGATTAGTTCTCTTATGAAGAGAGTAACCTTACAATGAGCATGAGTTGTGTCCAATTGAGTTGTTTTGCCTTGCATTTATAGATTCAAGGGTAGGAGGAGAGATTTTGGATGAATGTGGGATAATTCACAAGCCAATGACAAGGTGCCACTTGTCAAGCTGTGAGAGGGTGAGGAATGTGCAAGTCTTGGCCAATGTGCCACTTTCAAATTTGAATTTGAAAGACTTGACATGTTTTGGGGGGATGAAAGGTCTAATAAATGCTATGTTGACTTGTGCAAATAGCATTTAAAACCTTGTTGGAAGGGACAAGTCCCTTTTGGGGGGAAGATTCAAATTGGAAGAATATTCCATTTTGATGCCCTTTTGAATGTAATTAGAGGAATTATAAATCAAATAAATGATTTATTGGTCGAAGTGGGTGGGTTAGTTAGGAGTTTGGATTTGACTCTAGTTAAGTCAAAAGCTAGAGAATGGTAATCAAGATTAGAAGTTAATAAATGTAGATTAATTAACTTGGATGATATTAGGAGGTGGCATTTGATTAAATCAATTTGATTTATTAAATCAAATGAGAAGAATATAAGGATTAAATAATTTGATTTATTTAATGAACCTTAGGAAATTAATCAATAAATTGTCTTAATTGATTAATAGGAGAATTCGATGCACAATGTTAGTTTTGCATGTCTACATTTTGCCCCTCTTTGAAGCAATGTACTCGTTGCATTGGTTCAAAGAATGATGTTGCCGGAATCAAAATTAAAAAATTCTTTGGTTTTTTTCAGATGCCCCAGTGGAAATGAGTACGTTACTACATTGCCCCCTCGAGAGATCAAGCGAAAAGATTCAATTTGAGGTGGATCTCAAGACAAAGAGGTTCAAAATGGATGTATGGATGATGAGACTATATGATAATGATGATGAAAATGAGATGTTTGGAAGATGCTTAGAATAAAAAATCTATATTATTTTAAGCATGTTAAATGATTATGCGATGCATGTGAGATGGATGAGATGGATGATGTTGTCCTATAATGATATGACGTGATTATGCAAGATGAGAGGATGAATGCAGCATGGATGCAGGATGGATGCATTGTTAGCATGAAAGAAGGTAGAAGAATGAGAGGGATGAACCCTTGAATCCAAGAAGATGCAGGATTTCAACAAACCAACTTTATTAGAGATGATGATGAAAGATGATGATGTATTGCTTATCCAGGAATGGGAGATAAAGAGCATAACTTTCTTTATGTTTGATAACACACATAGGTGCGATGCATCAAGGTATTAAGAACCAAGATGGCGTTGCACCTAGTGTGATGGAATCTGACTTGGCAATAAGATAGGAGTGATCTTGTTCACACTTGACATACGGAAAGCTTGCTAGGACGGACCCAACAAAGAAAGTATTCGCCAAGTTATTTTACAAGAACATCCAACAAGAACAACAGATAAAAAGATAATGTTCATTGCCCTATTCCTTTCTCTCTAAACCTATTTTGTTTAGGCATCATCGAGAGGTCCTTGGAATGAGTACAAAATAAGATAAGTCAAAAAGATCAAATAAAGTAAACAAACAAGTTAATGTTCTTCGTACCGCTAGCCAGGCTAAACTAATGTGGGGTACCTGATGCTTATGTCCATCGTGGGAAAGCTTTACCCTAGGACATGTAGTGATCAGGGTTTTGGTAGGACTGATTGGATGATAAGCTATTGATACTCCGAGTTGACCAACTTGTTGACTTACGAATCTAGACTTGAGACCTTGGCGATTAAGGTGTTCACTTTGGAACCTGCTAAAACTTGCTTCTGATTGCTTCATCAAAGGATGAAGGCGACGATTGATTTATTAGGAATGACGATTATTGCGGGTGAATGCGAGATGGAACGGGTGCACCATTTTGGGTTTTTCAGATATTTGGATGTTTTTGGTGTTTTTGAAATATTTTGAGGCTGTTTTGATTTTCAGATTTTCCAATTTGTTTTGGTATTTTCAAGACTTTATGAATGTTTTTGGATTTTGTGTCAATTGACTTGACTGCAGATGAGATAGATGGGAAAATGGATGCCAATGCGACGGACGCATAAAGAATAACCTAAATGTAAAAAAGATAAGCAAACGAATGCCAATGCGACAGATGCCTAACTAGATGGGCAAACGGATGCCAATGCGACGGACGCATAAATGAATGGGCAAATGGATTGCCAATGCGGCAGACACATAAATAAATGGGAAAACGGATTGCCAATGCGACAGACACATAAAGAATGACCTAAATGTATCAAAGATAAGCAAACGAATGCCAATGCGACGGACGCCTAACTAGATGGGCAAACGGATGCCAATGCGACGGATGCAAACTGTCTCGGGGGATGATCAAAGATCAACCTTGCCTACGTTCAAGCTCAGAGACGACGTAGTTCAACTGGTGGTGGACTGACTTGATGATAATATGGACAAATGGATTGCCATTTTATTGCCTAAAGGACTGACTTAAGATGCAGACTAGATGGGCAAACGGATTGCCAATGCGACGGACGCCTAAAGGACTGACCCAACCGTCTCAGGGGATGATCAAAGATCAACCTTGCCTACGTTCAAGCTCAGAGACGACGTAGTTCGACAAGGTGACTCTATTTTTGATTTTTTGACTTTTGACATGTTTTTGATTTTTTGAAATGTTTTGATGTTTTCGGATTTTGATGGATTTTTGAATGTTTTTGAATTTTTCGCATGATTTTGACAATTTGGATATGATATGCGATATTAGTACTCTGTTTTGGGATTTTGTTGAAAACCAAGCTTAATGTTGATCAATCAGATTGATGAATTGATAGTTTGACTAGGTGTGTTAAGTCAAACAAAAGTGATAATGCACTCGTAAGTTCCAGGAAGTTGTGTTATCCCAGAGTAAACTCGTACAAAAAGGATAATTTGGCTAGGCGTGTTAAGCCATACAAGGTGATTATGGTTTTGATAATTTGGCTAAGTGTGTTAAGCCAAACAAAGTGATGATAATGAACTTGTAAACTCAAGGAAGTTGTGTTATCCTAGAGTAAACTCGTGCACAAGATGATAGTTTGACTAAGTGTGTTAAGTCAAACAAGGTGATGATTGATTGGATTCGATTGATCAAGATAAAGCTTGATTTGGAACAAAATAGCTTTGATGATTTGATGTGACACAGATGTGTGCATTAGATGTGATTGATATGGATTTTTTGAAAGATAAAGCTTGATGAGGAACGTCTTCCTGTCAAAATATGCCATGGGCTAGTGATTTTGATTTTTTCTCACAAATGTTTTGACCAATTTGATTTTATGTTTTCCAATGTTCGGATCACCACATAAGTGGGAAGATATAGATCAAGAGTTATTCCCGAAGCTAGATGTAAATATCTGCCCCCAGTGTCTAGCAATGTTTGAACGGCCATGGGTAGATTCTTGGATACGAATGGATATGGATTATCTTGTGATAAGATAAGGTGTTTGAATAGAGGAACACTCATTCGGATAATGCTTCAAGGCTCAGATAGCGTTGGGTAGGATAGGATCAATGAAAATGACCCATGTCAAGATTTTTACCATAAGCAAGCGTAAAGTGTGCTCCAAAATTTTATCAAGATCAAGGTAACTTGGACCTTGGATGCAGACGGAAAATGGATTGGATAAACGGTTCATGGATGAACGGATGATATGAATGGAATGCTAGCTTTATTATGGATGTGATAAGATGCTTTCTTCTGAACTGGCACACGTAGATGCTCGATTCTACACATGACGCCTGTTTGCCAGGTTTTCATCATGGTACTTATCCAAAGCGCCACCGAAATGGTTTTCGCTAGAGGATGATTTTTTTCTTTACTGTTTTCAATCCTTTTTCTGATTTTTTTTGGATTTTTTGATTTTTTGATTTTTTTGTTGTCGCCAAGATGCCTGTTTGCTAGGTTTTCATCAAGGTGACCATTTTTTCAGGACATTTTCTGATTGTTTTTTGTATCTTTTGAGAGATTTTAAGTTGATGCTGAACCACCCTGTGGTGCTAATTTTGATCTTCTATCATAATGTGCCATCGGTATCCTGCTTGAAGAAGTTGCTTTCCCAAGATACGTGCACTTGAATGCAACTTTTGAGATCCCTAATCTGTTTTGCTGATACCAGAGTTAACTCTGTCTTTGTGCGCACATCGCAATAGAGTGCCTTCTGAATCCTTATGATGAAGAGTCGCTGCCAATACATGGTCAATGCGTGAATCAGATATCATGCGTGGAGGCATAGATGGAGTGTGTTTAGGGATAAAAGATGGATTGGTTGATAGTTTGAAGCCTTTGACTCTCCAAACTTGGAAAGATGAGCAATAATGGGTGGATATGGAAGTGTGCATGGAATTAGGGCCAACTGCTTGATACACTTTGTATGTTGCTTGAGAAGCTTTATTTTTCTTTAGTGGACATCTTTGATGGATACTTGCCCCATTTTTATTTTTCCCCATAGTTTCTTTGACTGATGGAGTTTGATAGGGATAATCTTTCTTTGTATTTTTTGGTATCCATATGTACTTGATTTGTCCAATATGCTTCTTAGCTTCTTTTTCTTTGATAATGTTCTTCATGCTTTGATTCAAGTCTTTCTTTTGATGTTGGTCCCAATTCGTGTATGGGGTGATGGGTGGATGAAGATTCGTGATATGGCAGGTTGTAGTATTGGCATTGGTTTCATCATAAGGATTCTTCGTGCTCCCCATGTTGATGTTTGCTCGAGACGAAGTTGCCCCCAGTTTGGTGATAGTATTACTGATATGTTGAGATTCCTTGATTGTTGAGTAACCAAGGCCTTGATGCTTAGGATTGCTAACAATCTGTACTGGTTCCAGAATACCCTGTTCATGTAGGCCTAATCCTCTACCTTGATAATTCATCTGTTGAAACATTTTGTTTGCAATAGGATATGATTTACCTTGGAAACAAGGTGCTAATCCTTCTCTGCTTTGTCGTGGACCTTCAATCAGCTTCTTTATTGATGAGATAACTTGCTCTAAGAAAGGTAAGTGATCCAAGTTTATAAGTGATAGGATCCTCCACATGTGGGATAAATGCCTGATTGATATCTTCAACTTGATCTTGTGACATATCAGATTGTAGTGCTTCTTCAAGAAGTGTTGATGCTTCGCTGTCTACACAAAAGTCTTCCTCATGACTCACTTCATAGGATGTTTCTGATTAATGACTTATGTAGAAACCTTCGTCATGACCCATTTCTGATATGTCCCTGCATTTTTCTACATCTTGATCATGTGTACAAATGTTAAGAGTAGGAGACTCTTGTTCATTGGTAATGATTTGAAGAGTATGAGACTCTTGTTTTTGAAGATCATCCACGTGTCCATCCAAAGAAAGCATCTCATGGGTAGATGGAAGAGTATGTGCTATGCGGATATGGTCATCATTTGCAACATCTTGTATAGATAGGAGAGTGTCCATTATATCGTTGTAGTAGCTTGGAGATACAAATTCTTGATCTTGAGTGATTTCGGAATTGCTTTCAACATGCTTTGGATCAAGTTCTTGGCATGGGTCAATTTCAAAGAATGGACTTCTTTCTTGGATATCTTCATTAGGAAGTGGCTCAATATTCTCTTGAACTTTGAGTGGATTTGAATCAAATGTTGAGATAGGGATTCCTTCAATATCTTTAACCATGGGGTCAAAGGATGTCAATATGTCATTGGAAGGGTCATTGCTAGACCTTGATGGAATATTTTGATCATGCTTTGGAATATGTTCTTGAGATATGTCCTCTAACTCATTAGGTGATGTAGAGACATTGTTAACATGATCATTGGTGGATGGATCTTGGTTTATGTCAATGGGATCAAATAATGTTAACACATCTTGAAATAGATCGCTAAAAAGTGGCTCTTGATGAACGACGATTTGATCAATGGATGGGGTAGACATATCTTCTATGTGCTCATTGATGGATTGATTTTGATCATTGTTTTCCACAATTTTGGCGGAGGGATTGTCAATGTTCTCAAACATAGGATCAAATGATGTTAATGTTTCTTGGATTGGATCATTGTTGGGTATCGTGAGTGAGTTTTGATCGTGATTGAAAAGTGACTCTTGGTGTGTGATGATTTGATCATTGAATGAGATGGGAACATCTTCAATGTGTTCATTGATGGATAGATCTTGATCATTGTTTTCAACAATTGCGGTGGGAATCTGTTGCAAGCTTTGTTGGGCGGGTAAGGCCTGCGTTTGCTGCTGAGCCAACAACGCTTGTTGTTCGTCATGTTGTTTTTGTGCCAACAAAGCTTTTTGTTGGGCTATTTTTTGTGCTACTTCTTCTTGGATTGCTTGCAATAGTGCGTAGAATTCTGCTTGTGCTTGCACTTGTTGGGCTACTTAAGCCGTTTGTGCTTGCTGAGCAACTAGCTATGTAGCTTGTTGGGCTTGGAGTGCCTTTTTGTGGGAAGCTTCTTGCAACATGATGGAGAATGAATTGGTCATGTTGTGTTTTGGTGGTGGTGGTGGTGGTGGTGGAATGGGAATGGTGTTGATTGTTGGGATTGCTTGGATGGTTTCCATCTGTTTTTGCGATGTTGATGGAAAAATGGGATGATTTGGTATGATGTTTTGATTCAACATGATAGATTGAAATTGAATATTATTGTGGTTGGGAATCATATTGCTTGGATTTAGGTAACTTTTATTTTTCATGGTGTTACCTTGACTTGGATCAACATATGGAGTTGCCAATATATTGCTAGGATTTTGAACAACATTAGGGGGATTTGCAAACATGTCGACCCCAAAGTTTACCAAGTGTGGATTTGAAATGGTCATGTTTGGTAAAGTTGCACTTGGTATGTATGGATTTGGTGGGATAATGTTGTTTGGAAAACTCATGCATTGAGTGTTTGGTTGATAGATTTGCAAATTTGGACTTGGATTTAAATCTATCATTGGGAAAGGTGTTCCAAAATTCAGATTGGGTATGCTCATATTTGTTGTACCATTGATGTTTGTATGAGATAATGCTCCCATGTATGCATTGTACAAGCTTTGAAAATCAAATGGTATTGCAAGGCTTGGATAATTTGGTTGACTTGAATTGCTCATGATGGATGGATCAAATTTATATTCCATGTCCCTCTTGTGTTGAGATCGAGTTTGAACCATAAAATGAAGATCAATTTTCAAGAATGTAAGAGATGAACCTCTAATCCTTTAGATCGGTCTAAACCTTAGGTTCAAAGAAGCGAAGAAATAGGACAATTGGAGGATCAAAGCGATAATGAGGATGAGATAAATGAAAGATGAGTGATACGGATGAATGGAACTCTTAAAGAAACTTTGAAGGAAATGCTAAACTTTTAGGACTTTGATTGATCATGATTGGATTGATGGTTTGACTAGATGTGTTAAGTCAAACAAAATGAACTCGTAAACCCTAGGAAGTTGTATTATCCAAGAGAGAACTTGTGGATAAGATGATTATTTGACTAGCTGTGTTAAGTCAAACAAAGTGATTTGATTTTGCCTAAGAGTTTAGCATGATAGATGACAAAGATTCCAAGAGCTGTTGGTGAGGTGGAAATTTGATTGATGTTTGAAATGGGTGAAGAATGGATGGAAGTGACTGAAATTTGACCCTAGACTCTACCTAGATAACACTTCTTCTTACAAGACCTTGGTGTTGAAGGACACGCTATATTCTGAACTCGAAAAAGTCTCTCAAGATGCTCCTCACTAGCTTTCACACTAAGCTTTTTGAACTTCGGTTTGGGATTTTGATCATGTTAGAAAACACATGTGTAATCAAATTTGTCTTTTATCTTGTCTTAGTGAATCCTTTTTACCAAAATCACACTTGCTTGATTATGTTTTCAAACTGAATGTCTAATGTCCTACTTTCATTTTCATCCCACAATGTCCATTATGTGGAAATCAAAGAAATTAGGGCCAAAGTTTCCTAGGTTTATCCTTAGTGAAAACAAATGATGATAGAATTCAAACACTTAGAAACCTCTAAGGATGTGATCCCTAGGGAAAGCAAGAGTGCTTAAATTCGTCGAGGATATTTGTTTCTTCCAAGGTGTTTGAAATTTGAGGCTCATGTGAATGTTCGTTTTTCAATGTTTTGAATCCAAGCAATGTGTTTTTGATTCCAAGCACTTTTACAACCCTAGGATGATGAGGCAATACCTTGTTGGGTTCCCACTTGGATAAATCTAGCTGTGCATATCTTGTGCGAATGGCTAAATGCTTGACCACACTGGCTCCCCTCCACGACACTCACTTATTCGGGTCAGCCAAGCATTAGTACCCATGAATCTCCCATGGAATACTTTCCATTTCCACAACAAGACCGCATGTTACGCGGGGAAGCTTCAAAGGACATGACCTTTTGCACCAACAAGATAGACAAGGTTTTGGCCAATTTCTAAACAAGGGTTCTAATTTGGGCATTCCGTTCGTGGGGGATTATCCAACGTTGGCGAGAGTCCATTGCTATCCATCTCGTCGGAATAATCCTCGTGATATTGGCCTTTGTTCCAATATCCACACTTATATACTGGTTGGAAGTCGCTTGGCTTTAGCGTGTTCCGGGTTGGGTCGTTCCCTTGGGTGATTACTTTTTCCCACAAGGTAGGCCCTCTAAGATAAACAATAGCGAGCTAACATATCCTGTCGTTCACACAACCTTCATTGAAAAACAAAGGGGAGAACCTCCGCAATATATCATGCTCACACTTGCATGATTTGTTCAAATTTAGATCCCAAATTGAAGTGTGGAGGCAATATTTTTGACAACTTAATATCATAAAAAAAAAACTTTTGATTCTCAAGATCGCCGTGAGGCGTGAGAGAAGCGCATACGTCTTTTTGATGATATTATTTTGTGAAAAAGATTGCAAAATATGACAAACAGTTGTTCATTTTAAACCTCAAACCAATGATGTGTTCATTTTAAGCACCAATTGAAATGTGAAGTTACCTTGTTCAATTTTAATCCCAAATTGAAATCTAGTAAGTGTCTAAGGTTCAATTTTAGCCAACTTTGAAAAGATCAAGCCATTGATTGATTTTAAGCCCAAATTGAAAGGTGAGTTAGCTAAAAACAGAAAAAAAGGGTAGTAACTGGAAGCTCCAAAATTGTTGAAACAAGCATTAAAAAATGCTTTTCAAGTTTTAGTTTCAAAAAAATATATATATATATATATATCTAACTCCACTCCATTCGCCTTCATTTTTGTTTGATTACAACCTTCAATTTCAACCTTTAATTCCAATCTGGATGTCAACTTTAACCTTTTTCCTCGCCTTCCTATAAGAGAACAAGACAAATCATGTAAATATAAAGTTGTTAAATTAAATTCATTTTTGTAAGCACCAACATCAAATAATAGAATGATTTTAAATGAGCATACTAATTATTTCAAACTAATAATTAGAGTCCTGATTTGCAGATAGGTAATATTAATCACTTAGTCTGCAAAATTCATAAATGAGCAATACAACTAATGAGGACACCTACAAAATGAATGACTTCAAGATAACTATGACCTTGATCCCTATAGTTACGTATAAACTAGATTTGCAGGCCTACATTTCACATTTAATACTCTGTCCAACCCTTAATGAGTTCTCACAAAAGTCTTTTCCATGACATTTTCTTGTTTCACACGTCAACCAATAATATTTGTTGCCCATAAGATCTTGTCAGTACTGATGCTCTCACTGGTGCAAATTTAAAAACCGATTTAATGATGTTGCCTCTGGTTGACTCCCCGTGCTTTTATGAACAACCATTAATTGAGGGTGGCTCCAAAAAGATTTGAGTATCAAAATTTTAAATGTCTCCCCAAGGCAATTACTGCTGTCGGCTGAGTACAGAGTTACCCATCCCTTTTGTCGTGCATGTGGAGGAATGGGAGCTGTGAGAGGAAGTACGCAGACTGTTTCTCAGAATAACTCAAAAAGACATTAGCTTATGGCTTGCACAACAAAGAATTTATTAACAAGTCATAAGAAAATACTGTTGGCAGATGTAAAGTTGAATCTGCCTGCGCCAAAATAGAAGCATAGAGAGGGTGCGCAAGTTGAAGCTAGTGTGAGTAGTAGGTGAATGATTAATGAGACTGGCAGGCGATGACAGGAGGTGCAGCGTATTGACCAGCCTTTTATTGATCTGGCCAACATAATGTGTATAATACATTTATCCTACTATGAACAGTCATGTATGGGCCAGCAAACCAGCATTGGTCTATCCTCATTCCAATTTTCTTCTTTCACTCGTCCCTCTTATAATGATGCTACAATACAACAATACTCTCGGTTGGCTGATGGAATGTTAGGAAATTGTTGGATGCTATAAAAGAGAGATGGGGATTTTGTCCTAACTGGTATTTCGAGGTAGGCAGCTCAAATTCATATGGTATTTTCTTTGAAAGCTATTTGGCAGGTGTGAAACCGTATTCCTTAACTTTTTCCAAGCGTATGCCAAAATGGGTGCTTTGGAACAGGTATGTGAACTTCGCTTGATTGCATACCTTTGCCCGCGACTTTTTGGCCTGAATATATTACACCAAGTAGATCCTTGCAAAAAAATTAGCTGGCTTTGAATGTGGATGCTATCTCATGGACAACAAGATTGCAGGACCCACGTATTAAAAGCTTAAGGAAATTTTCAAGCAAATATTGTTAGCAGGTGTAAAGCTGAAATAATGTGCCAAAAAAATAGACAGCAAATAATAGAGCTTAAAGACCTCTTTTTTTTTTGGTTTTGTTTTGAGCTAACACAATTTGTAGATGTAAGACAATGCCCAAAGGTTTTAACATTGCTTTTTCCTAATATCTCTACCCACACGCATTGTTTGGTCTATTCACATTATGTTACTTATGTTTCATTTTCACGTTTTCATTAACCTATCGGCCTAAATCTAGTCGACAAAGAAGACAACTTCATAACAAAAAGAATAAAACAACTTACTGTCTAAACAAACCCCATATTCGAATGCATATCTTGTCAATGAAGTTCACACGCCTTTCACATCAAGCTTACTCATTAAGTGCACACAAGCTAGTTGTGTAGTAGAAGTGGGTCACTGTCAAATAAGACACTAACTTAACATATATAACTCCCTTGTGGAAAGCAATAGTTCTTTTAATTTTCCCACTTGTATTACACACCAATCAATCAAATGCATATAACCTACTCCTTGTAGCCAGCATGCCTTTTAACATCATACTATGCATGCTGCACAAATCACCACTGAAAGTCATATTAGATTAGATATGAATGAGTGCATAGAAATAGAGTGATGTCCATCTAGTAGCGATAACAAGCACAGTTTAGATGGTATCGATGACACCAAGGGAAATAAGAAGAATGAATAACATAATGTGACTCAACACAAGTGTATTATCTAACAAATGGTTCATAAAACTATTGGGAATCATTCGAATGCATTGCTACTGTGATTTAGACCAGTTTTTATAAACAATGGTTTTCAGTTACTTGCACCAGACATTTAATGAACAGTGGATACGTAGCAATTTTTTTTTTTCATATATCTTATTTTAATAAAGATTTGAACAGACACAAATCTTATCACTACAACAGTTTCCAGAATTTCTATGAATGACTTAATTTATAAACTAGACAACCAGAATAGGCCCTCCTTCTAGCGCCATTTTGTAGACGTCAAAATCTGCAAGATCAACCTAAACCATTTTATGTTGTTAGCACAAAAGTCAGTTTAAATTAGCAAACTTAAACATCCCTATGAAATATAGAATCATGTTAAATAATGCAACTAATAAGAACAATGCATAAAACATGAATCATTCCTATCCCATAGTAGATTGGTGCAACTTAGTGTTGTAGGAAGTTGCCCTTTCCCAATCCATGATAAGCAAAACTATCAAAATAATGGCGAAGAGCAAGATTGACTCTCAAATGAAGAGAGCAACCTTGCCTCAAGATGTAATTGCTAAGAAAATGGTGTGGTGATGAATAAGATTAGTTCTCTTATGAAGAGAGTAACCTTACAATGAGCATGAGTTGTGTCCAATTGAGTTGTTTTGCCTTGCATTTATAGATTCAAGGGTAGGAGTTTGAGAGATTTTGGATGAATGTGGGATAATTCACAAGCCAATGACAAGGTGCCACTTGTCAAGCTGTGAGAGGGTGAGGAATGTGCAAGTCTTGGCCAATGTGCCACTTTCAAATTTGAATTTGAAAGACTTGACATGTTTTGGGGGGATGAAAGGTGTAATAAATGCTATGTTGACTTGTGCAAATAGCATTTAAAACCCTATTGGAAGGGACAAGTCCCTTTTGGGGGGAAGATTCAAATTGGAAGAATATTCCATTTTTATGCCCTTTTGAATGTAATTAGAGGAATTATAAATCAAATAAATGATTTATTGGTGCAAGTGGGTGGGTTAGTTAGGAGTTTGGATTTGACTCTAGTTGAGTCAAAAGCTAGAGAATGGTAATCATGATTAGAAGTTAATAAATGTAGATTAATTAACATGGATGATATTAGGAGGTGACATTTGATTAAATCAATTTGATTTATTAAATCAAATGAGAAGAACATAAGGATTAAATAATTTGATTTATTTAATGAACCTTAGGAAATTAATCAATAAATTGTCTTAATTGATTAATAGGAGAATTCGATGCACAATGTTAGTTTTGCATGTCTACAGTTACAAAGTAACCTCACCTACATGTAAAATATATTATAGAAGGGCCAAATGGGTATCTAAAAAATATTTTAGGTCATGGATTGGATTTTTTATTTGAAAGTTATGTCAAAAATACCTTATTTTTTGCTCTCATAAAAACATAGTGGAAGATTATGAGGAAAATCATTTGTTTGAAGTGTTAGAGATTTGTTCTTGAAATGTTCATTGAGTTTGTGTTAGTTTTGATTCCTCTTAGGCATGCATCAGAGGGACCATTCTGAGGGATAGTATATGCATTCTTTGTAATCTTCTAGAAGGGCTCACCAATGCACTTCAAATGACATTCCATTCTAACTTTCCACAGAGAGTAGTTTGCACCATCAAATCTATAACTATCCTTCTTGTATGATTCCATATTAGATAGCGTTAAGTTGTTAAGCTTTTACTTTAGAGGAACCAGCTCTGATACCAATTGTTGGCAAAACATGGATAAACAACTAAGAGGTGGGGGGGGGGGGAATCAATTGTTTCAAAATTTAAACTTATTCTACTTTAATCAACCTTTAATCTTAGATATGATAATTAACAGTGCAAGCATGAATTAAGAAACACAACAAAAAAAAACAACACCAAGATTTTTGTGTGGAAACCTTGTTAAGGGAAAAAACCACGATGGAGGTTAATCCACAATTATACCTGTAGACATGCAAAATACACTCATACATCTAATCATGATTTATTGAACATTATTTCATCTATTAATTAAATAAACCAATTTAATTAGTTCACTAAGGTTTTCTTCCTAATTAATTAAATCAAATTAATTAATTAACTTCCTAAAATCCGTTCATTTAGTTAAATCATACATATTTAATTATATTCATTTTCCTCTCATTTGATTTAAAACAAATACAAAAATTCAAATCAAATGTCATATCACCTAACCTCTTGTTAGATTAATCAAACCCTGATTAATTTAATCCTAATCACTTGAATCCTCTAGATTCATCGACTTGCACAATAAATCATTTAAATTGATTTATTAAAACCCCTATTTTCCTCACAAGGCATATTCCCAAGGAATATGCCCTCATCAACTCTCCTGTCTGACTTTTTTGGCCAAACATAATTCCCCCCAAAATCTTCAACCATATTCATTTATTGTCATTTTGAAATTTGAAATGGGCACATTGGCCAAAACTTGCACAATCATGGGCCAATCCTATTGTGACAAGTGGCTCTCTCTCATTTGTTGGGTTTTAGTCCCACATTGCTCAATCTTGGCTTCTCCTCTCTCAATCTTTCCTATAAATTCAATTTCTTCTCTCTCATTTTTCATCTACAATTTGGAGCATCTCCATTACAGGCAACTTGAGTTCACTTTCCATCTCATTGTCTATCATCTCATTTGGTTTAGCAAGGATTGGGAAAGGGTAGCCTTATACACAAAGGATAGCACCAATCCACTATGGAATAGCTTTGCATTCATGTTCTAATGTGCTTTATTTGGTTTTCCTTGATGTTTCAATGTCTCATTTAGCATGTTTACTTAGATGCAATATTTGATAAGGATGTTTATTTCTGTTATGTTGGTTTTTGAGTTTACTAACCATTTGCAGATTTTGATGTCCACAAAATGGTGCTAGAAGGAGGGCATGACAGGAATAGAGAAATGCTTTTATTAATATCATTTCTATGATGCTTAGTAATCTTAGTAATCAGTTATTCATGATTTCTGATTCATTTATTTAAATATTAGAATGCATTGAGATAAACTTTGTCTTTACCATTTAGATTGTTGGTAAAATTAAATTTAAAATTAGTAGCTTGTTGTGCATTGATTCTTTTAAAAAAATTCTTCCTAGAAGTTTACACTAATCTGGGCATTTAATTGAAGTGTAAAAACAATAAAAATATGTGATTTACCTTCACTCTGGGGATACTCACACACTTGCGTGCCAAGCATTGGCGTGGGGATTCATTTGATAGGAGGAAAATGATGCATATGATGTTTTTTTTATAAAGCTTTCCTTTTCTTTTCATGAATGCATTATGATTTTATAGGCTACAATTTTTCTGAATTTATGTATCCTGAAAACAAGTAATCTAAAAGGATCAAATCATAATCTGAATAGGTCTTGCTATAGATTTATTCTCTGTACTATTCCTTATAGTTCTGGAGGTCAATATGTTTGTAGTAGGTTTTTTTTTTAATTTGAGGACTATTTGTTGTCTATGTTTGCCTTTACTGAGATACAATTTATTTCTCTCTGAAATGCATTCTGTGGAGGGAAAAGAGACTAAGAACTGCGTTGAAACTATTCATTTTTTTTTATTGTCTCTGATAACTTTGACTCAATGAGCACTCTCTAAAGAAAAAAAATTGGTTGTTTGATCATTTAAATTACCTTTTCTTGACTCAACATGCTTGCAGTGAAGAGAATAGATAAGAATTTGATCTAGTCATGGGAAGAATTAATTCTTACAGAGGTGTGAACTTCTAAAAAATCTATTTACCTCTTTAAGTTTTTTCACCCAATCCCTTAATGGAGTTACAACTTAAGTAATACCAAATTTTATTTTTTCCCCATCCTTTAATGGCATGCTATTGGTGGTAGGCTCGTACTTTACTCAAGTAGAATCAGTTTGTACGTCGAAAAAATCTACTTCATTGAAGTGAATGGTCATGGTGATTATCTATGTCCTTTAATACATTTTCTTTGCAGCTTCAAAACACCTTCAACTTCAGACATAAAGATGAATAAAGCCACGCACTGGTTTGGAATGGTTGTGCATCTAAAATCGAACAGAGGGAAGAGAGGTGGACTGGTCATATATAATTATATTCTCAAAATATTTCCAGAGACACTATATCTTTATTTGGATTCTTATTCTTGCATGTTATGTTAAGAAAATCAGTCTCCATACTATTTTATTGCAGTAAATGAAGTTCAATTAATGGTCTTGTCAATTGATAAATCTTGGAAACATGTATTGAGATTTGCGCCTCCTATATACATTTATTGCAGAGTATAGGTTTCTGTTAGAAGCTTTTTTTCTAGGATCAAAGATAAATCTCCTTGAGTACTCTCGAATTTATGATGCCATCCATTTACCATTTATGATTTGAACTTCTCCAAAATACCTTCGATTTTTGCATATCCACAGACACATTTGAATTCATTTGCGTACTTAGAAGACTTTAAAGTGACACAAACTTATTGAGAATGAGATTGGGAGGATGAGGGAATTTAAGTCATTGGTATATGAGTTAAATATTAGGCTGGCATGGAGGTAGATTAAATTTATCTCCCTATGGCATCAAAATTTGTTGGCATAATAAGTAATGAAGTCCACCATAAGTCTCATTATGTTGAAGTGTGTCTTAAGTAAAGAAAATCTGGGTTTAGAAAATGTGACATCAGGTTATAATTATTTTGCATTTATCACTCACTATAGGTAGAGATTCCATGAGATCATTAAAGCATTTATATATGTAAGAACACGCTAAAAGTGGGTTTATGAGGCAAATAATTAACAAGGTATTTGGGTGGTAACTTTTAAACTAATTTATTTTTCAAACAGTTGTCTTTGTTTTGTTTTTTTTTTTTTTTCTTGTTTTAACAAATACATTATGTTTAAAATTGTATTTGTTATGATAGGTTACTATTTATTACTTTATAAATCTAATTTGTCATGGCTTTGTGATGTTAATAGGAACAAGGTTAGCATTGGAGGTTGACTTTAGAATCAAGCGAAAATGAAGGCGAATGGAGTGGAGTTGGAGATTTTCTTGAAATCAAAACTTGGAAAAAAAGAATTTTTTAATGCTTGTTTTAACAATATAGAGCGTTCATTTTCTACTCTCATTTTCCTTTTTCAACCAACTCACTTTTCGATTTGGGCCTAAAATCAATCAATAATTTGATCTTTTCAAAGTTGGTTAAAAAGAACCTTGGGCATATACTAGATTTTGATTTGGACTTAAAATTGAACAAGGCAAACTTCACATCTCGTTTTGGTGCTTTTAAAAGAAACTCATCATTGCTTTTGAGGTCTAAAATGAACAAGTGTTTTTCATGTTTTGCAATATTTTTCACAAATTAATATCATTTAAAAGGCGTATGCACTTCTCTCGCGCCTCACGGATATCTTGAGAATAAAAATTATTTTGTGATATTAATTTGTCAAAAATATTGCCTTCACATTTCGATTTGTGAACTTAAAACTGAACAAAACTTGTCTAGTGTGAGAAAAAGGCATTGCGAGTGCTCTCTTTGTTCACACAAACAAAGATGATAGAACTACGAATGCACTTAATCGCTATTGTGTACATTTAGAGGGCATGGCTTGGTGGGAAAAATTACTCACCCTAAGGGAACAACTCAAGTGGTAACGGGCTAAAGTCAAGCTCTTCCAAACCGCTATATAAATTTGTGTTCACAGTGAAAGCCATGGACAATGGGAAGTGGTGCATGATAACTCTCCCCCAGTATCTTTATGATGCGTAAAGCCCTTTTTCTAAGGGTTGGGAGATCTCTCACAAGGATTTTATCATTGGACCCCCTAAACTAGATGCCCTTACTACAAAATTTTGTTTAGAAGCCAAAAAATACCTTATATATGTTGGTGCAAGAGGTCATGTCTTCTGAAGCCTCCCCATGTATACATGCGGTTTTTTTGTAAAAATGAAAAGTATGCCATGGGAGATTCATGGGTATTGATGCTTGGATGACCCGAGAAGCAAGTGCACTATAAGGGGGAACCTGTTTGGTCAAGCATCTAGTCATTTGTACAGAATATGCGCTGCTGGATTTGTCGAAGTGGGAACCCAATAAAATATTGTATCTTCATCCTAGGGTTGTACATGTGCTTGGAAATGAAAAATGCATTGCTTGGTTTTCAAAACAATTGAGAAACAAACATTCACAAAGAGCTTCAAATTTAAAACCCCTTGGAGGAAACAAATATCCTTGATGAACTCAAGTACTCTTGCTTTCCCTAGGGATCATATCCTTAGAGGTTTCTAGGTGCTTGGATTTTATCATCATTTATTTTCACTAAGGTCAACCTAGGAATTTTTTTCCCTAATTTCCTTGATTTCCACATAATGGACCTTGTGGGATGAAAATAAAGTGGGACATTAGACATGTAGTTTGAAACATAATCAGGAATGTTCTTTTGGTAAAAAGAATTCACTAAGGAAAGATAAAAGACAAATTGGATCTCACATGTGTTGTCTCAAATGATTTCCCGAAAAGTCAAAATCCCAAAACCAAGGTTCAAAAGGATTAGTCTAAAATCTCGAGAAAAACGTCTTGAAATGCTCCTTGAAGTTAAAGAAAGATTGGTGTACAATTTCTATAAGAAGGCTTCAAGAAATAACCCAAGTTTGTATGCATTCTATTATCAACAAAATCTTGAGCTTTTTGAAAGGTTTTCTTTCCTCACATAGGAAGTATAGCATGTTCTTCAATACCGAGGTTTTGTAAAGAAGAGTCGTGTCTAGGTCAAAGTCTAGAATCAAATATTTCACTCTCATCCACCTCCCCATCAATCAAATTTCATCCCACCGAGAATTTTTTTGGGAAACTTTGGAAAATCATTCATGCTAAACTTAAAGGTTTAATCAGCATCACTCTATTTTGGCTTAACACACCAAGACAAATAGTCTTATCCCTTGAACAAATTTACCTTTAGGATAACACAACTTCCTGAGGTCTACTAGTTCATGATCACCTTGGTCATCTTAACACACCTAGCCAATCCATCCTTTTGTGCTATTTTTCCCTATGATAACACAACCTCCTAAGGTTTACAAATCACTACAATCTTGTTTGACTTAATACACCTAGACAAACCATCACAATCAATCCAAGCCCTAAATTTTAGCATAAAACCCTAAAAATTTCTTCAAAAGTTTCACTCATTCACTTCATCCATTTATCTCATAATCACCACTGCCTTTTAGATCCTATACTTTTCCTAGTTCTTTTCTTTTGGGCCTAAATATTAAGATCACACGATCCCTACTTTTATGGTTCAACCAAGATCAAAACACAAAGAGGAACATGGAAAACATCAATAAAATATCAATTTAAATTCATTTAGATCAAATAAACATCGAAGTAAACCTTGCAGGATCAAGCAATCCCCGAAACAACTCTTCTCTGCCATCAAAAAATCCTCAAGAGGAAGGATATGAAGAGGACATCATCAATGCAGACTTGGGAATGACACAAAGGGAAATAATTGAAATGATTCAAAATCTAGAGAATCATAGAATTTCCAATGCTATGCTTAAACTTAACCCTTCTCTATACTTAAACACATTAACGGAAGGAGGGGTCCAATTCCCTTCCGACCTTGACATAGGTACTAGTACATAAAGGCCTCTTACAAGCATGCCCCCAATGTAAACTTTAGATATCACTCAAGAAATGCCTCAAACCATATCAACAATCACACCAACCTCACCAATTGTGTACAAGGGAAGTGCAATGTTTCACGAGTTACAACAACATCACCTTGTAAACAAAAAAGAGGTAAGTGTTTGCACCACACCAAAAAACTTTGTTCTAGTGAATCCACCACACCCATATGTCCCACTCACCTTCCATAATCATGAAAAATCATCCTCATTCCATGCAACACCGACCTATCTATTAGACATACAAACTTCTCTATCACAAGGAGAAGGTGGTTTATTTGGAACAATAGGAGTCACTGACCCGTTCTCCTTCCAGGGGAGCATATCATCACTCCCTCCATTACCATTCACATCACCTCTAGGGTTGGGTCTTCCCCCCTACCCCTCACCAGTTTCTCAAATCAGGGCAATCCGAGCATCACATCAAATCCTCTCCTTTGGTCAGAAACATCACAACAACAAGTGGTGACCACTCAAGCCACCATGGTCAACACATCAATCGGTCCTCAAATCTCCCAAAGCATGCCTTCTCAAGGACTGAGCATCTCAACCACACCACCAACACCACCAACCCACCTGTCACAATGGTTGGCATCATTCCCAATCCACCAAAAATCCCACCAAAAGCTAATGGGGTGAATTCATTCATCACCATGATCCAAGCCATCCAAAAAGCTAATCATCATAGGGTACTGAAACAAAACCAACTAGCTTCCCAACAAGCTTCATAAGCCCAACAAGATGCACAAGCTGTGCAAGCAGTTCAAGCAGCCCAACAAGCACAAGCTCAAGCCCAGGCCCAACACCAGGCTCAACAAGCGCAAGCACAATACCAAGCACAACTGCAAGAAATCCATCGAGAAGCATACCAACAAGCCCTGCAAGACTTTTAGGCACAACAACAAGCTTTGTTGGTGCAACAATAGCTCAACTAAGAACAAGCTTTATTGGCACAATAGAAGCTCAACCAACAACAAGCTTTGTTGGTGCAATAACAGCTAGACCAGCAACAAGCTTTATGGGAACAACAACAGATGGAGCAATAACAAGCTTTGTTGGAACACCAACAATAGGATCAACAACAAGTGTTGTTGATGCAGATGCAGGCATATCAGCAGGCCTTGAATGCACAATAGAGCTTGCAAAAAACTCCCACCAGTACCCCTCCCACCAATCAAACACTCCAAACACCTGAAAAGACACTCATCCCACCTCCTGATCTGCACAATGATGTCGCAACAGAAATCAAAATACTCTCACAACAAGTGTTGGACCTTGAATTAGGGAAAACAACCAGAAAAATCGGTAACTTGTGTCCCTATCCATTCGACAGAGATCTCACAATGGTACCGTTCCCAAAGGGATTTGAAATCCCCAAATTCGATAAGTATAATGGGACAGGAAACCCTGAAAATCAAATCAAGGAATTTCAGGTGCATTGCATGGAGGTTGCATACGATGACACATATCTAATGTGAATCTTCCCTCGAAGTCTGACTGGTCCTGTCATTCAATGGTTTTCTTGCCTACCCATAGGCATCAAAACATTCCAGGAAATTGTGGAAGCTTAATTCCTTAAAAATTATGGCTTCAACATGGGTGCAGATGTTAGTTTTGAAGAACTATCAACAGTCAAACAAAGAAAATGAGAGTTGTTCACATCCTTCTTGAAAATATGATGATCCAAGGCCAATCAGAGCAAGTGGACCATGCTAGAAGAACAGCAAGTTTGCACAATCATATCCAATCTAGATGAAAACTTGGCATTCTACTTAAAAATACAATGTGTCACATCATACGATCAATTAATCCCAAAGGCGATCAACATCGAAAGAGCCCTTACTGGGCGATGAGGCGCATCAACATTCACTCCACCACAAGATAACCACCCATCCAACAATTATAATGATAAACCTCAAACATGGTGAAGGAACAAAAATATCATAAACAGCAGCGTGGTTGATGCTAAAGTGGTCATCAGTGCCCCTAAGCACAACATCCATACCCATCATCAACTGCAAAATCATAATCGCAATAATGTGCAAACTAATATAGTAGTAGCACAACAATAACCACTTCCTAGCAATCAAATCAACAATCTGAGCAATCAAGGAGGACCACCTCCCTGAGGCAAATACCCTCCCAATCGGAAGTTCACAACTCTTGGAGAATCAATTGAATCCATAATGAAGAAATTGGTCAAGGAAAACCTAATCAAAGTCTCTAACTCTGAAGAATACGTGAAACCCATGACCAAACCACCATGGTACAATGAAACCCTCCTTTGTGATTTTCACAAGGTTAAGGGACATACCACCAAAAATTTCATGAGGCTAAAGAATATCATCCAAGACCTCATCGAGGATAAGATCATCAATGTTGAGCAATGAGCCGATAATCAAGATTTGAAAATATACACAAATCTGATGCCAAACCACAATCAAGGAAATAGTCATGGGAACAACAAAGGCAAGCAAAAATATGCTAGTGCTAACCTAGTATATAAAGAGATAGTTACATTTGTTGATGAAATGGTAACGGTCATTAATGTCAGAGGAGCCAACACCGATTGTGGAGTCACCACACGTGGCGGAAAGGTCACCATTGCACAGACACCGAAACCATCTAAGACCCCCACTTCAAACACAAAGGTCATCCCCTATGACTATAATGTCATCGACCAACTGAAAAGAACTCCCGTACAGATCTCCATCATGGAACTGTTAAAAATATCCATTGCCCATAGGAAACTTATTGATGAAGCATTAGTAACATCCACTATTTCTGCCACCCTTGACACATAAGAGTTTTAGGCTATGGTTGGTAATATCATTACCCTGAATCTTCTTACATTCTCTGACCAAGACTTCCCCCCGCAACCATCTCATAACTGTGCACTTCACCTTCAAGTGCTAGTCCACAAAAAGAAAGTTAAAAGGGTCCTGGTGGATGGAGGTGCATGCCTTATTATTTTCTCTCTCAAACTTATAAAGAACTTGGGATTCACCAAGGATTCCATTAACAAGAAAAAGAGAATCACAATAAGAGCATATGATGATGAAGAAAGAGTGTCTCAAGGCACTATTAAAATCCCAATCCAAGTGGGACCACCAACCATGGAGACTACCTGTCAAGTCCTCGACCTCGATCTACCATATAACATCCTCCTAGGACATCTATGGATCCATGGAATGAAAGCAGTGGCCTCAAAATATCACCAATGCATCAAGTTCTTTCACCAAAATGAGGAAGTGAATATACACGGGGATCTTGAACCATTCACCTACTGCAAAAACTTGGAAGCCAAGTTTTATAAAACCCCCCAAGTACCGAAAAATGATGAAGGCCCATCCATTGCATACATAGACGCAGCTAACCTCACCTCCACCTCTACAACAGAGACACCCGCCATCCCTGATATATCTGAGATCAAGATCATGATCTAGGACAACGGATGTGGAGACTACAAAATGAAGAAGAGTGTATTTGTCATAGGAGAGTTACCACAATCTCCTAGGTCACATGGGCACCCTCCATCAACCAAAACACATGTCCATACCCTTAGGGAAGATCCTTCTAGATTCTGTCGTTGGGGAGATCTCAGTCATATTGACGAGGAAGATATTTCAAGCACAATATACCATGATGTAGAACCCATGCCTACATTACCTATGGATGAAACTAACAAGGGACTACAAATAATTCTCAACATGGGCTACAATAGAAATGAATGCCTTGAAAGGAACAGTGATGGACGGCTAGAGCCCATCATTGTAGAAAGAAGAATGCAGAACCTTGGCCTTGGATGTACTCCCTCGAGTATAATCGTACATGGTAGAGGTACCCTAGTAGAGTAGTAAGGACCTCCCCCCAGTTCTCGACAACTACCCTTCAATTACCCGTATCCACAGGTCTTCCCTTAGACAATTTCACTTTCGACGTAACCAATGTCTGCTCTAGTAGCGACAATGATGATGTCATAACTAACCTTCCCATGCTCTTTGAGGATTCCTCCTTGCTAATGATTAGTACCTCACCTGCTGAGTCAAACCAATCAACCCACAAAATCAACTTAGTATACCCTCAACTTATCGATCATGACCAATGAGGACAGCCAATTCTAGACTCATTCGTATACGATGAGGCTCTCTCAGAATTCATGGGACTAAGGGATACAGTTTTTTGTGGAGATCACAAATCAGGATTTGACATCACTTTAGACACCCAAGAATATTACGGGTAGATGATTGAATCCTTCAATCGCAAAAGAAAAATATCAAGAATAAGCTCAAAGTTATTGAGTGAAAACCACACTGTGGCACTCTCTAACCACATAATAGTAAAAATAAAGGATGCATCCAATGGTGAAAACCTCTCTAAGGCACTAAAGGATTCAATATCCCCCGTACTGCACTACATCAAGAACTGGCAGAATAGTGTAATCTTGTTAACATGGGAATGGAGGCAGCACCACAAATCAATATCTACACTGATTCTTTCCTAACAAAAGAACAAGAACTATTGGCAACATTTCTAAAGGAAAGGAAGGTAAATTTTGCATGGACCTATGCTGAAATGCTAGGTGTAGATCTGGAAGTGGTGGTTCATCCTTTAGCTATTTACCCTGGAGCAAAGCCGATTAGACAAAAGTTGAGAAAAATGCATCCCTAGATAGCCTTGCTAGTCAAGGTAGAGTTACAAAAGCTCCTGGATGTTGGCTTCATATGCCCGATTGACTATCTAGAATGGGTATCTAATCTTGTACCAGTCTTAAAACCAAAATGGGGGCATCCGCATCTGCACTGACTTCAGAGACCTTAACAAAGCATGTCCCAAGGATGATTTTACACTACTTAACATCGATATGATAGTGGACATGATAGCCGAACATGAGATGCTATCACTGATGGATGGCTTCTCGGGGTATAACCAGATAATGATTTCAAAAGAAGACCAACATAAGATGACATTCACATGTCTGTGGGGCACCTACTACTGGAATATGATGTCATTTGGGCTAAAGAATGTAGGGGAAACATACCAAAGAGCCATGAAATTGATCTTCCATGCCATGATCCATAAAATAGTCAAAGATTATGTGAATGACATACTAGCAAAATCAGAGAAGAGACAACACCACATAGCAGCCCTAAGTGACATATTTGACATAATGGAAAAGTATAAGGTCAGGGTCAACCCAAAGAAATGTGTCTTTGGGGTAGAATCTGGAAAAGTTATGAGCTACATAGTTTCAATGAGGGGGACAGAGGTGGAACCCACAAAGGTTAAGGCAATCCTTGATATGGAAGCACCAAGAACACTAAAACAAATCAGAGGATTACAAGGAAGACTCCAGTCCATCCAGAGGTTCATAGCATAGTTGGCAGATAAACAAATTGCTTATTCACATCTACTCCACAAGGGAGTAGCATACAAGTATGATGAAAAATGTGATCAGGCATTTAGAAAAATTAAAGAATATCTACTCACACCACCTGTATTGATGCCACCCATTACAGGAAAACCATTGATCTTATACATCTCAGCAACAACAGTAGCCCTGGGTGTTCTTTTGGCTCAGCACGACGAGAATGGAACTGAAAGGGCTATCTATTACATCAGCGAGACAATGGTTGGCCATGAGTTAAGTTACACATTCATTGAGAAATCTTGCCTAGTAGTAGTATTCTCTTCACATGAATTTCGACACTACATGCTAGCACATAAAATCAAGCTCATTGCCAAGATAGATCCCTTAAAATATCTACTGTCAAAAGCTATACTCATAGGAAGGATGGCTAAATGGGTCATGATACTATCAGAGTATGACATTGAGTATGTGGATGAAAGGTAATCAAAGGATAAGTCATTTTGGACCAGTTGGCAGAAGCTAGCATCTATGTAGAGAACCTGCTCATATGAGAATTTCCAGATGAGTCTATCTTCAATCTCAGCATAGCTGATCATTGGAAACTATACTTCGATGGCTCCAACACACAACATGGATCAGGATCTGGTGTGTTCTTCATCACCCCACAAGGGGATTGCATACCAAGATCTTACAAATTGGCATTCCCCTGCACCAACAACATTGCAAAGTATGAGGCTTTAACCATAGGTCTCAAAATTGCGGCACAATGGCGAATCATGGCATGAAAATTTTATGGAGAATCATAGCTTATTATCAACCAAGCCAATGGTGAATACCAAACTAAGGATGATAAGCTCACACCTTACAAGAAGTTAGTAGAAAGCCTCAACGAATCATTTATTGACATCACCTTTGAGCAGATACCGAGGAAAAATAATAGAGCAGCTGATTCCATGGCAACGATTGGATCCTTGCTAGATATCCCTTGCAACATCTCTAAACATGAGTTTTTGATAGAGCAAATTCTCGTACCCATATTCAAGGTACTAGAGTCAGAATATGTGTGTGAACTCGTTGGTCCTGATGATCTTTTGTATAATGACATTTACAACTACCTAAGATTAGGAATCCTCCGAGCCGATATTACCCCAAACCTCAAGCGAACCTTTGTCAAGAGATCCTTACGTTTTGTCATCCTAAGGGAAACTCTCTTCCGTAGAAGAATTGATAGAACCCTATTACATTGCTTAAAACTTGAAGAAGCCTTGACTGCTTTGACTGAGGTACACAATGACACATGTGGTTCATATTCAAGTGGTATGACCTTGGCGAAGAAGTTAGTAAGAACCGGGTACTACTGGTCAAAAATGGAAAGAGAGGCACATGACTTTGTCAAAAAGTGTCTACAATGGCAGCAACATGGAGACCTTATCCATGCACCAGCTCAGGAACTGCATCCTATTGTTACACCATTGCCCTTTTCATAGTGGGGGCTCGATCTCATCGGAAAAATCACACCCACCTTATCTTAAGGCCAAAAATTCATTATCACTGTCATAGAGTACTTCATAAAGTGGGTCAAAGCAATTCCCATGCCCTACATCACCGAAAAGCAGATATCCAAGTTCATCCTGAATTACCTCATTTGCTGATATGGCGTCCCTCAATCCATTATCTCTGACAACAGGACACCTTTCAAGAACTAGGATGTCCATGACTTATGCAAAAAATTCAAAATCCAACATCGATTTTACACTCCATATTACCCATAAGGCAACGACCAAGAAGAAGCTACCAACAAAACAATTCTAAAAATCCTCAAGAAAATAGTCAATGAATTTGGTCGTGACTGGAATCTACAACTAAATCTCACCTTATTGGCCTACCTTACCAGCATCCACACACCAATAGGTTCCACCCCATTCTCCCTAGTCTACGGATCAGAAGCCATCCTCCCAATCGATATCGAGCTCTCGTCACTGAGGATATCATTCCAAAACCTCATCACAAATGAGGAATACAGGGTTACAGGACTGAATGTGCTAGATTTACTAGATGAACGATGCATGGATGCCCTTAATCATCAACAAGTCTATCAGAATCACCTGAAACACAGCTACAACAAGAAGATCATGCAACAGACCTTCAAATTCGGTGACCTTGTGCTAAAAGAGAACCAAAAGAATGTACCAAACCTGGATAACAAAGGAAAATTTTAGCCCAACTGGTTGGGACCTTTCGTCATTAGAGAAAGTTATAAATCAAGAGCATATCAATTAGCAACACTAGAAGGCAAGCCTCTGCAGGAGCCTCTGAACAAATCTCATCTCAAAAAAATTTATGCCTAAATATTGCAAGGTATATAACTGAGAAAATGAAAAGAAATCAGAAAATGTCCTGAAAAAATGGTTACCTTGATGAAAATCTGGCAAACAGGCATCTTGGTGACAATAAAAAAATAAAAAAATAAAAAAATCCAAAAAAAATTAGAAAAAGGATTGAAAAAAGCAAAGAAAAAAATCTTTTTCTAGTGAAAACAACTTCAGTGGCGCTTTGGACAAGTACCTTGGTGAAAATCTCAAAAACAGGTGCCAAGCGTAAATAAAGTACTCTCTATCCACTAGGATCTGCATGACTCACTCACTTATCCACTAAATTCCAGTCTAGCCATAATCCATTCACATCTATACCATAGCTTGATCTTGTGCTTGTATCATGTTCCACCATAATACTACTTGGCCTATTCCCAAGGTCAGTTTGTCGTGCCTTTATCGAAGTAGTCTATCACATCACGTTGGGGGCATGTTCATGTACCTGAATCGGATTAGATTCGTGTATATTCTCATGATCTTGCTAAACATCAAAAAAATTCAAAAACATTCAAAAAATTCATCAAAAAATTAAAAAACATTCAAAAATGAAAATCTCAAAAACATCAAAATCATTCAAAATCCAAAACATGTCAAAATCCGAAAAAATCAAAAAATAGAGTCGTCGTCTGAACTACATCATCTCTGAGCTTGAACGTAGGCAAGGTTGATCTTTGATCATCCCTCGAGACATTTTAGGTCAGTCCTTAGGCGTTCATCACATTGGCAATCCATTTGTCCATTTATCTTTTCATCAATTGAGTTTGTCGTCAGTCGAACTACATGGTCTCTACATGTATAACGTAGGCAAGGCTAATCTATGGATCAACTCCCGAGACCCCTATGATAGGTCTTTAAGTTAGTCTATTCATCATAAATATTGAAAATACCAAAAAAATTTGTAAAACATCCCAAAATTCCAAAAACAACCTCAAAACATTTGAAAAACCTAAAATGGTGCATCTATCTCATCTCGCTTTCACCTGCAATAATCATCATTCCTAATAAAGCATCATCGCTTTCATCCTTTGGTAAGTCAATTAGAAGCAATTCTAGTAGGTTCAAAAGTGCAAACTTAATCGTCAAAATCTCAAGTCTAGATCAGTGAGACAACAAGTTGGTGAACTCGGAGTATCAATAGCTTATCATCCAATCAATCTCATCAAAATCCTGATCACAACATGTCCTAGGAATGCAACCTTCCTGTGATGGACATTGGCATTAGGTAACCCCGTAGTTTAGCCTTGGCTAGTGTTACGAAGAACATTAGCTTTTTTGTTTATTTTATCTTGGTCTTGTTTAGACTTATCTTAGTTTGCGCTCATTCCAAGGACCTCTCGATGATGCCTAAACTAATAAGGTTTAGAGAGAAAGGAATGGGGCAACGATCATTATCTTTTTATCTGTTGTTCTTGTTGGATATTCTTGTAAAATAACTTCATCATGTGTACTTTGTTTTTTTGTAGGAAGGATGTTTTAGGCATTTTTTTGACCACATAAGAAGGCTTTCCTTTTTATGTTTTGGCTAGAGATGTTTAGAATATCTGAACTGCTTTCTGAATAAGGTTTCATTTGTCAAGTGTGAACAAGAGTACTCCTATCTGTTTGACGAGTCAAAGTCCATCACACTAGGCACCACACCATCATGGTTCTTAATACCTTGATGCATCACACCTATGTGTGTTATCAAACATAAAGAATGGTATGTTCTTTATCTCTCCCATCATTGGATAAGCAATACATCATCATCATTCATCATTCACCATCATATCCAATAAAGTTTTGATGACTAATGGACTTGTTGGACTTCTGCATCTTCTTCAATTTAAGGGTTTATCCCTCTCATTCTTCTATCCACTTTCATGCTAACAATGTATCTATCCTACATCCATCTTGCATCTTGCATAATCATCACATATCATCATAGCACAACATCATCCATCACATCCATCTCACATACATTGCATAATCATCTAAGTTTCTTAGGATAATATAAATTTGTTATTCTAAGCATCTTCCAAACATCTCATTTATATCATCATTATCATATAGATCATATAGTATAACCATCCATACATTCATTTTGAACCTCTTTGTCGTGAGATCGACCTCAATCTTTTCGCTTGATCTCTTGAGGGGGAAATGTACTAATGTACTTCTTTTTGCTGGGGATTGGAAAATAAAATAAAAATAATTTCGATGTCAGCGGCATCATTCTTTGAACCAATGCAACGATTACATTCCTTCAAAGAGGGGAAAAATGTAGACATGCAAAATACACTCATACATCTAATCATGCTTTATTGAACATTATTTCGTCTATTAATTAAATAAACCAGTTTAATTAACTCACTAAGGTTTTCTTCCTAATTAATTAAACCAAATTAATTAATTAACTTCCTATAGTCCCTTCATTTAGTTAAATCATACATATTTAGATTTATTCATTTTCCTCTCATTTGATTTAAGACAAATACAAAATTCAAATCAAATATCATATCACCTAACCTCCTGTTAGATTAATCAAACCTTGATTAATTTAATCCTAATCACTTGAATCCTCTAGATTCATCCACTTGCACAACAAATCATTTAAATTGATTTTTTAAAACCCCTATTTTCCTCACAAGGCATATTCCCAAGGATTATGCCTTCATTAACTCTCTTGTTTGACTTTTTTGGGCAAACACAAATCCCCCCCAAAATCTTCAACCATATAAATTTATTGCCATTTTCAAATTTGAAATGGGCACATTGGCCAAAACTTGCATAATCATAGGCCAATCCTATTGTGACAAGTGCTTCTCTCTCATTTGTTGGGTTTTAGTCCCACATTGCTCAATATTGGCTTCTCCTCTCTCATTTTTCATCTATAATTTGGACCATCTCCATTATAGGCAACTTGAGTTCACTTTGCATCTCATTGTCTATCATCTCATTTGGTTTAGCAAGGATTGGGAAAGGGCTGCCTTCTATAGAAAGGATAGCACCAATCCACTATGGAATAGGTTTGCATTCATGTTCTAATGTTCTTTATTTGGTTTTCCTTGTTGTTTCAATGTCTCATTTAGCATGTTTACTTAGATGAAATATTTCATAAGGATGTTTATTTTTGTTATGCTAGTTTGTGAGTTTACTAACCATTTGCAGATTTTTATGTCCACAATACCCTATTAAAAGTATAATGAATAGGGAATGCACTTGCATTCAGGCACACTGCCTAGAGCTCACTACTCAAAGGAAGGCTCACTACCTTAAATAAAACAATCAGATTAAATATATTTTATGAGGTTGAACTGAGAAATTAGCTTCGACAAAATCATGATGATAGTTCGAGGTAGGCACAAAAATAATTCTTCACCCTTCTCTCAAAATTCTTCACACTCTACTCTACACTTGAATGATCTGAACTCTTTTCGCACATGTACTTTGCATACACACACTGAGCATACATCAAAATGAGGAAAACAATCTCTCTTATATATCTGCTACATGGATTCACATCAACAACTCTTTCGGCCATAAATAATAAATGAATTACAAACTGTCGGCCTCAATAAATGAATAAATATTAATGCACACCAACCTTAGTCATTCACAACATAATTAAGCCCTAAAAAAAATCCTCGAGCATGCCAAGAATTCACATATTAATCCATAAGCATCCTCAACACACTACCACCTTCATGTCGGCCACAAACATGAAAAATCAAACACATCAGAAAAACTCCAATCACGATCACACCAAATAATGTGAACGTAACATAGTGATAAAAAATGATCTAGAAAAATCCATGAACATCACAGGAACATATGCAACAACTAGAATTTCCAAAATTTCATCCTCTTCTTCCAAGAACAACTGCTACAGTAGCAAAATGATTGTAGGAACACCAAAACTCATAACTTCCATGAATCTTGATGCACACCTCTAAAAAATTTGGAGAACATACTAGATAGGCTTAGCAACAAACCCTTTAATGCACAACTTCTGATTATCAACATACATAACTTTCCACCACATTGATCTTCATAGCTTCACAGACTTCCTACAACATATTTATTCTAATTTTCTCAATTTCCTCAACATATACAACCTTCAAAACAATTAATGCTAATAGTGTTGACATCAATGACAACCAAATATTAGCAGCACAACCACAACATCTAACATAGCATGTCTTTGATACAATGTTTTTAGAGAGCTTGGAAACATCATCATTCCCCAAATAATCATGGATCAAGGAAGAATGAAAAAAAGAGAGTGAAAACGAAGAAAATATTTTGGTTCAACATGGAAGAGACCTAAATGTCTCAATGCCTTCCATCACCAAAACCAAAACACAAAAAAATAAAAGATAAAGGATAATCTTTTGGGTCAACATGGAAGAGAACTAAATATCTTGATGCCTTACATCATCCCCAAAAGGAAAAAAAAGACAAAGAAAAGATGAAATTTTATGACATATAAAAGAATGTAGATGGAAATAGACTAATGTCACTAAGAGAGAGATACATAAAAAAAACAATACATCACACACATAACATGAAAAATAAATAAAGACAAGACTAGTAAGGCATATGAGAGTCAACCTATAGTAGATCGTTTATATCCTAATCTTGTTCATTGTATGCGGAAGGAAGACAACTAGCCAAAGGGACAACAAAAAGTGTGGTACTAGGAGTATCACCAAGCTCAACATGTGGTGACTCACTCTTTTCAGGAGGATCATCATGGTTGTTATCATCTAAGCTCATACAAGAAGAAAATAAGTAATTCAATTTATTATGCACTTCCTCATAAATTTTAGCAATCTCATCATCGTCGTCAAGTTAATCACAATGGAAGGTTCAATGATAATTTCCAAAGAAGGTCCTCATCCCTATTATGGTTGTGATATAGGATCCTTTTGTTGTGGTGAAGAGGGAGACTCATTATGTATTGCTTCACTAGAGTTGGGATGTTGATTTTGTTTGTTGTTCTCTTTTTTTAACCTTCGAGCAATAACATGTCGTTTATGCTTATTCTCTCTAGCATTTCTATTTATTTTGGTATAAATTTCAAGTTGTTTCTGTGTAGGAGTGGATTTATCAACAATAGGTTTCTTTTCTTCCCTTCGAGGAGGAACAAAAGGAACCATCAGAGGGTGTTCAACCACTTTCTCTTTAGCTCTGTACACTTGTTTTATTTTAGGAGGCACGGTGTGTTTGTTTTTCTTGTCTCCTGTTTGTTTGTAGGAGATAGTAAGAGGATATTCCTTAGGTTGGTCTAGGTTACTTGGAATGGTTTTTGGTCCAATCATGGTTTCATTAAGGATAAGAGGCTCAATCATGGGTTGAGGCATGTTTCAAAGGGATAATTCTGGTATGTGTTTTTCCTTAAAATTTTGATAGAATTTAAAAAATAAATCTTCATGAGGTTTAATAGGCTCCATAAGCTTAGACCAAATGAAATCCAATGAAAAATTCCCACAGGAAGACACAAGATTAAAGCCACTATGGTGCAAAGTAAAGATCTCATTGTCAAAAAGAAACTTTAAACATTTATGCACAACCAACGAAATTCCTTCCATGGAGCATAGCCATAGGTAACCAAGCTTCACACAAAATTGGTTCAACATCAGGATGATAGAGAATGAGACATCTAATTTTTTCATTCCAAGTTTTAAAGGAAGAGAAATCAAACCAATCGTAGGGCAAGAAAAACCATTATGCATTTTTATCCATGATTTTGGTTTTGTAGTGTAGAAAAGTACATACCTTTACATTTTCACACTTAAATTAGACCTATTTTAGAACTCCTTAAATTTAATCCCCTTTAGGTTACTTATTATTAGCCCCTAAGACCCCTTTTTGTGCATCTCGAGGCATATTTCATCCATAAACCTGACCAAAATCCATAAATAATCATTAATCTTGGTAACCCACCTTTTAAAATTGCAAATTAAGCCTTGTGGGACCAAGGAACCCTTAGTGGTGTCTTATTCCCACCTAGTGGGACCAAGATTCCACCTATGGCGTATTAGTCCTAAGGGCTTTATTTTCAAGAATTAAGAACGGGAAATGAAAATATTTGATTGAAATTAGTATTTTGTCAACATTTGGGATCTAATAACCAGGTTATTAGATAGGAATACCTATAAAAGTAAATTTCACACCCCATTTTCACCTAAGCTAAGTTTAAGAAAGAAAATTTTGAAGCAAGTTTGAAGGAGTGCTTCAAGAAGCAAGGAATTGAAGTCTTGGAGCAACCTTCAATTTTTTTTTGGAGGCTTTTCAAGTTCATTTTCAAGTCAAGATCTAGCATTTCTAAAGACCAATGATGGATTCCTATGGAGAATCATGAGATATTCTAGGTTGGAGATGCAACTAGCCATTCTTCCAAGCCTAAGGACGTGTTTCTTGATTGATTCCATCTTCCATTGTTCTATATTTTTCCTAAGAAAGGTATATTTCATGTTCATGACTTATTAGGCTGATTAGAGATCTCCTTTGTAGGTCATTTTCATTTGCATCTTATAAATTCGATTCTAACACATTTGAATAGGTTTTCTCCATGTTCTATTTTGCATAATCTTAGACACACTTAATATTAGGGCACACACACATTTCCATTTTTAGATCTATTATTTTTCATCAAGGTTTAATTACCAAACAAGGGGTTTGACCAAGGAAAACCATATAAACAATCAATCAAATTTCCTTTGTTTAAAGGTTATTTTATAGGTTTAGATCCAGAGACTTGGTGAAGAAGGAGGTGCAAACCCTAGATCTCGAGACCAAATTCAAAAATTCTAGAAATTCAAGATGGGACTAAGTCGCCACCTAGGATGTCTTAGTCCTCTTGAAGGTATTTTGCAGAGATTATTTCAGATTAAATTCCAACATCCAAAGATTCTACATTTTCCCCCAAAAATTGCAGCAGGACTAAGTCAATAGTAAGGGTGTATTAGTCCTCCATAACACTATTTGATAGCCTCTTTGAATTTCTAGAATCCTGATTACATCTCCAAAATTCTAAGGTGCACATACCCTAACTTGTTGTTGCACAATTTCATTATTTACATCATTCATTTAGTTTCCATTGTTAGGTTTTGTAAGTTGAATTCTTATTTGTCTTTTCCAAGATTTTTCTTGGTGGTGATCCCCTCAAAGCCTTTAACAACCCTTCCTATGTCATCCTTGTTAAGAATTGACTCACCCTTGAGGTTGATAGTCTATCCAATTAGGATTCATGGGATTATTGAATGACAATAGGATAATAAGTGGGCCCCCACCAACTATATTTTCTCGATTGTTCAAGTTTATCATATGTATCTCGATATAGTTCTTGCACAAGTAAGAGTTCTTCAATGATCAAATTCTCTCCATAGATGAGATCAATTAATATCCCATTAGTAGGCTTGTCATTGATTCAGCTAGCTACATAAAGAGGACCATCAAATACCTTTTTGATTATATCTTTTGATGAGAAAGAAATGTCAAGAGGTATTTTAGTTTGGCCCTGGACCACAAATTTTAGGGGAAAAAGGGGGGTTATCTTAGACTTCTAGGGTTTTTCACCTAAAAGGAGAGAGAGGTATTTCTACCCAAAAACTTGGAAGGTTCATTCAAGATTAATGTAAATAGGATTGAAATGTATCTAAATGAGATTTCCTAATATAATGAATTGATCAAAGAGATGAATGATTACTATAAAACTAATGCAATGTAGATTGTTTGAAAACACATAGTGATATGCAAAAAGATAGATTAAAGGCAATACAAAACAAGATAAAAGGGAAAAAAGAAACAGTGTACCTATAAATGAATATGAATATAAGTGAGGATTGCAAATGCCTCTGAAATTTTGAGAAATATGATTTTCTAGCCAACTAGGACACTTATGCCAAGCTGGGCGACTTAGTCCCAGATCTGGGAAATTGCTTCAGAGCTCATTTCAACCAGCTAGGTATCCAAATCTCCAAAAAAAAATTTAAAAAAATGTTGTGGGACTAAGTCACCACTATTGGTGACTTAGTCTACTCTAGATTTTCTACAAATCCGAGAGTGGAAACGAAAGCCTATAGTCTACACTTTTGTTCTCCAATTGAAATATAGATCCAAACCTGTGAAATCACCTGCAAAACATAATATAATTTTATTTCTAATGGGGGGTTTTCCTTGGTCAAAACCCTAGTTGGTATTTAAACCTTAAAAGAGATAAATAAATTTGCATAAAACCCTATCCCTAAGTGTATCTAAGACTAGGAAATCTAAAGTAAGATGCAACCTTATTCCAACATACAAGAATAAGATGCATAAGATATGCTAGAATAGTGCAAGACTCATTCCAAGACACCCTAAATCAAATTAGAAATGAATCTTAATAACATGCAAACGTTCCTTAGGCTGAGCATAAAGAGATAATGGAAGACGGAACCACTTTGAAAATAAGTCTTTAGGATTGATTTGATGGCTAGTTGCATCTCCTCAACCTATATTTATCTATAATTCTCCATAGGAATCCATGATCAACCCTTTTCAATATAAAATCTCAAAAAAAGAGAGAGCTTGAAGACCTATAAAAAAAATCTAGCTTGTTGCCCTAAGCTTCAAATTTTTTATAGATAGATTAATGAATATTCTTGTGGAAGATATTCAACATTCGAATTTTGAGTTTTCTTGTAAAAAAATGAATAAAGGTTGTGAAAAATGAGCTAAAAACATGTATTTATAGGCATCAATACCTAATTGAATATTATTTGGACCTAATAGGCTAACATCCATAAGAATTTTTGTTCAAGTCGATGATTTTCCCACTCGAAATTGAAAATTACCCCAAAAGGGACTAAGTCACCACCTTGGGTGACTTCGTCCCACCAAGGGGCTTTCGAGGTGGGTTTTATGAAATCTGAGTAATTTGAATGTTATTTGTCGATATTTGTATGATTTATGGGTGGGATCAGCCTCAAGGTCTAAAATAGTGGGTCTTAGGGGCCTATAAATGTTGTTTCAAGGGGTGATTAATGCAAGGGTGTTTAAATTAGGACCAAATTAGGCACAAAATTACCTCTTTCTTCAAGAGTATACAATATTTTGTTACACATTTAGCCCCCACAAGACTTAATGTGCATATGTAGGCTAAAGGACTCTAAACATTTCACTTTGCTTCATAAAAGGATACTCATTCAAAACATGGGAGAATGAAGCCCCCAATGTAGTTATCTGTAAAACCACAACATTACGAACTACATCCCACAACATGAATTCATTAGTTATCCAAAAAGATCCTCTTATGCAACTTATAGAAATCAAATTTGAGGGTAGATATATGCCCCCTAATTCCTCTTGCTTTACGGATGTGGAATGAAGGCAGCAATCTAGCCACATCAAATAAGGAAAATCATATCATAGGACATATCGAAGTACCATGCCACATAATGAGAGATGTGTGATGATGTAGGGTGTGGAAGCACGATTTTGATGCAACAAATGAAATCAAACACAAAATTCACTAGTACCTATTATTTTGTCTTGAATATAAAGCACTTGATTATCTTTAATATAAGAAAAATGGTAATGTGCATAGATGAGAGTGAAAAAGAGTTAAAAATGAATAAATTGTCACTTAATTTTTCATTTTACCCTTTTGTAGCATTAGAGTGATGAGAGAATAGGGAAATATTCTAAGTAGATGGGACTACACACCTCTGAGACTTGACGTGCTACTGGACTAGTTGGCATGCGGCAAGTGGCATCATTAGGTGAGTTGATTTTGCGACTTTCACTTGTGTGTTTATGTAGTTATTTGATGATTTTTATGCATTTCTAGGTTAACTTAGAATTTTGGAAAAAAATTTCGTAAAGTGTCCCCTTTTTTCACAGTGTCCCATTTGTTCACAAAGTGTCCCTTTTGTTCACAAAGTGTCCCAGTTTTTCACAAAGTATCCCATTTCTTCATGAATTGTCCAAAAGGGTTCTAAAGCATCTAGGGATTTTAATGAAGCACACTAGAACAACATTAGTACAATTACATGATGAATAAAGTAAAAATTAAAGATGCTAAATTGTTTATAGAACATAATTTTGTGTTTTTGATAGGTACCCACTCGTTCGTGTCAACGTCTAGTTGGTAGGAAGCTGAGTGTTATGAGATATTTAGCTCTTGCACTTTCAACAAAGGACACAAAGCTCTTGCAAGCTGTTGGGATATATTAGGTGTACCTCATGCCCCCCATGAGGTACCATGATGCTATGCAGATGGCTATGCAAGTGCTAGGATGCAGATGCATGCACATTCCACCTTCCAACCAGGGAGATGATGATTGATTTAGAGGAAATGCACCAAATTCTCTGAGTTCCTATAGAGGGAGAGCAGGTGTGCTTCCAAAGATATCACACCTTTTACGAGCAAAAGGCCGATATGTAGTATTGTTTGGATGGGCCAGTGAAAAATGAGAGAGTGAGAGGATAGATCAACCTGGCGATGCTACTATATTGATGAGCATCGGTTTATAGATAGATCATGATGCATACAATGAAACTAGTGGTCATCCTATATAGGCAAGCATCACACCTTGAGGGAGGACTAGTTCACCTAATACGTGAGATGGTAGAGAAAAAGACAGTATACTCATTGGGACACTGTATCCTAGCGCATTTATATTATGATCTTGGTCGGTTTGTTTTTTAGGAGGTAAACATCATGGTGCACTACATGCTTCTACAAGTTTTCTTTCTTGAGCATATCATGTATGCACCAGGCCTACCAGCTTCCCATGTTCAACAACAGTGGGGTATACTTAGGCCTTTGGCTATCCTCTACTACGGTTGTCAAAGTATAGGGATTTACACTTTTGGAGAGTGGTATTTGACTAACTAGAGGATGATGAGATCTTGTGTAGACCTTATTAGCTGACACTTTAGTGGCTAGATCACATGAGGTAGTTGAGGAGATTATAGTTAGAAATGTTTTTGGTTGGCCATCATGATCATGTAGTACATCCTTTATAATATGATTGAGTCATGCAGTAGTTTGAGTAGATTCAGAGGCCACCTAGGAAACGTTCCTTTTTCAAGAGGTCAGTACGGAGTACTCAAAGACTGGGTGATACAGTACAACTCATGCTAGACAATTTTATCAAGAGAAATTCTGATTTCTTAGATCATGATCACCCTCTAGTCTCTGATGCTGATGACATCGATGCCACATGGGAGTATGAGGTGTGGTGGAAAGTATCATGACCAACTCTTGTTTATCTAGTTAATGAGCCTATAGGAGATGTAGGACCATTGTCAAATGAGCGAGATAATAGAGAGGACAAATTTGAGGAGACATGTTATAGGGCTGCAAACATATTTACTGATATTATTGATGAGGAGTATGATGAGGATGCAAATCCTGACTCTAATGGCTAGGAGGGAGAGGAGGGGGATGAGGAGGAGGAGGAACAAGAGGTGAATGAGGTGGAGGAGCCACCCTTGAGTGAGAGTGATTATGAAATATTTGAGGATAGACACAAGTGGGGAGAGCCTTCTCCCATTCATATGATCAGATCACAAGCAACAATTGCAATAGGTATCAATACCCATAGTCATGGAGAGGCTAGTACATATTCCATTCCCCCTACATAGTATGAGGTTGATATTGCTTAGCCTACTAGAGATGTAGGTGATGATATTTAATTTTATGCATGTACCTTGTGCTTTGGTGTATTTATTTCATGTATATATATATATATCAAGATGTGTATAATTGATTGTGTATTGTTTCTATCTTGTAGGAGCTACAAGAGATTGCTGGGATCTCTAGCATCAAGAAACTATAGAGATAGTGCCAACATCTATCGATGAGGAGGAGATAGACTTAGATTATGTGCCCCCACCTATTATGGAGCAGGATCCAGAGTCACTCAGGCCATTCATGAGATTACAGGAGACATATAAGAGTCTAAGGAGGTTAATCCACTGAGTCGAGACTATATTAGAGGAACAATCATAACAGACCCTAGGAGAGGTTGAGAGACTAGAGGCATAGGTAGCACAGTTATAGGTAGAGAGGGATCAAATAGAAGGGGAGTAATAGGTGGCCCTTGGATGGATATAGGCCTTAGATTTTGTACTTAGATTCAACGAATCATGGTCACAATCACATACAACTATCTCCCAACATCCTATTACTGAAGCAACATGAGTACTAGACCCCAAGGGGTTGGGTATCCATATTCCTTAGTGATATCCTATATTTGGATGACATGTCCATAAAAATTCTTGATATATATATTTATATGATCTAATTTGATGTTTTATTAATTGTCTTTATCTGTTTGAATGTTAAATGACAATGTGATTAATTAAATATCCTTTGTAAGATTACTTAATCAATATCTTCATGATTTAACAAAGTTTATGTGATCTAATTAAAACTAGCTATAGTTTCATTTTGACACAACATGATGATGAAGTATTTTATGCACTTATGATCTAAGGTAAGATAACATACTAGATGAATTTGAATAGTATGAAACCTAAAGTAGTTATAAAAATGAAATTAAATAATTACTTTAGTGTTCAAGACACACATAACTGGTTGTCAAGAATGAAGCAGTGTGAAAGCATATAGGATATAATCCGATAGCTCTAAAAATAATGCTCTATCATTCATACCATTCAAAGGGACTAGAAATAATACCAATGCAAATTCACAATATTGATAAGGTCTTTAAGGGGTGTACCATCTAGCTCTATTAATGTGTAAGTTTCAGATCGACAACTTGAATTGATTATATAGGGTCCTAACCAATTAGGATTTAATTTTCATTTTTCAATGTAGTCGATAGTAGTGTTTCATTGATTTTCATATAAGACTAGATTTCCCATAGTAAATGTCTGAGGTATGATAAAAATATCATTTTTACATTGTAATTGCTTTGTGTAGGCTTGAAGATGTTGGAGAGCGTTAATGCATTGTTCATCAAGCATTTCAAGCTGGTGTAACCTTTGTTCCTTATAAGTGTCATTATTGACAATACCTTGAAAAGAAATCCTTAATGTTGGGATTTCTAACTCCAAGGGTATGATGGACTCAGTACCATAAACAAGGTTGTAAGGTGTATTTCTTGTAGATGATCAAACACTTATGTGATAGGCCCATAAAACATATTGTAATTGTGTGTTCCAAGCTTTGTGATGTTCATTAATAGTTTTCTTGAGGATTTCTTCAAGAATCTTATTAGTACTTTTAGATTGACCATTAGATTGTGGGTAGTACGGTGTTGAGAAGAAATGTTTAACACAAAATGTATCTAGGAAATTTTTCACATCATTATTTTTAAATGGAGTTCCATTGTCCGAAATTAATATGGAAGGGAGTCCAAAGTGAGCAATAATGTGTTCCAATATGAAACAACATATCACCTCAGTAGTTATGGATCAAAGAGGAATAGCTTCTACCCATTTTGTATAATAATGCGTTGTGGTAATGATGAATGTATGTCCAACATAAGATGGTGGTGAGATTTTTCCAATTAGATCTAGTCCCCATATAAAGATTGGCCAAATAGGGATTTGGACATGGAGCTTAGAAGAAGGTGCATCAATCGAATTTCTATGCTATTGACATTTGTGACATCTCTTAACATATGCATAACAGTATTTTCCATATTTTTCCAGTAGTAACCCATATGAAGGAGTTTTTTCACTAATGTTTTTCCTCCAAAATGACCTCCACAGGTGCATGCATGGGCTTTCTCTAGTTCCATAGTAATTTTAGAATCTCGAAGACATCTAAGTAAAATACCATCAAAGGATCGTCTATATAGCACATCATCAAGGATTATGTACTTGGTTGCTAATTGTTTTAAATGAGTTCAAGTGTTTTTTGTTGAAGGATCATGAATGGTACCATCTTTTAAATAATTATATATCACATCATACCAATTGCTTGAGTTATCTTGGATAGTTATGAATGCATCATCAAAGTTATCACCGATGGAGCATTTCATGATTGGATGAATAGTAAACATGGCATCCTATGAAGGATCTTGGGGTGATATAAGAGAAGTATCACTCACCATTGCATTGGCATGGTGATTATATTTTCAAGGGATGCTATCAATGTTGAACAATTGAAACTGCTCTAACAAGGTAATTATGAGATCCTTATATTGCAATAATTTTTCATGTTTGGCTTGGTAAACTCCATTTATTTGTTTGATCACTAATTGTGAATCATCAAAAATATTAATATCTTTGACTCCCATGACTAAAGTAGCACGCAATCCAATAATTAACACCTCATATTCAACTATGTTATTCATACATAGGAAATTTAAGTGATACGATAAGGGAATAGGCTTTCCTTCGGGAGGAATTAATATAATTCTAGCATGAGAGAATTTTCTACACTTGGATCCATCAAAGTATAATTCCCATGTAGGAACTTCTATTCTCAACACACTATCATCGAGAAAAGAGTCATTGCTAGGTAGGGCTGACAGAGAAGGAGCATTTTCTAAGTGGTTGGTTATGGATTGGCCTTTAATTTCTTTTTGTGAAATAAACTTAAGGTCAAATTTAGTCAAAAAAATACCCATTTAGCTAGACGTCCTGATAAGTTTAGTTTATTGAAAAGATATTTGAGAGGATCAAATGTGGTCATGACTTGTATTTTTGCATTTAGTAAGTAATTTTGCAACTTACTAGTAGCCAATACAAGAGCCAAACATTGTTTTTCAATTTTTGTATATCATGTTTCATAATCTATTAGAGTTCAACTAATATAATAAATAGGATTCTCTTTTCCATTATCATCTTGTTGAGCCAATAATGTTGCAAGAGCATGGGTGGATGTGGCTATATAAAGGATGGTGATTTGATTATCATAGCAGGTTGTAAAATGGGCAGAGTTGCAAGATATTATTTCAAACTCTCAAAGGCCTGCTTACAATCCTCATTCCAATAAAAATGCACATCCTTTTTGAGGAGATGTGTGAAAGGTAATGTTCAATAAACTAAGGAAGTGACAAAATGACAGATGGCTTGAATTCTTCTTTTTAACGCACACATAATTGGAAAATATTTCGAGGAGGTTTCATATTAAATATAGAATCAATTTTATTTTTGTCCACCTCAATGCCTCTATTAGATATGATAAACCCTAAAAGTTTTCCATTATCTACTCCAAAGACATTTTTTTGGATTTAGTCTCATGTTGTATTTACGCATTTGTTCAAAGATTTTTCGAAGGACATTCACATTATCTTGTTGTGTTAAGGATTTGGCTAAAATTTCATCAACATAATATTCCAAGATTTTATGCATGTAATCATGAAATATCAATGTCATTGCTCGTTGATAAGTTGTACCTACATTCTTTAATCCAAAAGGCATGATAACCCAACAGAATGTTCCCCAAGAAATGGTAAATGCTATCGTTTATTGATCTTGTGGGTTAATAAAGATTTGATTATAACCATAAAATTCATCCATGACTGACAACAAAGCATGTCCTACAGTGGAATATACTATCATTTCAATATTAGGAAGGGGAAAATCATCCTTTAAAGAGGCTTTATGAAAGTCATGAAATCCATATATATCCTAATATGATTATTAGTTTTAGCAACTACGACAATGTTTGATATCCAAGGAGAATAATCAAGAGGGAAAATGAAACATGCATTATGGATTTTTTAAAGTTATCCTTTAACATATAAGGCTATCTTCGGATTCACCTTTCATATCTTTTAGCGAAAAAACTTAGCAATTTCAGCAAGAACAAATTTATGTGTGACTATCTTCAAGTCTATTCCTGGAATATCTGAATATTTTCAAGAAAACAGTTCAGGAAAGTTATGAAGTAAGGTTGTAGTATCCTCTTGTTCTTCATCATTAAGACACTTCCCAAACCTGATGACCTCTTTTTTATCATCTATGTCTATTGGTATATAAATTGTATCCCCTAAGGGGAGTGGATTTGACTTAGGAAATGATGGATCATACGGTTCTATGCATGTGGTTGTCCCATTGGTATAGGGAACGTTTTAATTGGTACTTATCATAGCACAACTAAATTTTCTCTTAAAAATAGATATCTTATCAGAAGAACCTAACCTTTGTTTCAAAGGTTCATCGTTGTCAAAGTATTCCTAGGATGGTGGTAAATTCATGTCAGGGAATTCAAGATTTTGGTGTGTGAGATTGATTCTAGGTTTACATGTGATTGTGTTGATGTTAAGCAAGGGTCATTGAGTTGCATTTTGTGTCTTAGATAAAGAATATCCTACACCAATATTTGTCTCCTGTGTGTTAGGTTATATGCGAAGACAAATGCCTTGTTCATGTTTTCCACACCCTTTACCATTGTATCCCAATTGTTTCACAAGTTCATAACATCATCCACAAAGTCTTTCCATTTCCTTTGGTTTAGGTGGTTGTTGATAATATATCTCATCAAAAAATTTTGTGTACATTTTATTTTATTTCAAAGTAGATGAGGTAGAGGCTTGGGAAGAATCCTCTAAATTCTGAGCTAACATAACGATTTTTTGTTTGTGGTTTTCATCTGTTTTTCGTGTGATTATGTATTCTCCCATAAATGAAGCTGTGAATTCTAATGATTCCAAATCATCACCTAATAATTGAGACACGAGTTCTTCTTCTTCTTTTTTGGTTTTAGGAGGTTCTATGGTGGTGTTTGGAGTCAATGTGTTTAAAGGACTTGTTGTTCCTTTCTCAAGTTGTAAGTAAATTTCAGGCTCAGGATCTATGTCAATTTGATAAAATTGATTGTTATAGACTTTTCATTTTTTGATGAAGGGTCAAAGGCACCACATGCATCTCATGAATCCATGGTCTATGAAAAATAATATTATAGGAAAGGTCATAGGGAATGACATGAATAGGATTTTGTAGAGTAACCATTTTGACTATAATAGGTAAAGTAATTACACCAAGTGTTTGCTTTGTGACATTGTCAAATCCTCTAATAGATAAGGAATCAGATTTTATTTGTGATTCATCAACATGTAATCTATCAAGAAGATTCACACTACAAACATTAAGGGAAAATCTATTGTCAAAAAGGGTATATTTAATTCCTATTCAATGGAATTGAGCGATTATCATAAAGGCCTCATTTTGTTTCCTTAATTATAATGGAGGGAGCTCATGTTGGTAGAAGGTAATGTCTACATTAGCTATATTCATTCCTTGTATTAGTGTGGCCACATCATTTTCATTTGTACCAGGAGGAACCACTATTTGTTACAAAGTTGTTTTGATCATAGAATGATAGTTTGGTTAATTATAAACAAGGTCCCAAAGGAATAATTTTTACAGGAGTATTCTTATGTTTTTCATTGAGATCATACTCTCTAAGGTGTGAATTTAAGTGAGGGGCACTAAGTAATATGGGGTTGGTTAAAGGTAAGGATTTTGGGTTGGGTTGTTGTGGGTGGGGATTATTTCTAGTGTAATGTGTGTGAGCAACAACATCATGCTGAGGTGGGTAAAGGGTAAACTCAGGTTTAGATGGAGGTTGAGGTTTATGTGAAGGTGGGGTAGAGAATGAGTTGATGTTGAATTAAATTGGTTTTTTTTTTTGTAGGGTGCTCACAACAAACTATAGTGGATGAACCTAGCAAGATGAAGTCTTGAAGGGCTTCTCTTAACATGACCAAATCATCACAGCTAAAAGTTCTGGGAGATAGGTTATTGTTGGTTGGTTTGGGTTTTTCATCACAAACCATAGTGGATGAACTTAGTGAGAGGAAGCCCTGTAGAGCTTCACCTAACTTATCCAAATACTCAGTACTGAAGGGTTTGGGTGATATTGTTTTTCTAAATTGGAACATTGTGTAAATTGTTTCATTTGATGTTTTTAATGTTTTGTTTTCATTATCTAATGAATGAAACCTAAATGAACTAGGAAATAATGCTGAAAATGAAACTTGCAAAGATCTAATTCAATCCATAAATGCCATGAAAGTAAATGATAATTATTCTAATGATTATAGAAAATGACTGAACTAAAACAAATAGAAAATTCATAAACTAGAAAGTGAATGCAGAGAATATAGATGTAAAATGTGTTCTGGGACTAAGTCACCTAGGGTGGAAAATTAGTCCTAGTAGGGGTATTTTTTAAGTTTTTCTATTTTTTGTAATGGATCCTAATATTTTATATAATGTATAATGAAAAGATAAAGTGTAAATGCAAAATTTCACTATTGTTCAAGGAAATGAGGTGCAAAAATGAACTTTTCACTAATGCAAAGTATGAAACCCTAGGATGCAAATTTAAAAAATGCAACATGCAATACAATGTTAATAGAATTTTTTCCTAGGATGTAAAGGCACTCTAAATCAAAAATAAGATGTTCTAAATGTAGGTTCACCAAAATGAACCACAAATTTTAGGGGAAAAAGGGAGGTTCTCTTGTAGTTCTTGGGATTTTCACCTAAAAGGAGAGATAAGTCTTTTTACCCCAAAACTTTGAAGGTTCGTTCAAGATTAATGTAAATAGGATTGAAATTCATCTAAATGAGATTTACTCATATAATGAATTGATCAAAGAGATGAATTATTAATGCAAAACTAATGAAATGTAGATTGTTTGAAAACACATAGTGATATGTAGAAAGATAGATTAAAGGTAATACAAAACAAGATAGAAGGGGAAATAGAAAGAGTGTACCTGGAAATGAATAGAAATAGAAGTTAAGACCACAAATGCCTCTAAAATTCTAGAAAATCTAATTTTCTAGCCAATTGGGACACTTACACCAAGTTGGGTGACTTAGTCCTAGATCTGGGAAACTACTTCAAAGCTTGTTTCAGTTAATTGGGTATCCAGATCTCCAAAAAAATTTGAAAAACATATGCAGTGGGACTAAGTTGTCACTATTGGTGACTTAGTCCACTCTATTTTTTCTACAAATTTGAGAGTGGAAACGGAAGCCTAAAGTCTAGACTTTGTTCTCCGACTAAAATTTGGATCTAAACCTACAAAATCACCTGAAAAATAGAATATAGTTTGATTTCTAATGAGGTGTTTTCCTTGGTCAAACCCCTAGTTGGTATTTAAACCTTTAAAGAGATAAAGAAATCAACATAAAACCCTAGCCATAAGTGTATCCAAGACTAGGAAATGTGAAGTAAGATGCAACCCTATTCCAACATACAAGAATAAGATGCATAAGATAAGCTTGAATAATGCAAGACCCATTCCAAAAGACCCTAAATCACATTATAAATGAATCTAGTAATAACATGCAAACCTTCCTTAGGTTGAAGATAAAGAGAAAATGGAAGATGGCACCACTTGGAAAACAAGACTTTAGGATTGATTTGATGGCTAGTAGCATCAAATCAACCTAGATTTCTCAATGACTCTCTATAGGAATCCATGATCAACCCTTTGTAATGTGAAATCTTGGACAAAAAGTGAGCTTGAAGACCTACAAGAAAACCCTAGCTTGCTACCCTAAGCTTCAACTTTGTTGTAGATAGACTAATGAATCTTCTTGTGGAAGATATTCAACACTTGACTCTAGCTTTTTCTTGTAAAAAAATGACTAAAGGTTGTCAAAATGACCTAAAACGCATATTTATAGGAATCAATACCTAATTGAACATTATTTTGACCTAATAGGCCGACATCCATCAAAATTTTTGATCAAATCGATGATTTTCTCACTCAAAATTTAAAATTACCCCAAAAGGGACTAAGTTGCCACGTTGGGAGACTTAGTCCCACTAGGGGCTTTTGAGGTGGGTTTTATGAAATTTGAGTAATTTAAATGTTATTTGTCAAGATTTGTATGATTTATGGATGGAATTAGCCTCAATGTCAAAAATAATGGGTCTTAGGGGCCTATAAATGTTATTTTAAGGGGTGATTAATGCAAGGGTGTCTAAATTAGGACCAAATTAGGCACACAATTTCCTATTTCTTCAAGAGTATACAATTTTTGGTGACATGGGACCTTACGAGATTGAATTTTTGTCAATCCTACCATATTATCTATGAGAATTTTTCATTAGTATCCATGTTTTCATCATCTGTGTCAACATTCATCACATCATTCTTAGTTTCACTAGCTTTGACAAATGAAATATTATAATTTGGAATTGGATTGGTAAAGATTTGCAATTTTTGGTTGGGAGTGGCAGTAGACTTATTTCCTCGGTCATTGACACGACCAATTTGAATATGGTTAGAATCAATGAGGTCTTGCATCATATGCTTAAGATGCTTACAATGTTCTATATCATGTCCATTTTGATAAATAAAATGACAATAGGAATTTGATCTAAAGTTTGGAGGTAATGGATTAGTAGGATCAGAAGCATTAATGGGAGGTAAGGAAATCAAGTTCTTTTCTAGAAGTTGTAGCATGGTGTTATAGATGGTATCGGGTAAGGGAGTAAATTGTCTACTCAGATCCCCAAATGTATTTAAGGATTTATCTTGTTTATAGCATACACTTGGGTATCAACATGTTGGGTTGGTTGAGGGTGATTTAGTTGAAGAAATAATTTATTTTGTTTCCTAAAAGGTTGGTAATTAATTTGAGTCATGGATTCACACTACTCAAGATGGCTAGAGGTGGGTTTTATTTCATGACTACTAACCAATTTTTGATAATCACAAAGGGTAATACACAAGTGTATGAAGGAAGGAAATTTCATCATTCCAAGCTTATATTGCATCTTATTTGTAAGTTCTCAATGAATATTTGTTGAAGGTGAGGATTGGGAATCTATATGTCGATTTGGGAATAAAGGAATTGGTAGCATGAAATGAAATTAGTAATCTTTTCATCATCCTTTTGCTTACATCTCATCAAAATCAACTAAGTTAATATTAGGAATCATGCACACTTGGAAATGGTTGATAAATGCCTCAACAAGTTCATTGAATGAAAAAATTGAGTTATTTGGTAATGAGGAAAACCATTCTAAAGCGGCATCTGTCAAGGAACTATGTAAAAGTTTAGCCAAGATTTTACCTTCAAGAATGAAATCATTGCATATCGGCAGTGTAAGTGGAAACATGGTTAGAAGGATATCATTTCCCTCCGTATTTCTCAAACCTAGGAATCTGTATACCTTGTGGTATTGGTATTCTTAATATCTTCAAGGATAATTGTTTGCTTCTGACATAGTATGTAGGTTGGCCATTTTTATTTTGGTTTATGGTGGAAATTTGTCTTTGAAGGGATAATTTTTTTGCAAAATTTGATTAAGGATGGCATCACTATTTGTGTATTGGGATGGAGGTGAAAATGGTGGGGGTGTATATGTGTTTTAGGGGAAAGTGAATGGAATGATTATGGGAGGTAAATTTGTAGGAGATATGACATGAGATGCCGCAAAGGTACAGAGATTGCTAGTGGAAATACCCAAGGTAGGAATGACATTAATAGTAGTTTGTATAATTATGGTAATTTGAGGGTTAGTGTAAGTAAGAATAGAGGCAATGGTTGTAGGATGAGGAATTCAAGTTCCTCCTTGAATTTGAGCATTGTTTGAATTTTGAGCACAACTAGTCATTGAGGTAAGATGTTTGCCAAAAATCTGAGCTAAGTTACATCCAATCTCTATTCCTTTTTCACTTTCAATCATTTGGTGTATGCTATATATGGCGAGAATAGCGATGTTGGAAAAAAAATTCAGTACTCACAAGGTCTTGTAGACATTATAATTCTTCATGTATTTGCACTATGTTTTCTTTAGGGACACTAACAACCATTGTTTCAACACTTGTCACATTTCTTGTAGGTAAGGTTGGTATAAGAACAAAGTTATCAAAGTTATGGTCCATACATAGTGAACTAGTTTCAAGACATGAGTGAAAGAGCTAGATAAACTAACATCCACGATGAGTGTGTTATCACGGGATTACATGAGTCTTGAACTATGTATCACTATAGTATTAGCAATAGGACAACAAGTTGTAAAGCTCATGCAAAGGAGAATCAATGAATGCAAGATAAATGCAATGAACAAAAGATAAGTGATATGCTCGAATTCCAATTATTATGTTTATAAGTGCATGAATTATGAAGAGATTTCCAATGATAGGTTTTTGGAAAATAGAAACAAGAATATAAATATGACAACTAGAAGCACATATGAAAAAAATTTAAATCTATAAAATGAAAATTCAAACCCGATTCAAGACTAAATCACCTAGGTAGGCGAATGAGTCCCAATTAGGGTTTTTGATAGATTCATATAGTGAAAAATAGACAGTATAAAATACACAAAAATATGGAGAAAATACTTGTACAGGGACTAAACCACCCAAGTGGGTGAATGAGTCTTAGATTAGGGTTTTAAAACTATATTCAACAAATTATGAGTTGATTTTATTGTGTTTAGGTTGTATGTTCAAATTTTGAGTTGATTTTAGTGTGTTTGGGTTGTATGCTAAAATGAAAAATATATGCAATTTTCACTAATGCAATATTTAGAAGTCCTAAATGAAATTAAACTAATGCAAATCTAATGCAAAGTTAATGCAATCTAGATCTAGGACTACAATATTCTCCAAATTAGAAATTCAAGGGTCCAAAGGTTGGGTTCACCAAAATGAACCAATGGAAATAGTGTGTCCACCTTTGAGGAAGGGGAATAGAGGGTTCCTATTGAAATTGGATGGGGGTTCACCAATAAATGAAGCTTCATAGGAGAAAGCCAAACACTTACACACAACACTCTAGAAACTTGCAAGAATGAAATCGGATTAATAAACTAGAATCAAACATAAAGGTACCTAGAATAATGATGAATTCAAAAATATATTTTTAACTCTAAAATTCTACCTTTTGAAGCCTATTGAGATTGATATGCTAGCTAGGGAAATTTATTCATGTTAGAGGAATCTAGGCAAATTCTAGAATCTTTTGGTAACTAAGTCAGATTTACAAAAATATGCCAAAAAGGGGTATACTAGACTCATACACCCAATAGGGCTATTTAGTCCCATTGCTATGGTTTGACTAATATTTATGTAGCCTCTAGTGATCTTCTGTAGCTTCCTTCTTGTCCTATATTTAAGTCGAAAAGTATAAATTTTGGACTCTACGTGAGTTTCTATGAAGATGACAACTTCTTGACAACTTTGTCTTCAAAGGATCTTCAAACTCCAATTCACCCAAATCTACAAACACACATCAAGAGAGAAAAATATTTTTATGTTAGGGAATAGGGCTTTGCCTTGGTTAAACCCTATTTTGGTAATTAAACCTTGAAATGAAATAGAAAATCATGAAGGAGTGATGAATAAAAAAATGCAATATTACAACTCACCAAACCCTTGAAATAAAGTTTCCAAACTTGAGTGAAATGTCTAGCATGAATGTGGGTATTTCTCTTGATTTAATGCTTGAAACTTTATCTTGAACGCTTGCTTGAATCATGAAACCTACATCACAAATATTAGCTCAAAATAACACATGATGAATGAAGAATTTGACTTGATGCTTGAATATTTAATATTGCTCCAAATTCTTGATGATTTTCTCTTGAATTCACTTGTTAAATGCTCACTTGAATGCTCATAAGATCACTTTAATTTTATTGGAGAAAATATGTGAAATAACCTTGTATTTATACTTGTTTATGCCTAATTTCCAATAATTACAACACTTCAAGCCGACATCAGATCTAGGGTAATAAAATCCAACCAAGAGTTTGAATTAAAGTAGGTCAAGGTTAAAGCGGGACTCATACGCCAATTTGGGTTTATGATTTCCTAGCTTAAACTTGGGATACCGAGTTCAAGAAATTCCTTTTTCAATGTAACATTTAAAATTAGGTCCCAAGACCTAAGTGGGACTCATATTCCTAGAGGGGTGTATGAGTCCCAAATCCCTAGATTTGGAACACAAAACCAAAATCATTCAATTTTGATTTTTCATTTATTAAATGTCGGGATTAGGCATAGTAAAATAAAATTAATTAGGCTTGTGGGTCCAAAATAGAACCAATTAAGGCATAAATGAGATAAATTTTAATAGGGATGACCCAAAAAAGTGTGAAAATGTAAAGGGATACATTTTTCTACAATACATTGGATTATGGTAAAGGTGTCTCAACCTTTCCCCTGATTTTGAGATTACAAAAGTACGATTTTCAAATACAAAATGGAAAAAATAATGTTTTGGATATAGGGTTTGTTTTAGGTCAAAATAATTGTTGGTTACTTGGAACTAACTACAAGTTTTCTTTTTGGATAGGTAAATATTTGATAAACATAATTTATATGAAAATGGCTCAATTGATGCACTAGATCAAAATTTATTGCATTTGAAAGTTTGCATAAGAAATGTAAAAAAAATGTTGGATGCATAAAAGATCTATAAATGGTAGTTACACATGTTTACCAATTTATGATGTGTGTTATGACAAATCATATGATATTTTTTATTTGGGGATAATTTGGGTTCCAATATTAGGTTATTTTAGCTCATGGATTTCTAATTACTAATTGATAGTTCTAGGCTTTGTAAGTCATATATATTAAGTGCTTGAGATGGATGTTTCGTGTATAATTTTGTATACATTGTTAAGACATTAGAATTCCTCTAGATATCTAGTTTGTGATACTCCTATGAAGGCTTGACCTACAAGTGTATTGTAATCATGGTTTCACTAGATAATACATTGAGATGCTTTGAAGTATGTTCTTTTTCCTCAAAGGGTTTTACCCATGTTCCCCTATATTATGTTATGTATTATTATTATTTATTTAAATATGTTTCTACTTCTATAATTTTTAAAAGATTGAAATTTTCATAATATTTTCCTCATAGTATTAGTGTAGATTTTTTTTAGACACCTTGTTTCCTTTCATTTGGTATTAGAGCTTGACCATATTAGATTCTAGTTTTTGGGTAGATTATTTTCTATACTAATACTAATTTGAGTATGAGCTTATGTAAAAATGGTTTTGGCCTTATTGCAAGAAGAGATGAAAAAATTACTAATGATAGAGATTTAGGCATAAGAATTGAATCATAGAATCTCAAAATAGAGGATGCATTCATATACATAGATTTATTGGTTGTAGTATAAGGATCTAAACCTACAACTACATGACAGGAATATTGGGATAGTATAAATAGAAAAGAAAAAGGTATTATTAAACTTTTTTTTGCTAATTCAATATTGTTGAATGTGCATGATGAGACTAGTACAAAAAATATTTATAAGAATATTAGAATAATTTATTAGGTTAAATATATGGTGAATAATGTTTCCTAAGAAATAATTTATATAACCTCAAGATAGAGGATTTTGGATCTTTACAAAAACATGTAAATTCATTCAATATGGTATTTAGCTAGTTGTACTTAGTGTAAATGAAAATTGAGGTGGATTGTTGTATAAATTTGATGTGTTATTTATTGGATCCATGTGATCAACTTGTTATGGCTATTTGGCGAACTACCAATAATTTCAAGATGGATGGAGTGGTTGTATCCTTCCTTTTAGTGTTAATAATCTAATATATTCACTATACTTAAGTGTACTTAGCTATATGAGGATAGACAACTTCTTATCTAACTGAATGTGCAATTTTTAAACCTCTAGAGGTTACCAAATTATTTTCTTAACCTCATGAACACACCTTTTAAGGTTGGAAGACTTTCCATCTCACCTCAAAGGTCACTAAATACTTGGTAGACAGGGTTGATGACTTGGTCATATGGGTTGTTGGGTTGCAGACTCCAAGTGTTCCTAAGGTTGAAACTTATAGGACACTTATCTAATCATTTGTGCCACTTCATGGGGCCCTTGTCAATTCATCTCATAGGTGTATTGCCTCATCCTTGCTTATATAATCCAGGCTTAATACTAATTTTAATTTGGGTCATTTAAATACAATCTATACATTGTTTTTCGTTGTCCTTGTTTCACATCTCCTAGATCTTCCTAATTCTAATACTTCCTTTCTCAAGAAATAAAAAGGGAGATTTATATGTAATATTAGAAGACCATAATTAATCATGGAACATCCAAATAAAAATGAAATAATATGGACAAGGGCATGTGGAGGATCATCATGAAAAAAATAGGCCCTTAAGTGGCAATAAAATTCAGAAATATCAGAGTTAGGCAACTTGACGTAAAAAGTTGAATAAGTTAACTATATTATTTCAAAAATATGTAAGAATAGAATCTATTGCAAACTGAATGCAGTTTCTAATCTACTAGGTTTTTTTTTTTTTTAAATCTATTTGGTGAAAATTTGAAATTTCAATGTAGTAGAACTTAAATTTCAAGGAAAAAATAAGAAGTAGGTGTTTGTCTGACCACCCTAACCATAATAAAATGATAATATTTTTTTATAATATTTTAGATATAAGTAGAAGACTCATGTCTTGATGTGATGCATATTTTTTTATGATTTTTTTCAAATTAAATAATTAATTATGATTTTTTATTACAACTTTAAAAAAAAATAAAAACTCGTACGTCTGACCACCTTAACTTGGTCAAAACTTCATGAAATTAATTTTTTTTTAAATCCTATATTATGTGAAGCATAGAATGTGACACATGTTTCATATTCAAAAAATGTGATACCCTTTGAAAGATATAGATGTTTTTCAATCTATCTATCAATCAGGACTTTAGTCATAATTCAAATAGAAAATGAATAATAATTATTTGTTAAATTCAAATTAAATCATAGTTTATATTGGTGGAAAGCTAAGAATATCCTTTAAAAGCCCTTTTCGTTTCATCAATTTTGGGTAAAAAAAAGTCGTTAGCCACATGGGCCATCATATCACTTACATATCACCACTTTTTGGCCCATCATGATCTTGCACACACCCACAAGAAGAAAAATAGGTTTAGATCCAAATCCCATTGGAGATCTAAATCTCCTAGCAATTTTAAGGAGAAATATTGGAACTATGGAAAAGATATACATCTAGGAAGAGAATATAAGAAGGAGAATAAGAAGAATAAGGTAGATTCTAATGATGACTTGAAGAGTCTCTCCTAGGATAAAGGCGATTCTTTTGTGATTACCTTCACTACTCATACATCAAAAGTTTTATGGTTAATAGTTTTTGGTGTCTCTTTTCACATTACCTCAATTTGAGTTTACTTAATAGAATATGAAGATTATAATGATGGTAAGAAATACCTTAGATATGATTCTCATCTTAATATTGTTGGATATTATAGAGTATTGATTTGATTCCTTGATGGAATAGTGAAGGGGATATTTGGTGTGTTTCATATTCGTAGTTTGACATGAAACCTAATTTCTATAATTTAATTTGTGCAAGTTTTTTCTTGAGTTAAGGGTGCAATATGGTCAAAGAAGTTATGGTTCTTATTAAGGATGTTGATATTAGCACTTTTTTAAGCTAGATTAATTTAAAATTTATTTTAATAGTTCCTTATTTTTTAAAAATAAAGATATCTATAGAATCTTCACCTTCACCATTAGAACTAACAATAAATATTTATGATGTGTATTTTTGTAATGGTCATGGTTTTTCTATACCTATATTTTATCATGCTTTGCAAAATAAGCTACTAGTAGAAATAATAATTTTATGTTACCAAAGGATGGATGACATAGATGACAATGGTTTAAGGACCCTAAAAACTGAAAACCTTATTGAGGGATGAAAGGTTTATAATATTGAGTTTAATATGTGTGACATTATGCATATCAAATGGAATTATGAAAAGAAACAATATAATTTTGATGGAGAGGGCTAGGAATATGCCAAGTAGGGTTGGTTTGGAATAATTATTTTGGGTAGAAGTACTTTGCATAGTTTTCTATCTATTTAATAGGTATCCTTTATCAACTCTTGTTGATAAGACACTTATGGAGGTTTCCTCAAGCATAGAACCCTCATTATGTTCTATTTGAGTCTCTAGTCAAGTGAGGCATATGGATATATCCGAAGGGAGTAGTGGTAAAAGTTAGAAAATTGGTCTCTAAAATGTATATTGATTGTCTATGGTGCTCATGTCAAAGGATACAATATTGGAACCTTATAGATGAGATATTTTTGAAAAGGTAAATGTTATCTCTAGAAAGGTAAAACTTCTTCTATATCATTGTGAAGGAAAACAAAAACATGTGGTTTAACTAACCCCAAAGAATAAGAAGGTTGAGCTATAAGGTCATAAAGGAAATAAAGAGGGGGGATTCTAAAATAATTTTCAAGAAGATATATAACCTCCACCTCAGTCATTCAGAAGGTCTACATACCAAAGACAACACCGAAAATATTATACTCCCTCTAATTGGAGATGTATTTTTCATTGATTACTAACATTGATCAACCTAAGACTATAAAGGGGTTGTGGGTATATATGATTTAGTGTCTTGGAAGGTACCCATAGATAAGGATATGAATTATTTGAATAAAAATTAAAAATTAGAACTAGTAGATTTGTATGATGGAGAAAATCCCATAGTATGCATGGGTGTACAAAAAAAAAATAGGTTTTGATATTAGTGTTTAGAAATACAATTAAATATTGGTTCCAAAGGGTTATTCTGAGGTTGAAAAAATAGATTATATTTATATTCTATCCCTAATAAAAATGTTGAATTCTATTTTATTTTTATTATCTCTTACTATAAAATATGATATGTAGGTTAAGTAGGTGGATGGAAAGACAACCTTCATGATAATTTGGAGCAAGATATTTATATGAAACAACCAAAAACCAAAATTAAGAAAGGTAAATTATATTTGGTCTATAAGTTAAAGAAGTATTTTTATCATCATAATAAAATGTCCTAGGATGTGGTACCTAAAGTCTTAATCCTTTATGTTGAGTTTGGGATTTTTAAGATTCAAATAAGATCATTCGAGCTATTATAATATTAAAAGTGATTGTATTCTTATTATTGCATTATATGTTAATGATATGGTTTGTTTTGTTATTGGAAAATGTTTGATCTATGATTTGAAGTCCTAGATATCAACATCATTTTAGATGAAGGATTTAGAGATCTAGATACGTACATCTTGGGGATGGATATGAAAAGAGATAGAGTGATAAAAAATGGTTAGTATAGAGTAAGTATGTGAATTGAGTGTTGGAGAGATTTAACATGATATATTATAGATAATTGTGAATTAATTTTATGATGGGGATAAATTTATGTATTGATAAATATCCAAATTATCTTAGAGATATGGATGATATTAGTATAGTACTTAATGCTAGTGAAATCAAGAGTTTGATGTTGTTAAGAGTAAAATGAGACCCTAGATATAACTAGTAGATTAACCCAAATAGATCCATTACTATGCTAATATTAGAACATAAAAACACAAGGGTGTTAGGATTATGTAGCTACCTTAAAGGAGAGCCAATCTTACTGGGTTTAGTTCCTTTGTTGGAATCAAAATAGATTGATTGAATATAAGTTAATTAACCTAATTATTATGAAAAAATAATTTTATAATATGAATAATTATCATAGATGGAAACAAAAATTGATAAAACAATTTTAAATCTAAAAAGAGAAGACAAAGAGACACCTCTGATATAAAGGAGAGCCTAAAATAGAAAAAATGGGTGAGGGAACCTTATTCGAAAAATGAGGGTTTTGAATACCTTGAATCAAGATCTTGAAGCTATAGCTACACATAGTACAATCATAACTTGAAATATATCATCTTTTAACCAAGATGTTTAAAAAAAAAGAGGAGAGGGGTGGCCATATAAAAGTTTTCCTTTGTCAAATCTCGCATTTTGGTAATTCTACTTGCATGAGTAATCGTTTTGATAATAGATAAAAGTGCGGGCTATGAATATAAATTGTGTCTAAAAATGTGAGAAAAAATACATGTAAAATTGATGACAAAAACCATAATCAAATGTGTTAGAGTGGAGTATTATATGAAAAATTATTGAAATGCGAGATCTTACCCAAGAGAAAGTCAAATACTCAAGGAAAAAAAAAATGTCAAAATACCTCACTTAGGGCAGCAAGGTAATCAAATTCTAAAGATGAGAACCTCATGAAAATGAAGTCATAAGTATCTTGAAATATGCTAAAGCAATCCACAAACCCTAATCTCAACTTGTTCTTTCACTAGCTTCAGACTTCAATCACTATAATAAAACTTCATCAATCTAGAAAGCTTGCTTATAAATTTGTAAAGTAGGATTTCAATTTTGGTTGAGCCTCCCTAAAATTTTAATTTTATATCTGTTGTAATAAATTTTCATGTTTAAATAGTGAATAGAGAAACACATTTTAATTGTACGCTAGCTTATTTAAATTAAAATTTTAGGAATATTTTATTGCAAAATATTGAAGTTGAATTCATGTCATGCAAGAAAAAGGCCGAACCTAGCCTATGACTTTATTTTTTGTGAAGAATACCAAGACTAAGCTACCCTCACCTCTATCAAGGTTTTTTTCACTCATTGAAGTGTGATCCATAAGTTTGAGGTTGTATGATTTAGAACCTATGCAAAATTCAAGCATTATCTAGAGTTAAAATGTGTAATGTCATCACTAAGGTGTTTTTATGGAAGTATTAACATATTATCTTGAGTTGTAAGTTAAGTTCAAGACTAGGAAGTTGTACTCAAATGATTAAGGGAGTGGACACCAAATTGAGCACCAAATAAAGTGTAAAATTAGTCTTTCACTTTAAGCAAGCATAATTTATGGCATGCTACATTTAGCCCAAACTTTAGTAGTCATATGACACTATATGCATATAGAAGATGTACACAAAAGTAACTTATAAAATATAAAAAGGATACCCAAAAGGATATTGTAGAGGATTCAAAAATTCCCAACAGAGAGAATAACGCCACAATGACGTAACATATAGATACACATCATTAGGAACTGCATTCTATAAAACCATCTTTTCATAAATCTATATTCATTTTATAGGTATAAACAAATGTGCTAGTCTGAGAAATTATTAGTATAATGAAATTAAAGGGTTGATATATGCCCCCCCCTATTTCTACTGTCTTTACAGATGTGGAAATATGGTGGTGACCCTTCCATGTTGAGTAATTTAGTGTTTTGATGAAATATTCATTTGGTTGGGTCATTTATAAAAATAATAGTGAGATAAAAATGTAGAGGAATGAGGGAAAAACCGAAATTTGAATGCAATAGATAGTGCAAAAATTGGATCTTGTAAGCATAGATTCTGATGAGTTGAATGGAGAGTTGTTTGAAAGGGAGGTTAGAAACTGAAAGGTGGAAAATTGTCAATGGCTATGGTTTAGGACATAAAACATCAATATTCTACACTTCTCATTCAAGGAAACCTTAGAGATTCCAATCTAAGGATGGGGTAGGGGAAAGAGATCTTGCAATAGGGTATCCTAGGGCATGATTAGAGACTAAAATAGGGTTCACCACTAGGCTAGGGCTTGGAAAGACAAATGACATGAAAGATCAAATATGAAACCTAATGATATGCAAAGCTTTACTAAATGACCTAGAAATGAATGCAAAATAGAATATAAAACATTAAAATTATAGAGGGGCATTTGGAAAGCTATAGAAACTTGAATGAAGTCCTAAAATGATGAAAATATTGAAACTCATGTAAAATATGACTCATACACTAGACTAGGTGATTTAGTCTTGGATTAGGGTTTTTAGGTAGGAACATAAATCTCGAAAATATAAATCTGAAACTCTTGAAATATACAAATTTGATTGTACTAGGAATCATACAACATAAGTGGTATATCAGTATATTTTTCTCTTTTTTAGAGGATCAGAATCTGAATCTACTCTTCAATCTTTGCTCTGCCTTCTCAACTTGATTTATGGGTCTAAATTGCAAAACTTTGCTCTATAGTTATCTTCCAATGATCTTCTTAACAAAGTGACAACTTGTACAACTTTGAACACTTTAAAAATTTCTTTCAATATTATTATTCAATATTTATTCAAGCTATATTTTAAAATCACACACTAAAGAGAAGGAAAAAATGTTGTTTTTTTCTAGTGGAAAGGGGTTTTCCTTGGTCAAACCCCATTTTGGTAATCAAATGAGATAAATGAATGATGAATGAACAAAATTTCATGTTCCTACTCACCAAACCCTAGCAATAAAGTGCTACAAACATGTATGAAGTGGCTCCAATGAATATAGATCTTGACTCTTTCTTGAATGTGATAGATCTTGAATTGAATGCTAGATTGAATCATGAAACTCTAAATCACAATTGTTAGCTCAAAAGAAAAAATGATGCATGATGACTTTGAAATGATTCTTGATACTTTTGTAAGGTAGGGGGACCAACCACACAAAAGCTCTAGGTCATGGAGAGTGGAGAGCTGAGAGCCGAGGGATTCCCTATCTTACCTCAAACTAACTGGTGTCTAGGACAAGAATCAAGAATGAAGAGCTCTCTCAAGTACTTCTATCACTCTAAGATCCAAAAACCTAAATGGGGCTAGAAAATCTGATCTCTAGAATCCAAACTGCACCTCAAACATCTCTTTTCCTAAGGATGGAACCACAGGTCTAGGATAATAGTGTGGCATGCTGGCATCTATACGAGAAAACCTACTAATAGCCTAGCTGAAAAAGTTTAACAAGATGAAATAAACAATAAACTATGGGAAACAACTATATACATGGTAAAGAACATGGATTGAAATAAGGGTTACAAAAATCAACTCACTGAGGCTCCAATTTTCCAATGAGATCCACATGCACATTCAGCTACACACAGTTGAGATAGGGAAAAATGTTGAGTTGTATAGGGGTTTTCCTCAGTCAAACCCCTGATTCGGTGTTTCTACCTCCATCGACATCAAGGAAAGCCACAAAGTAGAAATTACAATAAAGAAAATAGAAAGAAGAGTACTAAACACTATAAAAGATACAATTATACTCTATCAAACCACAATAAGAAATGGAAGTGAAGCAATACCACCTCCACGCAAAGGCTCTCAAGGCCAATGAAGGGAGAATGCGAGAAAACAAGCTTAGAAAATTTGACACGACCATAGAAGTCATGAAGGGAGGTCTCGCAAGACTCCAAAATTGCAGCTTCTATGGTAACACAACACATACAAATGAAGTTGATGGAGTAACAAGTTATTGTAATTCTAAATGGAGTTGTATGTAAATTTTCAAGAGATTAATTGAATGGAAATAATTGTGAAGAATATTGAAGTGATAGTGAAAATAATGCATTTGAAGGAATATTAGGAGGGAAAGAGCCATTTTTAGGTTGGTTAGTTGACACAAAGGCATTACGCTTCATGCGCAATGGATAACATAATGTCCTTGCAGATACCCGAGGCAAAAATCTTTTAGGGATGGCAGAGCACTGCATAGACACCTATGCATCATGCTCATGTCCTTGACAAATATTCCTCCACTGACACACATGACAAACACTAAGTGGATGGAAGGAAGGTGGGTGATGTGGAATTTTCCAATTGGGTTTTATTTTCTAAGGTGCAGGGATCTATAAAATGGGAATTTATACAAGGCTCCAAATTTTCTCCTATACATTTTTCTCCCACTTTAGCAAGAATGAGTTTCAATGAGTGTTCAGTAAATTAGGTCAAAGAGTTGGAGATGTATACTTGAACCGTTGAGGAATCAAAACATGATTTGGAAAACTTGAAAGCACAGGGCAGGAAAAGGACCCCATAGGCACTCTCTCCTACAGAGGTTCAAGAAAAGGACTATGTAGCTCCTTGGAACTACAAAGCTGAACAAAGTACACAAAGGCCTATGGACTAACAATGGATTAATCTTGCAGAATTTAAGTGCTTCACAAGCCCTTGAACCTACAAAAAAGGTATCCCTAGGCACTCTCTCCTAAAGGAAGCCCAGTGTACGGGGACTTCACAAAGTTAGTCTAGAAAGAAGCTTCACAGGTGCACCTACAAAGCAACATATTAATATGTAGATAAAACATGTTAGAAATAAAAAGGTATCCATGAAGGGAAACAAGTAGACAACCAAAAAACAAAAGGAAGAGATTTCAAAGAGATCCCTTGGGAACCCTTCAAAAGAAAAGGGATCCACTCAAGAGACACACTATTTGAAAGTGAGAGAGAATTTTTTCAAAATCAATTCAAAATCAATGAATCCTTTTGAAATATGTTCACTTCATCAAGGAATTCAAAAGGAAGAAAATTCCACTTCATGAGGGGAATTTCAAGGCTCCTCTCATAGGGAAAGATGCTCCCTCCTTGGAGGAAATTTTTCCAAGTTCTTTCTTTGCGAATCCATGATGAAAGAAACACATTCTACTAGGGGTCTAAGTTGAGAATGTGATTTTCTAAAAAGTTTGCAAATATTTTTAAGAAAATATTCATTGGCCATAAATATGTTTTCTAAAAATCAAATCTAGCATGATAGGCCTCCCTTAGCATCGTGTGTGCAACATAAGGAACGTGACATCCTAAGGAGAGAAAAGCAAGAATGAAAAAGTGATTTTGTGGCTCACAGGACTTAGTGAGATGTCACCATGGTAGTTTTTTCATGTACACAAGGGACAAAACATGTGCACCACAACATCATGAATCAAGAAAAGAAGATAGAAAGTTAACAAAAAAATAAAGAGAGACAGTAAAATCATGAACAAGGGATAGAGGGGCAATCTGATATTTCAGGGTCAGAGTTGCTCATAAATATATTTAAGTAGATATAATAGTATATTTAATGAGCTATCATAAACCTCCTACTATACCAATACGTATGAAGAATACATGAGAAGCCAAAGTAAAAACAAAAAATTGGGTCAACATGGAAGGGAAGCCTAAATTCTCCCAACACTTTGCATCATCCCCAATTTTTTGAAAATAAATGCACATAACAGGCAAAGAATGATGCCACAAATAGAGAAATTTCTATGACACATAATCACTCCTATATCCAAGAACTTAAGAGGGTGACAAGGGTCATACATAAACACATAACAAAAGCATGGGGGAACACAAAAACACACACACACACTACACTACAGATAAAGAATAGGTTCCCCTAACACTCATCAACCAAGAGGTCATCAACCTCCCAATCTAGATCATTATACATGAAAGGTGGATGAGCCTGCAAAGGGGGAATGTCAAGGGGGAACCCTCTTACCCTCCCATAACAAGATCCAAGGAAGAAGGCCCCATGAGGTGTTCTCCACTCATCTCTTGTGGGGTAAAGGTTTGAAACTTTGTGAAGATCATTGAAAGGTTTAAGACCTCATCCAAAGACTTAAACATGCACTTCACAAGAGTGCCATGTGTTGCCTCAACAAATGAGGGAGGCGATGCTCGATATTTACTGTTAGGATCATTGACTGACTTGAGAGTAGTAACAAACCCAAGGGATGCTAGAAATTCCTCCATCACTAGGATGAAACATGCTAATGTAGGACCACCCTCTAAAGAAGGTGGACTCCTCTTTCACCCCATTATTGGAGGGGCCAACCTCCATCTTCCACTTCATCGAAGGATGCAAGTTCCCCACAGACAAGGAAAAAGGTGTGAAGGATGAGGATAAAATTGTGGTGGACACCACTAAGGTGTTTAGAATGTCCATAGGCTTTGAGAATGGTAGGATGTATAAAAGGGACATCAAGAGAGGGTGATCAACCAACAGAGCAATAAACACTTGCACCTTTTTAGGGTCAAGGGTGTTTATGCTCATAGCAGGAGGCAAAAGCATAACTGTGAATGAATGAACTAAAGAAGAGGGGATGGGAGAGGAGGACATAATAGGAAGCCATGAAATAGGGGTGGTCGGATCCCCTTCCTTTGCAAAGTGGCCTAATCAGCTAGTAGATCCTTTTGTTGACACTTGCACTCATGTGCAAGGTGATTCTTGTGACTATGGGAACTAGAGGTTAGGATATAAGATGGAACATAAGGCTCCTTCATGACCATCGAAGTGTCCATCACAATCATATCTGATGGAGGGAGAGACACTTGGATGGGAGTAGGAGGGAGAGACTAAGTGTAGATTGGAGCAATAATGGGGGGAGTCATCTCTAATGCCTCATAGAAAAGCCTCTTGTCATTCACTTCCTTAGGATCAGGAGTGGTAGGAGGTCATGAGAGTTGAGACATGGAGTACTACCCATGGGAAGCCTTCCCCTTATCATACCGAATAGGCCTAGCTACAGTAGGTAGAACAAGAAGTTCAAATGTTGGATGCTTGAGCTTTTGGCAAGCAAGCACTATAGCATTCTCTATCAATTTCTTAGGATAAAAATCTAATGACACCATAGTAGGGTGAGCAGAAGTGACAAGCAAGACAACGAAAGAGGAGGAATAATAACCTCAATCACACTTCTCTTCCTTATTTGATCCTGTGTCACTAAAAATTGTATACCTTTGAAGAAAAGGACAATTTTGTGCCTAATTTAATCCTACTTTAGACACCCTTGTATCAATCACCCTCCTAAAATAACATTTATAGGCCCCTAAGACTCGTTATCTTTCAATTTGAGGCCTATTTTACCTAATGAATCATAAAAGTCCCAACAAACATCATCAAAATCACTCAAATATCATCAATCCCACCTCAAAAACCCATGGTGAGACTAAGTCGCCCAAGGTGGCAACTTATTCATTTTTAGGGTTATTTACATTTTTGAGTGGGAAAATTTATGACTTGCTAAAACTTCTTGATGGGTGTTGGACTCTTAGGTCAAAATAACTCACAACTAGGTATTGTTTCTTATAAATACATGTTTCTAGGTCTTTTTTAGGACCTTTTAGTCATTTTCACAAGCAATATCAAGAATCAAGTGTTGAACATCTTCCACAAGAAGATTCATCTCTCTTTTTACAACAAAGTTGGGGCTTAGGGTAGAAAACTAGGGTTTTTGCAGGTCTTCAAGCTCACTTCTCACTCAAGATCTCACATTGAAAAGGATTTATCATGGAGAAATCTAGGTTGAGGAGATGCAACTAGCCATCAAATCACACCTAAAGACTTCTTTTCAAATTGATTCCATTTTCCATTTTCTCTCTATCTTAAGATTTAATCTTTGCATTCCATTTTAATTTCACTTAGATTCATTTCTAATGCTGTAGGGTTTCTTGGAGTTAAGTCTTGCATCATTCAAATCTTAGTTATACATCTTATTCTAGCACATTAGAATATGGTTTTTGCCATACTTCAGAACTTCCTAGCTCTAGACACACTTAGGGCTAGGGTTTATGCATATTTCTTCTCTCTTTCAAAGTTTTAATACCAACTAGGGGTTTGACCAAGGAAAAACCCACATTAGAAACAAAAATATACTCTATTTTGTAGGTGATTTTGCGGATTTGAACCTGGATTTCAGTGAAGAAGCAGATTGTAGACTATACGCTTCTGAGTCCACTTTCAAATTTCTTGGAAATTTGAAAGGGACTAAGTCACCAACAGTGGAAATTAGTACCACTATAGGATTTTTTTAGGGATTTTGGTAGATTTGAATACCCAGTTGGTTGGAACAAAGCCCAAAGCAGTCTGCCAAGACTGGGACTAAGTCACCCAGTATGGCATAAGTGTCCCAATGGGCATAAAAGTAATATTTCCTAGATTTCTAGAGGCTTTTGCAACCTCCACTTCGGTCCTCATCAGTTTCCAGGTGCACTTGTTTTACTTGTTTTGTTATCTTTCTGTGTATAGTCATTATTTTATTCTTTTTACATAACATCACGTGTTTTCAAACAATGTAGATTTCATTCACTTGCACTCAATACTTAGTTTTATTTATCAGATTATTTCATTTATAATACTTCACATAGGAATTTAAATCATATCCAACCCTAATATTAAATGAATCCCAAGTTTTATGTACATAAATGAGACTCCCTTTCTTCTAGGTGAAAACCCTATAAACCCTTGGGGACCTATCCTTTAACCATAAAATTTGTGGTTCATTTTGGTGAACCAACATTGAGAAACATCTTATTTCTGATTTAGTCTACATTTTCATCCTAGGAACCTCTTCTATTAATCTTGCATTGCACGTTGCATTGATTAACTTGCATCCTAGGGTTTCATACTTTGCATTACTCAAAAGTTCATTTTTGCATCTTATTTCCTTGCATGATAGATAAATTCTATATACACTTTAGATTTACACTTTATAGTTGAGAATACATCATTTTTCATCAGAAAACTTAGAAAAAAGTCAAAAATACCCCTATTGGTACTAATTCGCCACCTTGGGCTATTGGATTTCAGTTGTTTATTATGTTTTGTTTGTCCTTGATGACTAAACTAGTTTTGGTAATTCATGATACATGATCTTGGTGCCATATGATGCTTTACACAGTTGATTTACATGGTTCAATTTTTGGCTTTCACATGCAGTTCCAGCTTCTAGTTGTTACATTTTGATGATCTTGATACATATTGATGTTCACAATGTTTCTCATTTTGATAGGGTGCTATAAGTCAGGTCTATTCTTTACATGATGACATTTTCTTATTGTACAAAAATCTTAGACACTGTGCATAATGACATACTTACCCTGGCTGACATATGTACTAGTAGATTCTTGTTGAGGTTATTGACATTATATGAATCTTGGTTTATTACAAAGGAAATTTTGAATGTCACATGGTAGTGACAAGGTATTTGGTAGACATCATTTTTTGGTTCAATTATTATCTATGTCAAAATTTTCAAGTCTTTGATTTGGAATAATGTTTACAATGTAATACATATAGCAATAACAGGGTAATGATGTTTTTGGGCATTATGAGGTATTGGGTATTATTAACAAAGTTTTTGCCTGGGATTTTTAATGTGGTAACTTCGCACGGACAACCATCATTGAGTTCCATTATGTAGAGTCTTGGTCAGCAGATTCTAAAGGAATTATGAGGTTTTGTTTTTTGTCATACCGGATTTCAAATGATTATTATTTTTGATGAATTCTTTGAAATACTTGAAGGAAAGGAAATCTAGGGAAATTTTTTTTGTTTCAATGTGCATACTTTTGGAAACCTAGCCACCAGCATGGATATTATGTGAATGAAACTTTATGGTAGCATCTTCTATGTCGAGTACTGTAGATAGTGAAATAAGCTTACCGTATAAGCTAGAATGAGAATGGTCTTTTGGTTTGCCAAGTTTCAATGGTTAAGAGCTCGAATGTGGAAGAAGATTTGGTGGAATATTTTTAGTTGAGTTGTTAGGATCTTCTTGACAGGTCATCATGTTTTTCATTTAGTTTCTTCCTCCATATTCAAGTATTTGAAAAAATTGTTCGTGTTATTCAGGCCTTGTGAACAATTTGTTAAGAAAAGGATTATGATTCTTGGTAGTTTTAGCATTTTTGTTTTGTGATTAAATATTTGAATACATTGTTGTTAAGGGTATGTGTAGGATCATCATGGAAAAAACAGGCCCTTAAGTGGCAATAAAATTCATAAAATCAGAGTAAGGCAACTTGACATAAAAAAATGAATAAGTTCTATATTATTTCAAAAATATGTAACAATAGAATTAGTAGAATATTTAATTTAGTTTCTAAACTACTAGGTTTATTTTTATTTTTTAAAAATCTATTTAGTGAAAATTTGAAATTTCAATGCAGTAGTACTTAAATTTCAGGGAAAAAATAAGAAGTAGGTGTCTGTCTGACCACCCTAACCACAATAAAATGATAATATTTTTTTATAATATCTTATATATAATTAGGGGACTCATGTCTTGATGTGATGCATATTTTTTTGTAATTTTTTTCCAAGTAAATAATTAATTATGATTTTTTTATTATAAATTTTTAAAAATATAAAAACGCGTATGTTTGACAGCCTTAACTTGGTCAAAAATTCATGAAATTAAATTCTTTTTTTTAATCCTATAGTATGTGAAGCATAGAATGTGACGCATGTTTTGGATTCAAAAAATGTGATACCATTTGAAAGCGATATATTTTTTTCAATCAGCCTATCAATCAAGAATTTATTCGTAATTCAAGTAGAAAATGAATAATAATTATTTATTAAATTCAAAGTAAAGAATAATTTATATTGGTGAAAATCTGAGAATCTCCTTTAAAAACCCTTTTTGTTTCATCAATTTTGGGTAAAAAAAAAGTCGCCAGCCACATGGGCCATCATATCACTTAGATATCACCACTTTTTGGCCCATCATGATCCTGCACATACCCTTAAGTTTTTTGAAAATAAGGAGGCTTAACTTGTGCTTAAAATTTCAGGGTTTCTCTAACCCTAGCTTGGTTGGTTCTACAGTTTCATAAAACTACTTTGAAGGCATTGGCTATAAAAAGAGAACTTTAAGTTTTGGTGTAACGTGACAAAATTGAGGAAAAATATTTTCATGAATACTCTTTAAAGAGATTGTTTTTGATACAAAATTTGTTTGATATTGAAATTTGTTTATCATTTGAGAAAATGTTGACACACAAAATTCTTCAATGTGCTTATTGAAAATCTTTATAGTCTACTATTGAGATTCTAGAACTGTAAAAATTGCACTTCTAGGGTATTGATAGTACATTGTTTCTATTATGTTTTTGTGAAGGATTTGGTGCTCATGTATCTTAAGAAGTTGGTGCTTCTAGTATTTGTGGAGTTGGTGCTCCTGAACTTGAATTGGTTCTCTAAGTGAATAAAGAGAAGGATATTTTGAGTGGTTTTTACTCCCCAAGAGGGTTTTCCACTTAGAACATATTCTATGTTATGTGATGATTCTATATGTGTGATTTTTTCCTTATCTGCCTAATGTTAATGTTTCATCAAATGTTAATTATCAATCTTACATATCTACAAATGTTTATGTAAAATTTCATGCGTAAAAGGTTTCGATTTAATGTGAGCTCTGATACATGTGAAAATTTTAATTTTCATCTTTGTTAATGTTATATCTTTAATTCATTGTTCATGAAAATACACTACAATTCATGCATAAGTCGAAATTGTTCTTTGAACTATTTTTTTTTTTTTTTGATTTAAAAGTTAAGTTTGCTTCATATACTATCCTTTGTCCTCTTTGTTCAAAAATAAACATAATTTTTGGTTTTTGAAAAAGTTTTTGATTTTCCTAAATCATTGATTGACCCCCCTCTCATTGATTTCTACCTTCCAACAATTGGTATCAGAGCAAAGGGTCCGCATATAGGTCTAAACCACCTAGGACTGATTATGGTTATGGAAGCCTATCAAACATGTCACAATCTCATGAAGGTACTTTTGTGACTAGAGCTTCACTATTTGATGGTATAGATTATGTGTTCCAGAAAATGAGAATGGAAACATATTTGGTTTCAATTGATCTTGATGTATGGAGCATAGTTATAAATGGGTATACTATTCCACCCATAATACCCTCAGATTCTTCTGGAAAAAATAAGTATGAAACTAATTCTAGAGCTAAGCATGCCATATTGTGTGGATTAACTAAATATGTATTTGTTAAAGTCATGCATTTCAAATCAGCTTAGGAAATTTGGGAAAAACTTGAAAAAAATTATCAAGGAAATGACAAATTCAAACGATCAAAAATCCTTACACTAAAAAATTAGTTTAAGGAAATGAGAATGAAGGATGATGAAAAAGTGTATAAATATTTCTTGAGAATAGATGAAGGTGTTAATGCAATGAGAGGGTTAGGAGAAGAAGTAAAAGAGTTTGATGTGGTTGCAAAGGTCATTAGAACCTTACAACCTAAATATGAATCTAAGGTTTCAACCCTTGAAGAAAATAATTTTTTTGATTAACTTACCTTAGATAGACTACAAGGAACTCTTACTACTTATGAAATGAGAACAAGAAAAAGTAATCCAACAAGAAAAGAAACTGCATTTAGAACTGAAAAAAAAAGGAAAATGCAGATGAAAGTGAGTAAGAATACTCTGATTCAAAAGAAACTCACTTTGTTAGAAAACTTAAAAGGTACCAAGAAAATACATTGGAAAGCTTCCCTTTAAGTTTTTTAACTATGAAAAAATTGGACATTTTGCAGCTAAGTTCCCCTATGGTGAGCAAAATAGTGATGATGAAAAATCCGACAAATAGTCTAAGAAGAAGTCCTATAAACCTAAGAAGAATTTCAATTTCAAAAAGAAGAAGAGTTTGTTCAGTAAAGATGAAACAAGCATTGAAACAAAAGACTCTTTAGTTGAGGAAGATGAGACTTTGTTTATGCTTGAAGTTAAACAACAAGAAGATATAAACAACAATGATCTAGATGATGGTGAAATACATCTAGAAGGTAAATTAAAATGTGCTTTAAAATAAATATAAAAACTCAAAAAAAAAGTTCTTGCTCAAGAACATAAACCAGATCAAGCAATAGTCTCTTTGAAGACTTAGCTTGAAGAATCGAAGAGAGTTGAGGAATTTCTTCGACTAGCTATAAGTTTCAAAGATCAAGAAATTCAAAAGATGGAACACAAAATTGTTGATCTTAGAAAGAAAATTGAAAAGTATGAAAGTACATTAAAACTCAATGATATGCTTAGCAAGCATAAATTGAATAAAGACAAAACTGGTGTTGGATTTGAAAAAGGTGAATGTTCAATTGATACTTCAAAAACTAATAAGAGTTTCAAATCAAATAATTTTGAATCTGATAAGAATTATGTCCATTCTTTTGAAAAAAAAATAACACAATTCAGATTCAATCCTTTCTTTTATGGTTATTGCTTCTTTTACAACAAATTTGGCCATAATGTAAGTACTTGTAGGCTCATGAGATCTATAATACCAATGTTTGGAAATAAGTATTACTCTGGTTTTGCTAATCGATTCAGATGTTGTAAATGCAACACTTTGGGACATACAGTCAAACAATGCAAAGCTGATTTGTAGCAGAAAACAAAAATAGTTTAGAAACCTAAGTTTGTTAAAGGAATAGAACAATCAATGCTATTCTAGACTGATTTTCATACTAAAAAGAAGAAATTATGGGTCCTAGATAGTGGTTGTTCTAATCACATGATATGGGACAAGGAACAATTCATCAAACTTGAAGATTATGTTGGTGGATATGTGAAATTTGGTGATAACACTGGTATACAAATTAAAGGTAAAGGTTAACTTCTGCTAAATGAGGAAAAACCTATATATAATGTCTATTATGTGGGTATGTGCAGGATCATCATGGAAAAAATAGGGCCTTAAGTGGCAAAAAATTCAGAAAAATCAGAGTTAGGCAACTTGACATAAAAAATTCAATAAGTTATCTATATTATTTCAAAAATATTTAAGAATAAAATCTGTAGAAAATTGAATGTATTTTCTTAATTACTAGGTTTATTTACAAAAATTTAAAATCTATTTGGTGAAAATTTTAAATTTCAATACATTAGTACTTAAATTTCAAGGAAAACATAAGAAGTAGGTGTCTATCTGACCACCCTAACCACATTAAAATGATAATATTTTTTTATAAGATTTTAGATATAAGTGTAGGACTCATGTCTCAATGTTATTCATATTTTGTTGTAATTTGTTTCCAAGTAAATGATTAATTATGAATTTTTTATTGAATTTTTTTAAAAATATAAAAACTCGTATGTCTTACCACCTTAACTTGGTCAAAACTTCATGAAATTCAATTTTTTATTTTTTAATCTTGTAGTATGCAAAGCATAGAATGTGATGCATTTTTTTGATTCAAAAAATATTATACCATTTGAAAGCTATAGATGTTTTTCAATCAGCATAAAAATCAAGACTTTAGTCATAATTCAATAGAAATGAATAATAATTATTTATTAAATTCAAAGTAAAGCATAATTTATATTGGTGGAAATCTGAGAATCTCCTTTAAAATCCCTTTTCGTTTCATCAATTTTGTGTAAAAAAAATGTCGTCAACCACATACCCATCATATTGCCACTTTTTGGCCCATCATGATCCTGCACATACCCATGTGGAAGGCCTAAAGCACAATTTACTTAGTGTTAGCCAAATATATGATAGTGGTTATCATGTTAGGTTTACTTCACAGGGATATGAGATCAAGAACAAGTCGGGAAAGACTATTGCAACAGGAAGGACTAAAGGTAATGTTTATAATCACTTAGAAACCTCTGGTAATGACAACAATGAAGGTATGCGTCTAATGGGTCAACATGAAGAAATTTGGTTATGGAATAAAATATTAGGACATATAAACTTTGATAATCTATTTAGAATCAGTAAAAATTAGGATGTTAGAGGTTTTCCCATCCTTAATAAACAAAAAACCTCTATCTGCAAATAATTTTTAAGTGGTAAACAAACTAAAGTTAGTTTCAAGACAAAAGAACATTCTTCAACAAAGCCTTTACAACTGGTGCATACAAATTTGTGTGGCCCAGCTAGAACAAGGTCAATTAATGGAGAAAATTATTTCATGTTATTTGTGGATGATTATACAAGAATGGTGTGGGTTACTTGTATTAAACATAAATCAGAGGCATTTGAAAGGTTCAAAATCTTTCATAAAATGGTTGAAAAATAATTTGATTTAAAGCTTAAATGCCTAAGATTTGATAAAGGAGGTGAGTTCACATCTCAATAATTTATTGATTATTGTGAATAGCATGGTATTAAAAGACAATATGCAACCACTAGAACACCTCAATGAAATGGGGTAGTTGAACATAAAAATAGAATTGTAAAAGAAATGGCAAGAACAATGTTAGATAAGGCTAAGTTGCCTGACATGTGTTGGAAAGAAGTTTTTCATACAACTGTATACATTTTAAATAGAGTGCAACTTAGAGTGAAGTCAAAATTTACTCCTTATGAATTGTGGCATGGAAAGTCTGCATTTGTAAAACATTTTAAACTCTTTTGCAAAAAATGCTTTATTAAGAAAGATGATGAATATCTAGGCAACTTTCAATCAAAAAGTGATGAGGGTATCTTTTTGGGATACTCAACTCATAGTAAAGCCTAAAATTTTTACAATAAAAGGCTTAGTAAAATTGTTAAGGCATTCAATGAGAAAGTTGATGGAAGACCACATTTAGAAACTGATCTTGTGTAGGTTGATGAGGAAGAAACAAAAATAGAACTTGAAATAAAACCTAAAAATGTTGAAACAACAAGTTCTAAACATGATGAAACACAAGTTCTAAAAATTTTGTGCCCAAAATTCCTTTAAAATCTATTACTAAAAATCATCCTCAAAATCAGATTATTAGGGATAAAAAAGTTGGAGTTCAAATGCGAAGAAAGGATGCTAAATTGGGAGAACAAGCTCAAATGGTAGAGCATACAACCTCTTTTTTAGTCACTGAATTTGAACCTAAAAACTGTGATGAAGCTCTCTTGGATGAATGTTGGCTTAAGGCTATGCAAGAATAAATAAGTTCAATTGAGAAAAACCAAACTTGGGAGTTAGTTCCAAGACCTGATGCCAAGAATGTCATAGGTGGCAAGTGGGTTTATAGGAATAAGCTTGATGAAAATGGAAAATTTTTTCGCAACAAGGCAAGGTTTGTCTACAAAGGCTATGCTCAAAAGGAATGTATTCATTTTGGTGAAACTTTTGCACCTGTTGCTAGACTAGAATCAATTAGAATATTCTTGGTTTATTTTTTTTGTAAAAATTTCAATGTTTATGAAATGGATGTCAAAAATGAATTTTTAAATGGCTATTTAGATGAAGAGGTCTATATGGAGCAACCTGAAGGGTTTGTTTGCAAAGACAAGCCTAATCATGTTTATAGGTTGAAAAAGGCCTTATATGGCTTAAAACAAGCACCCAGAGCATGATACTCTATATTAGATAATTATTTGACATCAAATGACCTTGTTAGAGGTGGTGTTGACAAGAATATTTATATTAAGGTTGAAGGTACTAATATCTTGGTTGTTGAATTTTTTGTAGATGATATCATTTTTGGCTACAATAATGATGCTTTAAGTAAAAGATTCTCTCATATTATGGAATCTAAATTTGAAATGTCAATGTTGGGAGAATTGACTTTCTTTCTTGGTCTTCATGTTTCTCAACTTTAAAATGGTATATTTGTCTCTCAAACTAAGTATGCTAGAGAGATGCTTAAGAAATTTCAAATGGATGGAGGTCATTCTATTAGTAATGCAATGGTTACAAGCTACAAACTCACTAAGGTAGATGATTCTCCTGATGCAAATCAGTCTGAATATAGATCAATGATTGGTAGTTTGTTATATTTAACTGCTTCTAGACCTAGCATAATGTAGTTAGTTTGCATGGTTGCAATATTTCAGGCATCACCTAAGGAATCACATGTTATTTTTGTTAAAAGAATCTTTAAATATATTTAGGTCACTCTTGATTACAATCTTTGGTATCATAAAAGTAATGATTTTTATTTGATTGCATATACAGATGCTAACTGGGTTGGTTGTTTGGATGATAGGAAAATCACCAGTGATTTTGCATTCTTTCTTGGTGATTGGTTAGTATCTTGTCACATCAAGAAACAAGAGTTTATTTCTCTCTCCACTGCTAAGGCAGAGTATATAGTTGCCACTTCTTGTTGTACATAATTGCTCTAGATGACTCAAACTTTATCTGATATGGGTATCATATTTTCTAAGCCTATTCCTATTTTATGTGACAATACTAGTGCAATCAATCTCTAAAAATCTTGTTATGCATTCTTACACTAAACATATTGCTATCAAGTTTCACTTTCTTCTAGAAAAAGTGCTAGCGAATGAAGTTCGTCTCTAGTTTGTTGCTTCACAAGAACAGGTAACTGATATATTTACTAAGCCTTTATCCAAATATGTTTTCGAAAGGCTGAGATACATATTCAAGGTTATCCCTAGTCACCACTTCATTGATTCTTCCATTTTTGGTTCAGGGGGAGATTGTTCCTATCTATTTTTCATTCGCAACTCTCTTATATTTTTGTTTGTTGCTATTTTGACTCTACTTGCAGGTGGTTTTTGTGTTGGATAGATGGTTGGTTTAGTTGTTTATTTCATGGAATATCACACTCTCCTCTTTCATTATTTGTTATTGAGGAAAAAAGGGGGAGAGATGATGTGTTTTTCCATCAAGGACAAAGGGGGAGTTTGTTGGCTTTTAGTTTTTTATTGTGTTTTTTTTGTCCTTGATGACAAAACTGGCTTGGGCGATTCATGATACATGATCTTGGTGGCATATGATGCTTTAGACAATTGATTTGCATGGCTCATTTTTTGGTTGCTACATTTCCATGATCTTGATACATATTGATGCTAACAATGTTTCTCATTTTAATAGGGTGCTACAAGTTAGGTTTATTCTTTACATGATGAAATTTTCTTATTGTATAGGCATCTTAGACACTATGCACAATGACATACTTACCCTGGCTGGCATATATACTGGCAGATTCTTCTTGAGGTCATCAACATTCTATGAATCTTGGTTTATTACAAAGGAAATTTTGAATGTCACATGGTAGTGACAAGGTATTTGGCAGCCATCATTTTTTGGTTAAATCATTATCTATGTCAGTGTTGATGCAAGATTTTGCAAGTAGCAGCAGTCTCATGGGAAACTTAGCTATTGGGGGACGTAGTGCGCTAGCTAAGTGACCTTTGGGATTTTATCAAATCCAGTTCTTTATTTAGTGGGGGAGGTAAAGGGTTAGAAAGACAACAAAACATGAAAACTAAGCTATAGGTGATGTGCTAAAATCGTAAACGAATTTACTAGATCACAATGTTGGATGCAAAGGCCCGAACAACCAAATGTTGTTTATTAAGTAAATTTTCTTAAAAACACTTTAAAATATAACAAACACCCTCTAATTGCATAGTATAATCTGACATAACTTTAGCCAACACAGAGGAGTCAAAGAACATGATTTGTATTTATTTAGCTTTGAAAGAATACAAAACTTGAAGAACAGGCATTCATACATGATAGGAAAATAACAACACAAACTAACAATCTTATCAAATAGATGAAAAATAGAAAGGCCGAATACTTGGCACAGTTTGTAAACTTCAAGTTCAATAAAAATATTATAGAGGCTTTTCCTAGTGCTTGGGATATTTTTATCAACTTAACATCAACCTAAAAAAGAGGAAAAGGGTCACTTATAAAGGCTAGCCCACCACTTGAAAACCACAGAGAAAGATGTCATGAGAAAACATCGATGCCCTAGATCATTTCAAGTCACCACCAAAATGAATGATCACCCAACAGTGCGTCAGCAAAGCCATTGGAGGGAATAGAAGACCATGCAACAATAGAAATGAACATGTAGCACCGAAGAAGAAAACACGGCCGCAATCAAGAAAAATTGGCGTAGGTAGAAACTCCAAGAAAATCAATGCATAAGAAAATGTCACGCGTCGAGCAGACAGAGCCTAGAAAAAGGAGTAAGGGATGCCCCAGCAAAAAGCTCCGCAAGGGAGCCACGTGGATGATGCTGAGAAAAGATAACAACTAAGTGGACCCGTCTTAGAGAAAGGCCAGAGGAAGCCACGCATCGAGCAGGCAAAAATTAGAAAAAGCACAATGATACAGAAAATCAAGAACCTCTAGTTGGAGGCCACGTGGCAAGCACTGAAAAGTTAAGAGTGATAAAGGAAAAAGAAAAGACATGAAGGAAAGATAACTGCTTAAGCTTACGGTTCGTGAAATAATATTCATAGTTTGGCAACTCACAGGAACATTTCTCCTGTGGAATGAACCCCGGAAACCTTGGTTCAACATCCCATTATTGCTCATAACTTAGAGAGGGCACCTTGGAAACCGGTCCAAACTTCATTCGATGGTGTGGAGAGGGCTCATAGAATTTCATGCACCAACTTGAGATTGATAATTTCCTTGAAAGGAAATCCACCAGATATTTTCACCTCCAATTCCAACTGGAAGAAGAGCTACACCAACTGATGCACAATACCTTCAATTTTCTTGAGGGTTAGAGATTGATCAAAAGATTGGAAAAAAAAAGGTCATGCCTCCTCTCCTCGATCCTTGCAACAATGTGTTCAACACCTACTACCACCTGATCTGTGATGAAGGGAGAAGGGAGGCCTCTTTGAGTTAAGCGGGAAAACTTTGTCGGCATGTCACTGGTAATCTAATTCAACCTGGCCCTACACTCTGCCATATGTTGGATGACCTCATGCATAGAAATAAGGATGTTTACACCCATGGCCACCGTTGTTTAGTCTTCTATACCCATGCTACTTAGAGCCTCATCGAAAACTATATACAATTTTCCCAACAAAATCTTGGCCTCCAGAACCTTATCAGAAGTTACCTCATGCACCTGCTGAATTGTTTCACTAACTATTCTGCATAGGCTGGTCACCTGCACCATAAATTTCATAGTGGGCTATAGAGTAAGGCATAACACCTTGAATTTATCCTAGTATGACGCGTATAACTCCTTGGAGATTTCCAGTGAGCTCATTTGTGGTGCAAGAGGTTGGGCCTTCAAAATATCCAACTCTGCAACTCTGTTGCTCAGGTCCGCCTTTAGGTCTGATAAACTTCTGCTCAGTGTAGACACATGTTCCCTTAGAGTGGAAATCTCATTTTCTTTCTCTTCTAGGGTGAATTCGGCCTCCTTCTTCATTTGGATTTTTCACTCTAAAGCAACATTCATTTCATTTATTTCATCACTTGTGTTTTTCCAGAGCTATTTCATGCCTTCATTCAGTTGAAGTATGTTAGCACAAAGGTTTTCTTCATTCTCCCAGCTCTGCTCAGCCTCGTTTTGGAGGGTCAGGACAATTTTTGTGCTCATAACCTGAAGGTCTTTGATTCTTCCTTCAAAAGCACTCCTCTCCTTTTACAGGTGACCTATCTCATTTTCTTGGGCTTTAAACTTGTTCACCCAAATATCAACCTTTCCCTTTAGCTCCGATATCTGATCCTCTTTTCTCCTCATCTGGCGATTGAGCTTAAGGTAATCGATGGTTACTATCTTCTGAGTCTCCTCCATCAGCTCAACCTTATTCTGCGGATGAGCCTACTGCAAGCCCATCCCAATGGTGTTGACAAAGTAATCACTCGACAATATTTCTCCTATCAGTTTAATCACATTGGGAGTGATTTTCACAAACATCAACAAATTCTGGCTCTCATTGAACATGGTTTGCAAGAGAGGCTCTGCTTGCCTACCTTTATCCTTTTGTCTCCTCTTTTGAATTTAGTTGGCTCAAGCATTCTTATTTGCCTCCACCTGTGAGAAATATTCCTGGGAAGGGATACCTAGGCCACCAACAAAAGGAAACTCCTGAGGGACTGCTAATGGGAAAGAGAGTGTGTTGGGTGCATTAGTGGATTTTCCAGACCTTATAATAATGGCCAGGGAAAAAGGTAGGATATACTAGCCACTTGGAGATGATGAAAACATGACAGGGGAAAAAGCAGGGGAAGCATCAACTGATAAGTCAGGCCTTATGGATAAAAGTTGTTGGATCATAAGCCCAGGACTGATTCCAAATTGTGCTCCGGGTAAGGGATGAAAAGAAGAGGATGAAAGTGGGAAACTAGGAGGGGAGGGACTCGACTGCCCAAAATATCCAGCGAAAGGGAAAGCTGGTGTGGATGAAAAAGTTGGGGCAAACAAAGATGAGATTAGACACATAAAAGAGAGAGAAGAGGGAGAATATAATACCTGAGGCTCGGGAGGAGCCATAGATGATACAAACACCTTCTCCTGTTGTTGCTCTTCCTCTACATCAGATTCTCTTATTCGCGGGTGCTTCTCTTCTGGAGAGTCTTCAAGATCTACAATGACCTACCTTCTACGACTGGTAGTCCTTGGCCTCTTCCTAGTTGATTTAGAAGAGCTGGATGGCTCCGAAGTTTGTGCACTTGGTGAATGCTCCTGGTGTGCAGGCTACCTACCTGCATCCTCCTCATGTGTTGGATCTCCTTCTTCATCATGGGCATTCTAGGTTACCTCTTTTTCGGGCTCTATGGTAGTCCTTCCCTTCCCATAGTGTTGCTCTGAAGTTGAAGGGTTCGAAGACTTTTTGCTGTCTAGATGCTCATTCTCCCATATGTCATCAAATTTTTCATCTAGAGGCAATTCTTGGAAAAGCCCATTAGTTGCCTCTATTTCTTGCCTGTATATCCAAAAGTCTCAATTTTTTCAGGCTTCCATTCGAGCCTATTCAATGGGCTGCACAGGGACTCGTTGATCTTTTGATTTGGGTTGGGTTGCCTTGCAATACAGTTAAATTTCAGCCACAGCAGTTGCTTTTCATCTGAAGGAAAATATTCAAGACCTACATATAATTTCAAATTCCCCTCTTCAAAATTTCTTCGAGCGTCTCAAAATGACCGAGGTTCATGTGGAATTATTATACCAACCTCCGATAAATTATTTTCAGGGTTGTATTATCAGGCGTCTTTGATAATCACCAACCCAATATGTCTCAACTTTGATTACAAAATCTCTAAAGTATTAATCTTTGAATTCCTTTTCTTAACCAGTGACACTGAACCAAACATGACCGAAAAAATTAACTGGGAGGTCAAATGTTTTCCTCCCCAATAATCATTATCAATATTACATAGTTGCCTCTGTGCCTCCAAGGCCAACACTTTGTTAGAGAGAAAGGGTGGGAACTGGAAGGGTTCCCGAGTGAAACCTCGCATGCAGAGCATAGTGAAGTTTGTTCCAAAGAACCAATCGTAGGGTGGAACAAGGTTTTCCAACCATGATTTATGTCTCGGCGACAAGCACATGGAAATTTTTCCCCCAGATCCAACCAAAGCCCGCAAAATTAGAGCTAAGAATAAATTTGTAAATGCATAATAATTGAAAGTTTTCGATAGGATGAGAGTCCATGTCGAAACTGGCCTCCTTGCGCCAGTCTCATTGAAAATGGCTAAAGACATAAATTGCTGAAAATAGTCTGGATTCTGATGCAATATTAAGTAGGCCAGAAAAGAGGAATACCTGAATCTAGAACCGGCTTGGAAATCCTATGACTGTTGTTTCATTTCATCAACAATAACCCTTAGAAAGTCCAGAAGTGGAGGCACATTGTTCTTTCTCAATATAAAGCTGAGACACATCGAAAACTCGAAGACCTGCTTATCTATATCTAGTCCGCAAACCAGGGCCAACATGGAATAGATAGAAGAAGACCCAATTTTTAAAGCACCCAGAGTAATTAGAAATTTGGGTGGTGTTGAGATATTTGTTGACTGAGTAGTCTCTGTGTGGTAAAACTGTGGAGCCATTCTGAGCATTCCCCACTTATCATGCAGCTTTTTTATGTCAAAAAATTCAATATTCTAGGTCAAGGGGAGAGGGATGCATAGCATATCCTGAAGAGCTTTGGGGATGATGACTACCCTAAAATCTTGGCCACTTATTATTCCAATCTAAGTGTCGAAGTTTTCCATGCATGCTACCACAATTTATGGGCAATGATGTACCAAGGGAACCATTTACTGGGAAAGCCCAAAGTCCCATAGACATTTGGAGAAAGGGTCTGATATTTTCTTCATTCTCTCACATCTGGCCTCCCTAAGGTTCTTAGGATTCTGAGATAACTAAGGATCCAAAACATTATCCCAATCCTCTGATACTAAAGCTTGGTTCCTAGGAGGAACCATGCTCAGTGTCTTTTGGTCCGCTTGATTGGTGAAGGGATAGCATGGATTTGTTGGGATGCTTGGAGTAGCATAAGACTCCTACCTATAGATATCTACATAGGGTGCCTTCAATCTTTCCTCATTTATACTCTCTGGAGCTAGGGCTATTATCGAACTTTCTGCAATCTCAATCATTTTCTCTGTATTCGCAAGAACCTTTGCAGACTTTCACAAATGGCCTAGCTTCTGATAGACTCTTTCTCTCTTGCAAATAACTTAGCCATTTTTATCTTTTGATGAATCTCACAATAAATGCGCTTTGCATGTCCAACCTGCTTTTTGATTTTTTATGAAAAATGGTTGCGCGAGTGTACGTGCGAGCATTTCACTTTTAGTTGCTATATGCATCACCAGTTTTTCATGTGTGTGAAGAGATCGCTAACCTAGCAAATTACTCTCCACATTGAAGAGACATGACTTCGCATGAGGTGGCACCTAGTTTTTTCTTTGACAACGGACCAAGACAACCTTGCCATATCTTTCGCAGGCTCCTTCGTATTTATTGCCTCTCCTGATTATACCTGGGTTCATCATTTAATGGCCTTCTCAAGAGATTTTCCTTAATTTATATGGGACAGTTGCTCCTTGTCTTGACACCTAGCTAATATTTATTAAATTCGACAACTTCAACAAGGCAATTTGCAACTGTACTTGATCATTCCCATCATATCACACACCATGACACTAATTACCAAGGCTCGATAACACCATTTTCCTCTGCTAAAAACGTAGCTTGCCTCATTTAGCGAACCTCGACCAGTCCATAAATAGGGCTATTAGCAACATTGCTAATCACAATTATTCCTAGCATCCTTTGTTTAGTAAGTTTTAGTTTATCCTGGTATTTTTCAATTTCTAGCTAGAGTACCAAGCAACATGGAAATGCCAATTAGACTAGTCTTCAAGAAGACTCAAGCCACTTTCCTAGGAAAAATTAGGCACAGGCACTTAAAGCACATGACAGGCATCAAAAACCTGATGTATGTGAAAGCGATTAAATGGGTCCTCGACAAAGATTGTGTGGCATATGAGGAACAATACCGAGTCAACACCAGCATCTGCTCTCACTTTGTAGCCTTGTGGCTGGATATTAGTGTCTCTAAATGCAAGGTCCTGAAGCTGACGAAGCATGTGTTCCCATGGCGTTACCTTGGAGGATTGGAGCAGATAGTGTGAGCACCAAATTTGATCATGGGGTCCCTTCAGTTTGCAACCTGTCTCGGTTGTTGCTTCATGGAGGACCCGTACCAACCAGGCCTTTCTTATTCGAATTTGAGCTCGAGACACATGAAGAACATCGCTCCAGGGTTCGTGTCGGCTGTTATTTTCTCATGTAGATTCATCACATCAAACCATTTTGGAACATGCAGTGGTACGAGGACTTTGAGAGGATAGTATTTCCTCACCTTATGCCACTAGATGTTGTTGTTGTTGGACCCTCCTCTACCACATGACTAAGAAGAAAATAACCCCAACTTGATTTTTTATTTTCTTTTAGATAGCTCTTCGCCCTCTACTAGATATATGTATATATTTGATACAAAGGCACTGGCCTCTATCGTATGCAATGTAAATGTTTCCAGAAAAATATAATACTTATGTTTTTAAAATCTTGGCTCATTTACAATGTTTTTCAATTTCATGCACTACTGTTGTTGTTTTTTAAAGAGCACTGAGCAGACCCAAAAATTAAAGCAGGAAAGCTAATTATATATTTACAATTTACAAAGCCATCACATAGGCATAACTAATTAAATTTTTTTAAGATGTATTCCATTAACTGGAATACTTAATGCATTAACTTCCATATCTTCCAACTCAAAAGAGTTGAACTTCCTACACTGGACAATTTTGAAAGGCCCTTCCTAGAGACTGTCAAATTTTCCATGTTGGTCAGGCTTTGCCCCATGCTCATTGAACTTGAGCACCAAGTCCCCGCATTGTAGCTCTCGATCCGATGCCTTTTTATCGAACCACTTCTTTACCACCTGTTGGTGGCTATTCATCGCCTCAAGGGTGTACTCTCTCTTCTCCTAAACCTCGAGTAGCTCAGAAAACCATACCTCCATTGCTCCATTTTGTTCGATTTCTAGATATTTAAACAACTGGAGGGCAGGGATTTCCATGGCGATAGGCAGAAATGCCTCCTTCTCATACACCATCTCATATGAAGATTTCTTTAGTATCTTCTTGGGTGTGATTCGGTCTACCCACAGCATTGTTTGGAGGTTCTTATGCCATTCTTTCTAGTGTTCTGAGCCTATCCTCTTAATCAACCTGATTAGGTTTTTATTTGTGGATTTTGCAAGGCCATTCCCCTAAGGGTAATAGTTGGAAGAGGTTTTTAGGAAAACTTCATACTTCAATGCAAATTGGCTCATCTTCGAGCCAAGAAAATACTTAGCATTATCAAAGATAATCGTTTTAGGCAGGCCAAATCTGGCCACTAGCTCCTCGGGGAAATTGACGATTTCTATTTCTGTAGCATTTTTTAATGGGACGGCCTTTGCCCATCTGGTAAAATAATCAGTAGCAGTTAGTATCCACTTATGTCTAGGTGATGAAAAAGGATTAATCATCCCAATGAAGTCCAAGCCCCATTGAGCAAAAGGTTCCTCCACTACTATGGGCCTCAGCAGCATAGCAGCATTCTTCCTTTTTCCCACATAAAACTAACACTCATTGCAAGATTTCACTAATGAAAAGGAGTCATTAAATAGTGTTGGCCAGAAATAACCAACACATATAATTTTTATTGCGGTAGTCCTTGCAGAGAAGTGCCCTCCAGCTGGGTCATTGTGATACTGATCCAATATTCTCTTAGCTTGTTCCTCATTTACACATCTCAGCAAGACACCAATAAAATTTCTATTGAAAAGCACTCCCTCTAAGAGAACATAACTGCTATTGTACAGCTGATAGAACCGTCTCTTCAAGGAAGGAAGGTTGGTTGGATACCTACCGGTTTGCATGAAGTTCATCCTATCTTCTATCCAATCTTCTCTGGAGCTTTCCTCATTTAGTAACACAACTTCTAAAAACTCAGGTTTTGCCACTGGTCTATTATTTTCAGCGAGGTACTCACACAATCCTTTTCCCTTAACAGTCTTGACCGACCTAATCTCAATGTCTTATTCTAGGATCTTGGTGATCCTGTTCGCTCTCTTCTCAGTGATTTCTCCCTCCATGATATATTCCCGCACACTAGGATGTGGTACACAAACAATCACCTTATTGTAGGATATCAGGTGTCGTAATTTATTAAGCCCTTTCATAATAGTAAAGGGTTGATTTTCAACAAAATTATACTTCACCTCATACTCCTTTAAGGTGCGTGAGTAGAAAGCGACAGGAGACTCTCTTTTATTTTCATCATCTTTCTGCATGAGCACTGTGGCAATACTGTTGCCACCACCAAAAACATACATGATAAAATCTTTAGACAGGTTCGAGTTAATTAGCATAGGGGCTGAAGAAATGGCCTCCTTTATAAGCTCGAAAGCTTTTCAGGCCTCTGTCGTCCACTTGAAAATCTTCTCCTTCTTCAGCATTAAGGTAATCGGCCGAAGAATCCTTGCAAAGTTTGCAATGAATCGAGTGATGAAATTGACCTTACCTAGAAAATATTGCAGTCCCTTTTTGTTTACAGGAAAGAGAAGCTCCCTAATTGAATCAACTCTTTTTAGATCTATAGCGATGCCCTCCTTCAAGACAATGTATCCCAATAGCTTCCCTTGGGGAACTTCAAACACACATTTCTTTGGGTTTAGAGAAAGCCTGAATTCTTCACACTTCTAGAAGACAAGCTGTAAATGATCAAAGTGATCATCAACTTATTTGGAAAACACTGTTAAATCATCTAGATAGATAAGTATAATCTTATGAATTAAATCGTTAAAGGCAATTTCCATAGCCCTCTGAAAAGCAGCTCCAGAATTTGAGAGGCCAAAAGGAATCTTGGCATATGCGTATGTTCCCCACTTCGTAGTGAACGTTGTTTTGTATTGGTCTTCTTCTTTTACCTAGATCTGATTGTAGCTCGAAAATCCATCCAGCATAAAAAACATTTTAGAACCAACTATAGTTTGTAGGATTACCTCCATAGAACGCAAGGGATAATGGTCTTTCAAGGATTCTCTATTCAAGTCTTGAAAGTCTACACACAATCACATGTCACCATTCTTCCTCCTGACTGGCACCAGGTTAGATACCCAAGTGCTATGTTTGATCGAAAACACTATCCGGGATGCAATCAGCTTGTTCAGTTCTTGTGACATAAGCGTCTCAATTTTTGGGTTCATAGGCCTTTGTTTCTGTTGGACTGGCTTCGCTCCTTCCAGCAATTGAATCATATGTTGAATGATCCCAGGATCATATCCCTTAAGATCATCCTATGACCAGGCTACCATGCTTGGATATTCCTCACATAAGTGCTTGAGCCTGTCTTTATTATTCTAAGATACTTCCTTACCCACTTTGAGCTTTTTGTCCTCTCCGACATGCAAGTTAGTATAATCAACTTTGTTAGCTACCAGTTTCCTTTTATCCCTCCACACATCATTGAAGTCAAAGAGACTCTCTAGAGTAACTAGGCCTTTAGGAAGCTTGTTGGATTTTAACAAGATTACTTGATCTCCGTAGGCCTCAGCAATCTTCGATTGCAATTGATCAGCAAATTCCCTTGATGACTGAAGAAATAACACGATCTGAGAATCACTATCGAACACTTGCCAGTCTTGAACATTGTTCAGAATAGCAGGTCGTACAATTACTCTCACAACATGCTTATTTTTCAACAACTGGGAGGCTAGCTCAAACTGAGCTCCGACAGTTGCCATTCGGTCAAATTCCAAGTTCTTCTCTCTCCCTCTAGCCTGAATATTAAATGCCTCAAATATTTCAATAAGATCCCAGACTCGGTGTCAGTAGGATTGCATCTGGACATTCTTCGCAGCAAAGATCCCTCGGATTTGGTTGACCACCAATTTCAAATCTCTGAATACTCTTATTTTCTTAGCGCCCATTTGCTCTGTAAGGCTTAAAGAATGGATTAGACCTTCATATTTGGCTTTGTTATTTGATCAGGAAAACTGGAAACGATATGACCTCAAGGTCTTTTCCTCGGACAAGGATGTCAAATAAATTCTCGCTCCAGCTCCTACTCTGCATCTTGCTCCATCAAAGTAAAAATTCCATAGCTCTGAGGATTTTTCGCCTCCAAGCTCTTTAGTGAGTCTTGGAATAATCTTCCCTTCATCATGTATAACATAGGTTCTGAGGCCAGTTGCATGGTAATTCCAAAAAGGGTTTGTGTCAATAAACTCATTCAATAGAGCTTCTTCATCTTTCGTTCGGGAGCTAGTTGCCTCTTCTTCCTCCAGAAAATCAACATTGAACCTTTCCTCCTGGGCAATGGAAGTATGTGACACTTCAAATTTAAGCAGGGCCTCGTCAGCAACATTTTCAGAATGTAAAGTTTCTGACATTAACTTCATCTTGGCTCCATGCTTGGTTCTCAAAATCAGATGTGACCAATCTAATACTAGATACCCCCCAACATTTTTTGTGAACTCTCGGGATAAGCATATCCCGAACAGGGGAGGGATGTCAATGAGTACGGTATCTTGATTCACAGTGATACTGGGGTATGCAAATAATGTCATAGGCAATCCCCTTATTACCCTGATAGTATCCACCTTATTTTCATCTAACTGTATGAATCGCTTGTTCAAAGGCTCATATTATAACCCTAAAGCATCAGCTAATTGCTTAGGTATGACTGTTGTGCTAGCACCAGAGTCGATCATACAATTGTGTAAAAGCTTATCGCCAATAATAAGCGTTAGAAAGAAAGGCTTAGGTTTAGGCTTACTCTCCTTTTTGACCTTGAGCTTTCCTTTGGTTGATTTATGAGCACTTTATCTAGGTCCGACATAGATGTCTTTTCTTCATTGAGCTGCCCCGACATATTTTCATCTTCCTCTCCCGATAATGCTTTCTGCAGTAGCACTTTCTACTCCGGAATCGCCAAGATATCCCTCAAAGAAACATTGGCAAAGACTTCTTTAGTTTTTCCACCACATTGAACTATGTCTATGACTGATGAGTCATGATCATTTGTTCCTTAGGTCTTGCAGCTGGCGCAGGCCTCATGGCTGGTGTATCCGGCTGTTTGGCAACAACAGGGGTGATTGTAGGAGCCTTCACCTTCGGAGGAAGTGGGTTCAGAGAGCTAGGAATAATCACCTTAGACTGTTGTGGGACTAGCAATGGGCATGTCAATGGGCTAGGCATTGATTGAGGTAGAGCATTAGTTGGCAGAGATGTGAACTCTCTGGTAAATCTATGCTTGGAACGCGTGTTGTAATCATATTGCACTCGGGGCACTTTATCTATGGGAATGTCATTGGGAAAATTTGACTCCTCTCCCTCCATCCAAGAAAAGAGTGCTTGGTCTAGAACTATGTCTAGCTCCTTCTCTATAGACATTCCTTGCATTTGAGCGGCGAGGACTGCATTATCCATCTACTAAGAATCATAGGACTAGTTGGTGGGGTCAGGTGCGTTATGTTGGCTACGCTGCTCTGCAATATTCTATTGCAAATTTCATCACAGACAATTTTGAGGCATGTGTGCATCATTGCAAGGAAAACACCATGAATTATCATCTTGAGCTAAGTTATTTTGTCTTGCCACTAACTCTTTATTTGAATTAGGGTGAATAGTCTGCATCGGTTGGGTCACTAGAACCACTTGATTATTCAGCTGAGCCTAAGCATTACCGCACGATCTATCTTGCCACTAATTTGACTAATAGGGACCTTTTCTGCTTTCATAGTTTTGATAAGCCCGCTTATGATAGTTATATTGCTGCCGCTTCATGGTAGTTAATTCATTTTTCATAGCCCAGATTTGTTCTCTCATCTCGTTCATCTTGGCCATCAGGGGGTTAGGCACTGGAGCTACACTCAGAGCCATTCCCAGGTACACATACATAGATTGGGGCAGAGTTGTAGGTGCATTGGTCGAAGCTGCTTCAGCCTCGGTGGCATTGAATTTTGGGAACAATGGCAGGATCGGTCTCAGTGCTAGTTTTTCAGCAGCAATCAGGTTGTTCTCTACAGTAACCACCAAACCATAAGCATTAGGTAGGGTATTTCCTCCCAAAGCTTGAAGCATCATGGAGATATTGACATTAATCGACTTTAAGTAGACCATGAATGCCAAATCAGGAGGCGGTCGACTACCAACAAGAACCCTTTGCCAAGTTGAATGGAATCGAGCATTGAAATCATCCAGAGCCTCATGAGGAGCTCACTTTATGTTGGCTAGATGATGATATAATGATGATCTATCTCCAACATTTGAAAAATGTTCATAGAATGGGGTTCCGAGATGGTCCCAAGTAGCAATTGAGTTGGATTGAAGAGTTCTATACCAGTTCAAATCCTTTCCTTGGAATGAGGAGGTGAGCAGTCTCAGAGCTACATTTTTGGTAGTAACATCATGCACTAGACAAACATTTGCTACATCTTGCAAATGCTTTGTTGGAGTCTTTGATTCATTTCAAGAAAACTTGGGTATAGCTTTTAAAGAAGAATACAGAATGGGATCCCATGTTGTGGGAGGTACCGGTGCTACCAAAGGACTACCATTGTCCTAGGCTACATAATTTCTTGTTGCCATAGGTGCAGGAGATGGAGGAGAAGGAGGAGGTGAAGGACTACCTTTTCGACCTCTCAGGTGAACAAAAACTAATGGTGGTACAAGTAAGCCAGGGAATCTTGTAGTTTGCAACCTAGTGATCAGCCTATGGCTCATACACACCTATATATTAAGTGAACGTGCTAGTTCGTGTCCCACCGGGCATTCCAAAAAAAGGAACTGTTGATGCAAGATTTTGTAGGTAGCAGTAGTATCATGGGAAACTTAGCTATTGGGGGACGTAGTGTGCTAGCTAAGTGACCTTCGGTATTTTATCGAAGCCGACTCTTCATTTAGTGGGGTAGGTAAAGGGTTAGAAAGATAGAAATAAATGAAAACTAAGCTACAGGCAATGCGCCAAAATCATAAACGAATTTACCAGAGTATAGTGCTCGATGCAAAGGCCCAAACCACCAAATGTTGTTTATTAAGTAAATTTTCTCAAAAGCACTTTAAAATATAATAAACACCCTCTAATTGCTTAGTATAATCTAAAATAACTTTAGCCAACATAGAGGAGTCAAAAAACATGATCTATATTTATTTAGCTATGAAAGATCACAAAAGCTAAAGAACAAACATTCATACATTATAGGAAAATAACATCACAAACTAACAACCTTATCAAATACATGAAAAACAGAAAGGTTGAATGCTTGGCACATCAGTGAACGTCAATTTCAATAAAATTTTTATAGAAGCTTTTCCCAGTGCTCGGGAGATTTTTATCAACTTAACAACAACCTAAAAAAGAGGAAAAGTGTCGCTTATAAAGGCCAGGCCGCCGCGTGAAAGCCACAAAGAAAGATTTCATGAGAAAACATCGACGCCCCAGATCATTTCAAGTCGCCACCAAAAAGAACGATTTCCCAACAGTACGCCAGCAAAGCCGTTGGAGGGAATAGAAGACCATGCAGTAGCAGAAATGAACACTGAAGAAGAAAATGTGGTGGCAAGCAAACAAAATTAGCATAGGCAACAACTCCAAGAAAATTGGCGCACAAGAAAATGCCATGCATCGAGCAGACAAAGCATGGAAAAAGGAGTGAGGGATACCCCAATGAAAAGATTTGAGAGGGAGCCACGTGGATGACATCGAGCAAAGATAACTGCTAAGTGGGCTCATCTCAGAGAAAGGCCAGAGGAAGCCACACGTCGAGCAGATGGAAATCAGCAAAAGCACAGTGATACAGAAAAGAAAGAAGCTTCAGTTGGAGGCCATGTGGCAAGCGCCTAAAAGTTAAGAGTGATAAAGGACAAGGAAAAGTCACGAAGGAAAGATAACTACTTAAGCTTGCGGTTCGTGAAATAATATTCACAGTCGACATTTTAAAGTCTTTGATTTCGAATAATGTTTACAAGGTAATACATATGAAAATAACAAGGTAATGATGTTTTAAGCATTATCAGGTATCGATTATTATTGACAGAGTTGTCGACTGCCATTTTTAATGTTGTGACTTGGCATCGACAGCCATCATTGACTATGCATTGACATGCGGAATTGATAACTCATTGATTTCCATTATGTAGAGTCTTGGTCAATAGATTCTAAAGGAATTATGAGGTTTTTTTTTTTTCATACAGGATTTCAAATAATTATTATTTTTGATGAAGTCTTCGAAATACTTGAAGGAAAGTAAAGCTAGGGAAAAGTCATTTTTTTTTCAATGCGCAAACTTCTTAAACCCTAGCCACCGCCATGGGTATTCTATAAATGAAAATTTCTGGTAACATCTTCTCTATCGAGTGTTGTAGATAGTGAGATAAGCTCATTGTATGAGCTAGAATGAGAATGGTCTTTTGGTTTGTTGATTTTCAATGGTTAAGAGCTCAAATTTGGAAGAATATTTGTTGGCATCTTTCTAGTTGGGTCATTAGGATCTTCTTGACAGGTCATCATGTTTTTCATTCAATTTCTTCCTCCATATTCAAGTATTTGCAAAAAATGTTTGTGTTATTCGGGTCTTGTGCACAATTTGTTAAGAAAAAGGATTATGATTCTTGGTAGTTTTAGCAGTTTAGTTTTGTGATTAAATCTTTGAAGACATTGTTGTTAAGTTTTTTAAAAACAAGGAGGCTTAACTTGTGCAAAAAATATTAGGGATTCTCTAACCCTAGCTTGGTTGGTTCTAAAGTTTCTTAAAACATCTTTGAAGGCATTGGCTATAAAAAGAGAGCTTTAAGTTTTTGTGTAAGGTGACAAAAGAGAGGAAAAATATTTTCATGAATACTCTGTAAAGATATTATTTTTGAAACAAAATTTGTTCGATATTGAAATTTTCTTATCATTTGAGAATATGTTGACACAAAAAATTATTCAATGTGCTTATTTAAAATCTTTACAGTCTACTATTGAGATTCTAGAACTACAAAATTTGCACTTATAAGGTATTGATAGTACGTTGTTGCTATTATGTTTTTGTAAAGGAGTTGGTGCTCCTTTATGTTAAGAATTTGGTGCTTCTGGTATTTGTGGAGTGGGTGCTCTTGAAATTGAGTTGGTGATCTAAGTGAATAAAGAGAAGGATTTTTCGAGTGATTTTTATTCCCTAAGAGGGTTTTCCACTCAAGATATATTCTATTTTATGTGATGATTCTATTTGTGTAATTTTTTTCTTATCTATCTGATGTTAATGTGTCATCAAATGTTAATTATCAGTCTTACATATCTGCAAATTTTTATGTCAAACCTCATGCATAAAAGGTTTTGATTTAATGTGAGCTTTGATACATGTGAAAGTGTTAAGTTTCATTTTTGTTAATGTTATATGTTTAATTCATTTTTCATGAAAATACAATATAGTTCATGCATAAGTCAATTATTTTTTGAGCTATTATTTGGTGTTTTGATTTAAAAGTTAACTTTTCTTCATATACTATCCTTGTCGCCTTGGTTCAAATGCAAACATAATTTTTGGTGTTTGAAAAAAAAATGATTCTCCTAAATCATTGATTCATCCCCCCCTCTCAGTGATTTTTTTCTTACAACATGGGTGACATAGTCCCAATGTTAATTTTTCATTAGTGGTTTCTGCACTTCCTTACCAGTTTATGAAGTTTATGTTTGTTTTAGTTGTTTCTATGTTTACATTCAGTTAATTTCTATTACATGGTTATAATTAGCATAATAATATTTTACTTTGATGGCATTTATGAATAGCATTAGATCTTTTGGTGCTACCATAATAGTGGTTTACACGTTCTGGGAGATCCTATTTTTTGTTGAAATCACATACTTTTATAAAATATAATGATTTAAGCCTTGAAAAGTTTCATTTAAAGTATTCCAATTGAAGAGGGTTTGATCAAACCACCTTAGACCAAGCCCCCTTGGATATAACTCCACTATTTTTAAACCATACCTATAATGGAGTCTCCTTTACACCTATGAAAATGCTAATAAAAAAAAACTTTTGATTTACCTTTTGGGAGATCAAATGAATTCATTTAAAATTTAGTTTTTGTAAGAATGTAGCCCCTATTATAAGCTTCAAAAAATGTATAATTTTAATTAAATTCAATTTTATTATTATATTTATGTTTTATTTCTTGTGAGTGTAGGTTTTTCACCGAAAAATCAAGCTCTCTATTTTACACATGTGAAAAAATAGCAGATTATCAAAAAAAAATTGAAAAATATGTTCAAGCTAGGTATTAATGTCCTTGATCCATAAAAAAATTGAATTTTGATACATACTAAAAATTTTTTGTTGTATATAGTCTGCCTATGTCTAAATTGTAATTGGTTTGACTTCAAAACTTTATTAGGTAAAAAACATTTATTAAAACATTATGAAACCAAATGAACTAGTTAGATATCATAGTTACAAATCTAAATTTGAAAAAAATAGAATTTTATCCTTCATACAAAGAAAGTTATGTTGTATACAGTGAGCATCACTCCTTAAAGTGCAATCTAATTCCAAAAATTTTGAAAAAAATATATTTAGAATCTATAGAAAAAACTTCACAAATCACTTGTTTGCATCATCTTCAAGTTCGATGTGGTTTAGACGCTATAGGATCCTAAAAGTGAAGATTTAGTTAGAAAAAAATAGTTCAGTGTCTAGTTTGACCAAAAATTGTAAACTAGTATTGTGGGACCACCCCTTTTCATGTTTCATTTTCAACATTAGTTCCTAGTTATTTTAAAGCAAATTCATTAGAACATGAAAACAAAACCTGAGAAACATCACATGAAAAAACGCACACTTCTTCACTATAGGAAAACTATATCATCTAAACCTTTTAGTAGTGATGACCTGGATAAGCTAGATGAAGCTCTACAAGGCTTCTTGTCACTAAGTTCATCCACTAAGGTTTGTGATGACAAACCCAAACCACCCACCGCTAACCTATCTCCCAAACCTTTTAGTTGTGATGATCTAGGTATGTTAGATTATGCTCTTCAGGACTTCATCTCAACTAACTCATCCACTAAGGTTTTTTTTTAGAAACCCAAACCAAAATATGTCAACATAATTTAACCTCAACTTTTTCTCTAACCACCTTCCCATAAACTCCAACCCCCATCAAAACCTAAATTTACCCTTTACCCACCTAAGCATGATGTTGCTCATACTCATTATACTTGAAATAAACCACATCCCCAACATACCACCTCAACACCCTTACCATTACCCAATCCCATGTTACCTATGGAACCTCATCTCAATTCAAAACTTAGGGAGTACGATTTGGTTGAACAACTTAAGAATACTCTCGTGAAGATATCTCTTTGGGATCTTCTCTAAAACTTCCCTAACTAGCATTCTATGCTTCAAACAAAATTGCAACAAATAGTGGTCCCTCCTAGTATGAATGTTAATGATGTGGAATCTCTCCTACAAGACATTAATACTATCAATGTAGACATTACCTTCTACCAACATGAGCTCCCCACTTTAGAATTAAGAAAGGAAAATGAAGTCTTTATGATAATATCCCAATATGATTGGATAGGCATCAAACGAACCCTCGTTGACAATGGATTTACCCTTAATGTGTGTAGTGAAAATATTGTTGATAGATTGCATGTGGATAGATCACAAATCAAATCTGATTCCTTATCCATTAGAGGATTCGACAATGTTACAAAGCAACCACTTTGTGTCATTACTTTACCTATTACCGTCAGAATGGTTACGCTGTAAACTCCTATTCATGTCATACCCTATGACCTTTCCTATAATCTCCTCTTGGGAACACCATGGATTCATGAGATGCACACAGTACCCTTGACCCTTCATAAAAAATTAAATATGTCTATAATAACAAACTTTATCAAATTGACATAAACCCTGAGCCTGAAAATTGCTTACAACTTGAAAAGGGAACATGAAGTCCTCTCAACACTTTAATTCCTACCTCCAACATCGCCCCTTCTGACAAGAATCAACAAGAAGATGAATCCAAGTCTAACTTAATTGGTGATGATTCAGGCTCATTAGAATTCACCCCTTCATTTATGGGAAAGTACATAATCACACAAAAAGAGGATGACAAACATGAACAACCAAAAGTCCTCTCTACCCAAAATGAATAAAACCATTCCCACACATCTACCTCATTTCCTTTGGAAGAAAATTCATCATATATAAAATTTTTTGATGAGATAGATTATCAACAACTACCCAACCCATAAGAAATGGAAAGAATTTAGGGACGAGGTTATGATCTTGTGAAATAATTAAGCTATGACGGTAAAGGATGCAAAAAGCATGAGGAAGGCATTCAAGTTACCATTGATCCAAATACACAAGGAACTAAGACTGGTTTAGTGTTTTCCTTTTCTAACACTACAAAAGAAAATCAACAACCATCACTCAACATCAATACTATCAAATGTGCACCAAGAACCAATCTCACGCTCAAACATCCTAAACTCCTTGATATGGATTCCCCACCCTTCGACTATGTTGATGACAATGAAGCTTTGAAACACCTATTAGGTGCTTCAGATAAGACTTCTACCTCTAGGATAAATGCCTCTTGCCCTATGATTAGTTTTAAGCTTACAATAATTGACATTAATGAAAATCCCACAAGCATGGAACCATATGGTCTAGAATTTCCTTAGTTCAATGCAGTCCATTTAGGGGATACCCTTGACATACCAATGAACATAGATGATAAAGACAAAGTCATTAAAATTGGGAAGTCCCTTGATGATGAAGAACAAGAGGATCTTGCAACCTTGCTTCATGCTTTTCTTGAACTATTTGCATGGAAATATTCTGATATTCCTGGAATATATTCGAAGATAGTCACCCATAACATTGTTCTTGCTGAAAATTCTAAGCTTGTTCACCAAAAGATACGAAAGACAAACCCTAAGGTAGCCTTGCATGTTAAAGGAGAACTTTAAAAGCTCCTTGATGTAGGTTTCATTTGACCTATGGATTATTCTCCTTGGATATCAAAAAAATTCACTGTTGCTAAACATGATAATCATGTTAGGATATGCACGTATTTTGGAGACTTGAACAAAGCCTCCTTAAAGGATGATTTTCCTCTTCCTAACATTGACATGATCATGGATTCAATTGTTGGACATGATTTTATGTCCTTTATGGATGGAGTTTTTGGATATAACCAAATATTCATCAACCCACAAGATCAATACAAGATGACCTTTACTTCCTCTTGGGGAAATGTTTTTTGGGTTATGATGCCTTTTGGATTAAAGAACACAAGTGCTACTTATCAACAAGAAATGTCATTAATATTTCATGATTATATACATAAAATCCTAGAAGATTATGTTGATGACATTATATCTAAATCCTTAACCCGACAAGACAATGTGAATGATCTTCGACAAATCTTCGAGCACATGGGTAAGTATAACATGCGCTTCAATCTGGAAGTGTGTCTTTGAAGTGGATAGTGGTAAAATTTTAGGGTTTATCATATCTCACAGAGGCATCAAGGTGGATATTAATAAAATTTATGCTATAATTAACATGCCACCTCCTTGCAACATTTCCTAATTGCGCACATTACGAGGAAGGATTCAAGCCATTTGTCATTTTTCCACTTCCTTAGCTAATTGCACATTACCTTTTTCTCACCTCCTCAAAAAGAATATGAATTTTTATTAGAATGATGATTGTAAATAGGACTTCAAGATTTTGAAAGAGGATCTTGCAAATCCACCTATTTTACAACCTGCTATGTCAAACAAACCCTTCATCCTTTATATCACCAGTTTTCCCCACACTCTTGTTGCATTGTTGGCCCAACAAGATGACAATGGTAAAGAGCATCCTATTTATTACATCATTCAAACTTTCATAGATTATAAAACTTTCTACATAAAATTTAAAAAACAATGTTTGGCTCTTGTATTCACTACTAGTAAGTTGTGACATTATTTACTAAAAGTAGAATAACAAGTAATGACAAAGTTTGATCGTCGAAAATATCTTTTCAATAAAAAAGACCTTTCAAGACATCTTGCTAAATGGGTAATGTTGTTGACCAAGTTTGACCTTAATTTTGTTTCCCAAAGAGAAATCAAAGGCCAAGCCTTAACTGACCATTTAGCCAATCCTCCTTCTCCTTTAGCGTTACCTACCAATGACTCTTTTCCCAATGATAGTTTATTAGCCATAGAGCTTCCTACATGGGAATTTTACTTTGATGGATCCAAGTGTCGAACAGGGTCTCGTGCTGGAGTTATATTAATTCTTCCAATAGGTAATCCTATTCCCTTGTCATATCACCTAAATTTCCTATGTACGAATAACACAAATGAGTACGAATCATTAATTATTGGATTCTGTGCTACCTTAGTCATGGGAATTAAATATATAAAGATCTATGGTGATTCACAATTAGTGATAAAACAAATCAATGGATTCTATCAAACTAAAAATGAGGATCTCATCTTGACTTTCTTAGAACAATTTGAATTGTTCACCATTTATAACATCCCTCACAAATATAATCGACATGTGGATGCAATGGGTAGTATGTCTTCTCTTGTGTCTCCTTTAGATCCTTCCAAAAAAGTCATGTTTACCATCCACCCCATGATGAAACCCTCCATGAATGGTAAACCTGATTATGTCCTTCCAACATTCCTGGATAATTCATGTGAATGGTATGATGCCATATATAACTATTTAAAAGATGGTACCATTCTCAAGCCTATGACCAAAAACACCTGCGTTCACCTAAAAAAGCTAGCCACTAAGTACATAATCCTTGTTGATACATTTCATAGAAGATCCTTAGATGTAATTCTCTAGTGATGTCTCAAGGATTCTGAAACTCATATTGCCCTAGAACAAGCCCATTATGGCACTTGTGGAGGTCATTTTGGAGGAAAAACCTTAGTGCAAAAACTCCTTCGCATGGGTTATTACTAGAAAAATATGGAAATATATTTCTTATGTGTATGTTAAGAGATGTCACAAATGTCAAGAACATAGTAATTTGATTCATGCTCCTACTTCTGAGCTTTGTGCCCAAATCTCTATTTGGTCATTCTTTGTGTGGGGATTGGATCTAATTGGAAAATTTTCACCACCTTCTATTGGACACACATTTATCATTACAACCACTGATTATTTCACCAAATGGGTCAAATCTATCCGTCTCCGATCTACAACTACTGATGGGATATGTTGTTTCTTTTTGGAACACATAATCACTCACTTTGGACTTCCTTTCACATTAGTTTCAGACAATGACACACCATTTAAAAATAATGATGTGAAGAAGTTCCTAGAGACCTTTCATATTCAACACCACTTTTCAACACCTTACTTCCCACAATATAATGGTCAAGTTGAAAGCACTAATAAAATCCTCAAACAAATCCTTAAGAAAATTGTCAATCACAATCAAAAAATTTCGCACATCCAATTTCAATATGTGTTATGGGTCTATCGCACAAGCATTTTCTCTTCTACAAGAAATAAAACTTTCAACCTTTTCTTTGGTACCAAGGCTATCATACCTTTGGAATTAGAAATACCCACATTATGGATTTCTCTCCAAGGTCTTTTCGATAATGAAACCTATGCACAATAACGATTACACTAACTTGAAATTCTCGATGAACAACACATTAATGCTCTCGAGCATCTTCAAGCTTACACCAAAAAAATACAATTGAAATATGATACTATTTTCATTCATTAGACATTCAACAAGGGTGATTTAGTTTTCTATGAAAATCAATGGAAAAATATTGTCGATTATGTTGAAAAAGGCAAGTTCATTCCTAATTGGTTAGGACCTTATGTGGTCAATAAAAGTTATGGATCTCATGCTTACACCTTAATCGGGTACGATGGCACTCCTCTTAAAGACCCTATTAATATCATGTATTTGTGTGGGTATTATGTATAATCACCTTTTGAATGGTATGAATTATAAAGTAGTGTTGTTAGAGCTATTGGATTATATCCTATATGCTTTCTCATTACTTTGTTCTTGAAAAATAATTTGTGTATGTGTCCTGATCACTAAAGTGATTATTTAATTCATTTTATAATTGCTTTAGGTTTCATACTATTCAAAATTTCCTCTTGTGTGTTATGTTGCTTTAAAATCATAAGTGCATAACATATCTAATCTTCATGTTGTATCTAAAAGAAGATCTAATAAGTTTTATCAGATCACATAAAGTTTTTTTAAATCATGAAGACGTTAATTAAGTAATCTTATTTAGGCTATTTAATTAATAACATTTTCATTTAACATTCACACATTAAAACAAAACATATAACATCAAAATGCATACATACATACATACATACATACATATATATATATATATATCAGAAGGCTTTTTTGTACATGTCATCAAAATATACAATGTCATTGAGGACTGTGATTACCAGATCCCTCAAGATCTGGTACTCGTGTTGCACCAGTATTCAAATGTTGGGATATGGTCATGTGTGATCATGATCACGATCCACTGAATCTAATCATAACCTACAACCCCTCCATCTATGCAAATTCCACCTAATGTTCTCATGCTATCTAATCCCTCTCTACCTATAGACATGTCACCACTCTCTCTAGTCTCTCAAACTATGTTTAAGTTCATGATGACTCTTCCTATGATGCACTACTAGCTCGGTGGACCTATCTCCTCAAGCCCTCATATGCTACCCATAGTCTCGTGAAGGGTCTCAGTTACTAGATCTCACTCCACAATAGGTGGGGGCAAGTAATCTGAGTCAATATCCTCCTCATGAAAAGATGTTGGCACTATCTCTACAGCTACCTGATGGTAAAAATATCACCAATACTCCATGGTTCTAGCAAGATAGAAAAAAAACATAATCAGTACCCATCATGATATATATATATGCATAAGGTAATATATCAAAAACACAAAGTACATGCATCAAATTAAATATCATCACCTATAACTCTAGTAGGCTGAGAAATATCCATCTCATCCTATGCAGGGGGCATGGATGCCATTCTAGCCTCTCCTCAATTGTGATTATTGGTGCCTACTGTTATTGTTTCTCAAGATCTATTCATATGAATGGGTGAGGTCTCTCCCCAGTCATATCGGTCCTCAATTGCTACCTCATCCTCTCCCTCATGTCCATCATAATCTAGATCTACATCCTCATCATACTCCTCATTGATAATGTCAGTAAATATGTTTGCAGCCGACTACCATGTCTCCTCGATTGTATCCTCGCTCTCATCCCCCTCATCTAGCAATGGTCCTAAATCTCCTATGGGCTCATCAATTAGAAATATAGGAGCTGGTTGTGATGTCGTCCACCCCTCCTCACTATCCCATGTGCCACCGACATCGTCTGTGTCAAAGACTAGCAACTGATCATGATAAGAATAATATTCAATCTAGATGATTCCATCTAGCGTGAACCTTCCTAGACCAATTCTCTGAGCACTCTACACTGACCTCTTGCAAGATGATTGTGCCTTGGGTGGTCTTTGAATCTATCCAAACTATCACTTGACTCGATCATAGTATAAGGGACATACTATGTGATCATGTCAACCAACCAAAAACCTATCCAACTGAAGTCTCCTCATCTATCTTGTATATTCTGACCACTACACTACAAGCTGATAAGGTCTCCATAATATCTCATCCTTCTCTAGTCAGTCAAACGTCACTCTCCAAAAGTGAAAATCCCAATACTTCCACAACAATCAAATAGGATAGTTGAATGCACAAGGATAACCCACTATTGTAGGACATGTGAAACTAGTAGGCCTAGTGCAAGTGATATGCTCTAGGTACAAAACCTACAGAAGTGTATAGTGCACCATATTGTTGATCCAGGTGGATTTTTCACCAAAAAATGAAGTGATTCAAATGCTATATAGAATGGTTCTAGGTTTAATTACTCAATGAAATGAACCCAATGCAAATTTCACAGAGCCAAAAGGAGCTCATATGCTCAAGTTAAGCCTGGTCAAAGTTGGGGTCAAACCAAGTATAAAGACTAGTCAGAAAGGTGAAAAATTTGATCACCTCAAAAATGATCAAAAGAAACATCATTTTGAAGATCTCATCACCATGATTTTGATCCCATTCATTTCATCAAAAATAGAGTTCGTTTGCCAAAGTTACACCAAGTCAAATTTTAGTCAAAAGGGTTGACTAGTAAAAATGATGACATCAACATGGGATGTGGCAGTGGCCCAATGAGGATCTGACATGTGTTAGTTAATATAGTGACATGGAACCCTTCTTTTTTGACACATGACATCCTTCTGACCAATCAAATGATGACACATGTACATCCTACGATGAATGAAAACGTGTCGCATGGCGCCTCGATTCAAACCCTGGAGATTGTATTCAATAGTAAAAAGCTATTTGTGTGAGTCAAACATGGAACCTCCCAACTCCTAAACACACCCTCCACTAGTCCACCAAGAATGGAACACTAACATAATAGTGGGAATGGGTTACCTTAACACATATTTGCGCATTAAATGACCATAAAAGGGGGCTGACATATTTAGAGCCAACGACCTCCCCTTTTCCATTAGCATCTCCTACCACTGTACCATACAATAAGTTGGAGAATTTTGTGGTGACAATTTCTTTTGTTAAGAAACCAAAACCTGAATACCCTTAAATTTTAGAAACTACCCCTTAATATTAAAATGAAAAATCTCCTAATTTTAAGGAAAATATTAATAGTTAATCTCCAAAGCCCAAAAAATTAAAATTTAAAGGGCTTATAATATATATAAGATTATGGAGATTTTTAAATGAGATTATATAATATTTGTAAGGGAAAATTAGTGATTGTTTTATGTAAATAGGGGGATTGGTTGAAATTTTTACTTCTAAAGGGGTGGTATGTTATGATTTTGTAATCATATGGTTAAATATTTTGTATAAAAGGGGGTGAAAATAGGAGAGTTGGCATCTAGGTGATGAGTAAGGAAAGAATGATTGGAAGACTTTGTGTCCATTTCTTTGCAATGAAGGAATGTTGTCACTATGTTGGAAGGAAATGGATTTGTAATGTTGTTGAAGACTTGTAATCCTAATTTTTGAGCATAATAGGATCGATCACTCTATTGGAGAGGGGCCCCGAGACATCTAGCCAGTTCGATGAACTTTGTTATCAACTAGAATTTTGTCTTCTTTTTCTTCCATTTTGTTCATCACATTTATTATGCATTTTAAATTAAGCATTTTTAAATTATTTTAATTCCTTTTTAAAGCTTGAATCAATCAATGTAATAGTTAAGCATTCATGAGCAATTTTCATAGATCCTAATTCAGGTCAAGTTTGGTATCAAAGCTTTGTGTGACTAGTATTGTAGAAGTGGATGCTAACACATTCTAGGAAATAGCAAGGTGAAGGTGAGCTTGAAGAATATAATCTTGAGATTGGAAAAAGAAGAACCTTGCCAAAGATGGAAGAAACTAAAGCTGGGAAAATCAATGAGCTTGATGAGAAGTCTTTTTAATGAGCCTTCCTTGATATGAAGGCAATGGTGGAAGAGCTTAATGCAAACAAGAAGAAGAATGAAAAGGGAGATTCTTTGAAATGAGAGAACTAACAAGATCGAAAGAGCAAAGAGAAATAAACTTCAAAAATTCATTCTCCTCCATCTACTCCCTCTTCTCCATCTCCCCCTTCTTCTCCTGCTTCTAGTTCTACTATTGTTAATCCTTTCAAGAGAAATTCTAAGCCTATTATTAAATTGGATGTAAAATTTGAATTACCTAAGTAATGTGGGGAGTTAAATGCTGAAAATTTTGATGATTGGTTCCAACAACTAGAAGTATATTGTAGGATTCAAGGCCTAGAAAAAGATTCTTCTAGGATCTAGTTAGCTACTCTCCAGTTGGGAGGTACAACTCTCACCTGGTGAGAGAGTAGGACTTAGGAAGAAATTGCTCGCCATGGTAAGGTTAATATGACTTGGATGGAATTCCTTCCTGCCCTTAAAAAATAGTTTTACCCTTTGGGTTATATGCAACATTTAACAATAAATTGGCAAACCTTTAGGCAAGGTAAGGGTCAGTATGTCCAAGATTACACCCATGAGTTTATAAAATGGGCCATCTTTTTAAATTTTCCATTGTATACTAAGGATACATTACTTAAGTACATAGGTGGTTTGCATTATTACCTAAGACATAATATTATAATGTTGAGTCCAAATAATCTCGATGAAGTGTCAGTTCAAGCCACTCATTTAGAGTAAAGGGGTAAGAACACATTCAGTGAAAATTTCTCAAAGAAACCATCTAATTTTGAGGGTAAGTCTAAGGGTAGAGACAAAGAAAAAGATAAAGGAAAAGGGAAGAAGATAGCTACAGTTAAGAAGGAGGGTGATAAGCCCACAAGCTCCCATTACAAGAAAGAGGGGCATGATGATTCAAAGTGCTGGAAGTTGCATCTAGTATTAAGGCCGAAAAGATATGGAGGCAATAAAGGAAAGAAAAAGATTGTTGTAGTGATTCAACAAGATCTTGGATCTGATTCTGGTAATGAGACAAATATTTTTTTTCTCAAGATCCAAGGTAAATGGAAAGTTATAATTCTATCTTCTGGTACAAGTGTTTGTAATGCAAGAACAAGTAAAGTTTTTGCTCCTAAAGTTGATAAACAATGGAATGAACTGTTTCACATTCGAGTTGTAACTAAGCACACTAAGATTACACACTATTTGATACAAGTTCTCAAGTCAACTTAGTATTTGAAGAAGAAGGTAAATAAACTAAATTTAACTACAACACCTCATCCAAAGCCACATCTTCTTGGATGAGTTTGTAATAATTCTCAACTACAAGTCACAAAACAATGCAAATTGATATTTTCTATCACTATAAACTTTGTTGATGAGGTAGAGATAGATTTTGTTCCTTTGGATATTTGTGGGCTTGTGTTCGGGATTCCCTATCTATATGATAGAAAAGCAATATTTTATAGGGGGAAGAATAAGTATCATCTTTTTAAGGATGGGATAGAATACATTGTACGTGCACATAAGGTTAAGACTAATCTTGCATTTTTTAATGTTGGTCAAATGAAAAGGTTGGTCAACTCTAGTAAGAAATTTGTATCAATGCCTCTAAAACCCAAAGAAGATGATAACTTTGAGGCATCCAAGGGGTGCGATCTAAAACATGAAGCTGAAATGGTAAAAATAGTTTCTTCTTATGATGATTTATTTTAGGATCCAAAGGGGTTTCCACCTAAGATATAGATACAACATGAAATATAGTTAGAGTAGGATGTGCCACTTCTTAACATCAAAATGTACCATTTATCAGTTATGTAGAATGAGGAAATCAAAAAGCAGGTTTAGGAGTTGGTAGAGAAAGGAGTCATCCATCCTAGTACATCTCCTTGTGGTTCTACAATTATGTTGGTGCCAAAAAAATATGGGACTTGGAGCATGTGCATTGACTATTGTGCCCTGAACAAGACAATGGTAAAGAACAAGTATCCTCTTCCTAGAATTGATGATTTACTTGATCAGTTGAAACATGCAGTTTATTTCACTAAGTTAGACTTCCATAGTGGCTATCATTAGATAATAATTATTGTAGATGACATTTAAAAAACTACTTTTAAGACAATATAGGGACTATTTGAGTGGATGGTGATGCCCTTTGGGATTTTCAATGCACCAACTACATTTATGAGAGTCATGAATGATTTATTTCATCCCTTTATTGATGATTTTTTCATAGTCTATTTAGATGATATTCTTGTATTCATTCGAACTTGGGAAAATCCTGTAAGTCATGTAAAGAAAAAAATTTATGTATTGAGAAAAGAATTTTTTTTTTAAAATGTCTAATTACAAATTCTCTAAGACATCCTTAGTGTACTTAGGCTATGTTGTAGGAAATGGTCAATTGAAATTAGACCTTGTGAAGGTCTAAGTTATTGTAAAATGTCCTAAGCCAAGTACAGTCACTTAAGTCTGAAGTTTCTTGGGTGTAGTCTAGTATTAGAGAAAGTTAATTGCAAACTTCTCCTACATTGCATCACCATTGCACACATTGACCAATACAAAGACAAATTTTTAGTGGGGAGTTCCATAAGAGGAGGCCTTCAACACTTTGAAGGAAAAGTTGAGCACAACACCAGTTCTAGATTTACCAAATTTACATCAATCATTTGAGATTGAGACAGATGTGAGTAGGTTTTCTATGGGAGCAGTAATAATTCAATGAGGTAAAGTAATCATCTATCACTTTGAAACCTTTACGAGTGTAGTAATTAACTATCCTACTTATGATAAGGAACTTTATACATTAGTTCAGAGTGTTAAAAAATGGAAACACTACTTAATGGGGAAAGAAATTTTAATCCACACTGATCACCAACTACAACAAAGTAGTCTCTTTAGGTGGATGGGTTTTCTTGAATAGTTTCATTTCATAATTAAGTAAAAGAAAGGCATCCATAACAAAGTATCAGATATGTTGCCTAGGCCTCCTATTATGAATTCTTTGATTATCCTTAAAGGTAGTTCCATGGTACATGAAATTTTTTAGGAACAATATACTAATGATGAAGACTTTAAGGAAATATATTCAGCGCTAATAATAGGAAAACATGTAGAAGAGAAATATTACTATGTGCAGGATAACTTGTTTTATCATTTAAGAAAGCTATGTATTCAAAAAGGTGAACAGGGATAGGTAATCATAGAAGCACACACATCATTGATTTTAGGAAACTTTGGGGTAAGAAAACCAATGATATAGTTACAAAAATACTATTATTAGCCTCACATGCAAGTAACTGTATCCAAATATATTAAAGGATGTGTAATGTGTGAAAAAATTAAAGCTAGCAATAGAAAATTGGGGTTGTACACACCTCTTCATGTACCATCATGTCCATTGGAAAGTATTTCAATGGATTTTGTTGGGAGGCTACCAATGTCTAGGAAGGGACATGATTATCTGTTTGTAATAGTTGATCTATTTAGAAAAATGTGTATTTTAATGCATTGTAAAAAACATGTCACACTTGAACTGACATCTCATATGTTCTTTCAATTTGTATGGGTCCATTTTGGGTTACTTACTTCTATTGTATCAGATCAAGATTCTCGATTCTTGGGGGAATTTTGGTCAGTATTGTGGGAACTCATGGACACTAGATTGAATAAACGTACAACCTTCAATCCATAGACCGATGGAAAAACATAGGTAGTGAACATGATAGTTGTGCATCTTCTTCAGGGATACTACAGTAAACATCCTAAGTTGTGGGATGGAAATATCCATTATGTGCAACATGCATACAACCATGCAACACACTCTTCTACAAAAAGATCTCCTTTTGAGACTTGCTCTAGGTATCTTCCAAAAACACTGATGGAATTTTATTTTGGGAATGATGATGTTGAAGATGGATGCCATGATGTAGAGAAGGCTTTGAATTTCATCCAAAAATTCCAAGCAATTAATCAGGTAGTGGAAGCATAGTTAGAGAAGAGCCCAACCAAATACAAGCCTCGAAATGATAAGCATCATATTGATCATCATTTCTAGGTTGGAGATAGATTTTGGTTACATACCAACAAGGAAAGAATGCTAGGCGAAGGAAGAAACCTCAAGCCAATTCGGTACGGTCCCTTTGAGATCTTGGAAAACATTGGAACCAAAGTTTTCTGCCAAGTAATCTTCCTCCATACATGCACATCTATTCAATTATCAATGTTGAGAATCTGAAGTTATACCAGCCTAAAATGATACTTGATGAAGACACAAACATTCAGGTTCCATCAATTGATGATATTTCATTGGAGTACATGTCAGAGTTGCCAGAGGATGTCACCTTAGATAGGAAAGTCAGGACTTCATGAAGAGGTGTAGTTGAATACCTCAGAGATGGATTGAAGGGAATGAATCCAAGGAAGTAAAAATGGATGGAGATTGGTAAATTAAGGGAGATTTACCCTCACTTTCTTTTCGATTAATCAAGCTTTTGGAGGTCTAAAATCTCTCTAGTGGGGAGGACTGATCTAGGTGGATTTTTTTACCAAAAATTGAAGTGATTCAAATTGTCTATAAAATGGTACTAGGTTGAAGTACTCAACGAAATGAACCCAATGCAACTTGAATGGAACCAAAAGGAGCTCATACAATCAAGTTAAGCCTAGTCAAAGTTGGGATCAAACTGAGTATAAAGGCCAGTTAGAAAGGTTAAAAATTTTATCATCTCAAAAATGGTCAAAAGCAACATCATGTTGAAGATCTCATCACCATGATTTTGATGTTATTCATTTTTTCAAAAATAGAGTCCGTATGCAAAAGTTATAGCAAGTCAAAGTTTTAGTCAAAAGGGTTGACTAGTCAAAATCATGACATAAACATGTGATGTGGGTATGTGCAGGATCATCATGGAAAAAATAGGCTCTTAAGTGGCAAAAAATTCAGAAAAATCAGAGTTAAGCAACTTGACATAAAAATTTCAATAAGTTATCTATATTATTTCAAAAATATGTAAGAAAAGAATTTGTAGAAAATTGAATGTAGTTTCTAAATTACTAGGTTTATTTACAAAAAAATAAAATCTATTTGGTGAAAATTTGAAATTTCAATACAGTAGTACTTAAATTTTAGGGAAAAAATAAGAAGGTGTCTGTCTAACCACCCTAACAACATTAAAATGAAAAAAAAAAATAATAATATTTTAGATATAAGTAGAGGACTCATGTCTCGATGTGATGCATATTTTTTTTGTAATTTTTTTCCAAGTAAATAATTAATTATAAAAAATTTATGACAACTTTTAAAAAATATAAAGACTCGTATGTCTGACCACCTTAACTTGGCCAAAACTTCATGAAATTCATTTTTTTCTTTTTTAATCTTATAGTATATGAAGCATAGAATGTGACACATGTTTTGGATTCAAAAAATATGATACCATTTGAAAGCTATAGATGTTTTTCAATCAGCCTAAAAATCATGACTTTAGTTGTAATTCAATAGAAAATGAATAATAATTATTTATTAAATTCAAAGTAAAGAATAATTTATATTGGTGGAAAGCTGAGAATCTCCTTTAAAAACCTTTTTCATGTTATTGATTTTGGGTTAAAAAAAAGTCGTCAGCCACATACCCATCATATTGCCACTTTTTGGCCCATCATGATCCTGCACAAACCCATGTGGTAGGTGGACCAATTAGGATCTAACATATGTCAGTTCATACAGTGACATGGAACCCTCCTTTGTTGACACATGGTATCCTTCTAGCCAATCAAATGATGGCACATGTCCATCCTACAATGAATGAAAATGTGCCATGTGGCGCCTCAACTCAAACCCTGGCGGTTGTATTCAACAATGAAAAGCTATTTGTGGAAGTCAAACATTGAACTTCCCAAATCCTAAACACACACTCCACGACTCCACAAAGCATGACACAATAACATAATAGTGGGAACGGTTTATCTTAACACATGTCCACACATTAAATTTTGATAAATGGGGCCGACGAGTTTTGACCCAATGACCTCCCCTTTTTCATTAGCATCTCCTACCATTGCACCATGCCACAAGTTGGAAAATTTTACGGCAATAGTTTCTTTTGTTAAGAAACCAAAAATTGAATACCCTTAAATTTTAGAAATTACCCCCTAAAATTAAAAAGACAAATCCCCTAATTTTAAGGAAAAGATTAACAGTTAATCTCCTAAGCCTGAAAATGTAAAATTTAAAGGGATTATTTAATATATATGATATTATGGAGATTATTAAACAAGATTATATGAGATTTTTAAAGGAAAATTAGTGATTTTTTTATGTAAATAGGGGGATTGGTTTAAATGTTTACTTGTAAAGGGGAGATATGTTATGATTTTGTAATCATATGGTTAGAGACCATATTGGGTAACTTTTTTGTATAAAATGGGGTGAAAATAGAAGAGTTGGCATCTAGGTGATGAGTAAGGAGAGAATGATTAGAAGACTTTGTATCCATTTATGTGCAACGGAGGAATGATTTATTTGTGTTGGAAGTAAATGGATTTTTAATGTTGTTGAAGCCTTGTAATCCTAATTTTAGAGCATAATAGGACCGGTCACTCTGTTGGAGAGGGGCCCATAGACATAGGCAGTTCGGTGAACTTCATTATCAACTGGTATTTTATCTTCTCTCTCTTCCATTATGTTGATCACATTTATTACACATTTGAAATTAACTATTTTTCAATTGTGTTAATTCATTTTTAAATCTTGAATCAATCATTGTAATAGTTAAGGATTCATTAACAATTGTCATAGATCCTAATTTAGATCAACTTTCCACCTCCCATAATACAAACCACACCAAATCATAGTATAATTGTGCAAGGATGCAATGTCCCAAGGCATACACTATCCTATGCTCCACCATCCCTCATATCAAATACACTAGCCCACCCTCAAGGTGTGTTGCTCATCCATCTGGAAGGAGTACCAATGCGATGGTATGATTCATAATTTGTCTCACCATTGGAAAGTTAATCTATCCTGCCACCCTATCATCACGAACTGGTACATCAAAGTAGTACTGCATATCTTCCTATTGCTCATGAAAGGTACGGTCTCTTTGGAGTTAAACTAACTCCCCCTAAATAGGGACTTGGAGTATACGGTGCATTTCCTCTAGCATGATTATCATCTCTCCAATGGTTAGGTGAAATGTGCATGTATCTGCATTCCATCGCTCGCACAATGCCATCAACATAGCATCATGGTACCTCATGGGGGGCATGAGGTACGCCCAATAAATACATACCTCCTATAAATTCTCTATGTTTGTTTGTTATTAACAAAGAAGGGGCTAGATCTTTTAAAAAAATTATTTGTCTCCCACCTAGACGTTGCCACAATCGGGTGGGTACCTATCAAAAACATTAAAATATGCTCTCTAAATCATCTAATATCTTTAATTTTACTCTAATTCATCATGAAAGTTTATTAATGTTGTTCTAGTATGCTTTCTCTGAGGCCCTAGACACTTTAGAAACCTTTTTGAACACTTCACGAAGAAATGGGACACTTTTCAAAAGTGTGGGACACTCTGCAAAAAAGTGGGACACTTTACAAACAATAGGGACACTTTGTGAACAAAAGGGACACTTTGTGAAAAAATAGAACACTTTACAAAAAAAAATTCCAAGTTCCTAAATTAACCTAAATATGCATATAAATCATTCCATAATTGAAAAATCACAAACCAGAGGAGTATGTGCAGGATCATAGTGGGCCAAAAAGTGGCAATATGATGGGTATGTGGCTGACGACTTTTTTTTTACCCAAAATTGATGAAACGAAAAGGGTTTTTAAAGGATATTCTGAGCTTTCCACCGATATAAATTATGCTTTAAATTGAATTTAATAAATAATTATTATTCATTTTCTATTTAATTACAACTAAAGTCTTGATTTTAAGCTGATTGAAAAATATCTATAGCTTTCAAACAATATCATATTTTTTGAATCCAAAACATGTGTCACATTCTATGTTTCACATACTATAATATTAAAAAATTAAAAATTGAATTTCGTGAATTTTTGACCAAGTGAAGGTGGTAAGACATACGAGTCTTTATATTTTTTAAAATTTGTGATAAAAAATTTACAATTAATTATTTTATTGGAAAAAACCAAAAAAAAATATGCATCACATCGATACATGAGTCCTCTACTTATATCTAAAATATTATAAAAAAATATTGTCATTTTAATGTGGTTAGGGTGGTCAGACATACACCTACTTCTTATTTTTTCCCTGAAATTTAAGTATTGTTGTATTCAAATTCCAAATTTTCACCAAATAGATTTTATCTTTTTGTAAATAAACCTAGTAATTTAGAAACTAAATTCAATTTTCTACAAATTCTATGCTTACATATTTTTGAAATAATATAGATAACTTATGCAAATTTTTATGTCAAGTTGCCTAACTCTGATTTATTTATTTTTTTGCCACTTACGGGCTTGTTTTTTCCATGATGATCATCCACATACCTAGAGGTAGCAGGATCGAGTCACCTCATGATGCCACTCAACGCAGGCCACTTTGTCTCACAATGCATCCAATCTCGCAGATGTGAAATATCGTGTGCTCAACATCTTTCATTGTCTCCTTCACACTCTCACGCTACACAAAGATAAATGAACAAGTGACAATTTACATCATTTTCATTCTTTTTACTCTTTCTCATTTTCATGTAAGTAGATTTATACTTTTACCATTTTAGACCTATTATTGTTCTTTTCATTCAAAAATATATAACAAATATTGGCGAACTTCATTTTTAATGCCATTTGATGCATCAGAATCATATTTCCACACCCTACATCATCACTCACCTATCATTATGTGGAATGGTACTTGGAAATTTCCTCTAATATGGATGTCCTTCTTCGATGTGGCTAGATTGCTACCTTGATTCCACCTCCATAAAGCAAGTGGAATTAAGGGGGGGCATACATCTACCCTCAAATTTTATTTCTAGGAATTAGATAAGAGGATTTTTGGACTACTAATGAGTTTGTGTTGCAGGATGTGGTTCCTAACATTGTGATTTTGCAGATAACTACACTACGGGCTTCATTCTCCCACCTTTGAATGAGTATCCTTTGATGAAAACAAAGTGCATTGTCTAGAGTCATTTAGCTTACATATGCACATAGAGTCATATGGGTGCTAAAGTGGGGGATAAATGTGTCACCAAAAATTGTATACCTTTGAAGAAAAGGACAATTTTGTGCCTAATTTGATCCTAATTTAGACACCCTTGCATCAATCACTCTCCTAAAACAACATTTCTAGGTCCCTAAGACTTGTTATCTTTGACTTTGAGGCCTATTTTACCTAAGAAAACATACAAGTACTGAGAAACAACATAAAAATCACTCAAATATCATCAATCCCACCTCAAAAACCCTAGTGGGACTAAGTCGCCCAAGGTCGTGACTTAGTCCTTTTTAGGGTTATTTACATTTTTGAGTGGGAAAATGTCCAACTTGCTAAAACTTCTTGATGCGTGTTGGTCTCTTAGGTCAAAATAACTGACAATTAGGTATTTTTATTTATAAATACATGTTTCTAGGTAATTTTTCAAGATCTTTTAGTCATTTTCACAAGCAATCTCAAGAATCAAGTGTTGAACATCTTCCACAAGAAGATTCATCTCTCTTTTTAGAGAAAAGTTGAAGCTTAGGGCATAAAACTAGGGTTTTTGTAGGTCTTCAAGCTCACTTCTCACTTGAGATCTCACATTTCAAAGTATCTATCATGGATGCCTATGGAGAATCATGGAGAAATCTAGGTTTAGGAGATGCAACAAGCCATCAAATCACACCTAGAGACTTCTTTCAAAGTGATTCCATCGTACATTTTCTCTCTATCTTCAGACTTAAGGTTTGAATTCCATTTTAATTTCACTTATATTCATTTGTAATGTTGTAGGGTTTCTTGGAGTGAAGTCTTGCATCATTAAAATCTTAGTTATACATCTTATTCTAGCACATTAGAATAGGGTTTTTTCCATACTTCAAAACCTCCTAGTTCTAGACATACTTAAGGCTAGGTTTTCATGTAGATTTCTTGTCTCTTTGAAATTTTAAATACAAAATAGGGGTTTGACCAAGGAAAACCCCACATTAGAAACAAAAATATACTCTATTGTGTAGGTGATTTTGTGGATCCGAACTCGAATTTCAGTGAAGAAGTAAAGTGTGGACTATAGACTTCCAAGTCCACTTTCAGATTTCTCAAAAAATTGAAAGCGACTAAGTCACGAAAAGTGGTGACTTAGTCCAACTACATGATTCTATTAGGGATTTTGGTAGATTTGAATACCTATTTGGCTGGAACGGAGCCCAGAGGAATTTGTGAGGACTCGAACTAAGTCGCCCATTTTGGCATAAGTGCCCCAGTGGGCATAAAAGTAATATTTTCTAGATTTCCAAAGGCTTCTACAACCTCCATTGTGGTCCTCATTAGTTTCTAGGTGCACTTGTTTTACTTGTTTTGTTATCTTGCTTTGTATAGTCTTTATTTTATCCTTTCTGCATAACATCGTGTGTTTTCAAACAATGTTGATTTCATTAGCTTGCACTCAATACTTAGTGTCATTTATCATATTATTGAATTTATAATACTTCATATAGGCATTTCAATCATATCCAACTCTAATATTGAATGCATCCCAAGTTTTATGTACATAAATGAGACCCCCTTTCTTCTAGGTGAAAACCATAGAAGCCCTTGGGGACCCATCCTTTAACCATAAATTTTTTTATTCAGATCTAGGGTAGCATCACTATAAAATTTCAAGAAGGCCCTATGTGATATAGCATAAGGGTATGGAGGGTATCTCACTTTAGGCATTAAGTTCCCCTTCTTGTATTTCTCATAGGTTTGATACAAGAGGTCCATCCTAGGAGGAAATGGACCAACGAGTTTTGGCCAAAAGTGATCTAGTGAATAGATACTACACACAACAAGTAGTTTACAGCCGATGTCATGGATCATGTGCAATGAACCATCATGGATTAATTTTAGACACTTGTGCATGATTGAGGGAACTGCATTCATAGCAACTAACTAGAGGATACCTAGTTTCAGTCTAAAGAGTTTAGACCCCTGGATTATGCAAAGAGAAAGTTTACAAATTTAGGTCCAACTAAAACAAACAAGGTGATAAAACCCATGAGAGGTACATAGATTCCATTAATTTGTATGGATAGTACTCTCAGATATGTCATACCCATCTTTGTGTAGGAAATTGATAAACATAATCCCCTGAATAATCACATTCACCTAACATGTTGGGTTAAGAAGAACATCTCTTACAATGTTTCCATTTATTCATGTGGGGATGTATAGAGGAGATGGCACTCTATTATAAGACATCGGAAAGTCCCACAAGTTGAAATTTATGCCAGTGGAACTACTCACAAGTTGCACGAATGGGATTGATAGGTGCAAAAAAGGAAGCCATCGCGTACACTATACAGTACTTTCACAGAGCCCTAAAAGGTTTCACAATTGGACAATGACCCAATTAATATTTTATTCCACAATTCCTACAAAGCCTTCCAACTATTCCACTAGGGTTCATTGGTTGGGTTGCAAGGTGAAACACATCACAACATTCACACCTACAATGCTCTTGGGATACGAGGAAAGGATACTTCAAAATTGATAAATGGAACCAAAATGGTTCACGTTGGGTTCATCAAAATGTAAGCTAGGGGGAACAATCATACGAAGGATCCAAGTCATAGAGAGTTGAGGGATGCCCTATCTTACCTCAACCTAGTGAAAGTCTAGGACAAGAATAAAGAATGAACAGAATTCGCAAGTGCTTCTATCACTCTATAGATCCAAAAACCTAAATGGGGCTAGAAAAGTTAGTCTTTGGAATTTGGATTTCACATCAAACAACTCTCGACCTAAGGACAACATCACAGGTCTAGGATGATAACATGGTCCACTAACATCTGTTTGGAACACTTTCATTCATATGGCTAGAAATTGAAAAGTGCAGTGTGGGAAATGAGAAAACCTACTAACAAACTAGCTAACAAAGTTTAATGAGATGAATAGAATAATAAAGTATGAGAAATAACTATATAGATGGTAAAGAACTTAGATGAAAATAAGGGTGAAAAAAATAAACTAAGGCTCTAACTCACTAGTGAGCTCCACGTACACATTCACCTACACACAGTCGAGAGAATAAAATGTTGGGTTGTATAGGGGTTTTCCTTAGTGGGTGATCCCACAATAGTGGTTTACAATTTTTGGCCATACTGGACACTGAAATTGATGCAAACTAGAGTCTCATCACATTTTGTTTGTAGATTCTAAAAATATTATTTTCAAAAATTTTGGAATAATATTGCACTTCTTTTTCCATCTCCCATGAAATTTGGTTTTTTTCAAAAAACAACATTTTTAAAAAGTGACTCTCACTGTATACAACATAATTTTTTTTGTATGAAGGATAAAATTCTATTTTTTTTGAATTTAGATTTGTAACTATGATATCTAGCACTTTCATTTGGTCTTATATTTTTTTATTGAATATTTTTTCGTTAATAGAGTTTCGAAGTCAAACTAATTGTAATTTAGACATAGGCGAAAAGTATACAACATAACTTTTTATGTATGTATCGAAATTTAATTTTTTTTTTTTAATAGATCAAGAACATCAATACCCAGCACAAACATATTTTTAAAAAATTTATTTTGATAATTTGATATTTTTCCACATGTGCAAAACATAGAGCTTGATTTTTTGTGAAGAACCTATCTTTAATAAAACTAAAAATGTACATACATAATAAAACCAAAACATATTAAAATTATATTCATGGTATAGCTCATTTCGAGGACTACGATAATCATTTAAAATAAATTTTAATTGAATTCATTTGATCCCCCGAAAGTTAAATGAAAAGTGATTTTTTATCATCATTTTGATACGAGTAAAGGAGACTCATTTGTAGGTATGGTTTAAAACTAGTGAGGTTCTATCCAAGGGGGTTTGATTTAAGGTGGTTTGATCAAACCCTCTTCAATTGGAATCCTTAAAATGGAACTTTTAAAGGATTAAATCATTATATTTTCTAAAAATATATGATTTTAGCAAAAATCAGTTCCTCTCAAAAATTGTAAACCAGCTTTGTGGGATCACCCTAGTCAGACTTCCACTTTGGTGTTTTAACTTCCACAGATAGCCAAGAAAGACATGAAGTAGAAAGTGTGATAAATAAAACAAAAAGGATAGTACTTAATACTACAAAAGATACATTGCTACTCTATCAAGCAATAGTAAGAAAGGAAAGTGAAGCAATACCACTTCCACCCAAAGGCTCTAAAAGCCAAAGAAGGGAGAATACAAGACAATGATCTTGTAAAATTTGACACGACCACAACAATGATGAAAAAAGGTATCACAGTACTTCAAACCCATAGCTTTTATGGTAGCACAACACATACAAATGAAGTTCATGGAGTAAAAAGTTGTTTTAATGCTCAATGGAATTGTGTGAAAATGCTTGAGATTGAGTGAATGGCAAGAATTGTGAAGAAGATTGAAGTGATAGTGAAAATTATGCATTTGAGGGAAGATTAAGAGGGAAAGATCCATTTTTAGGTTAGCTAGTTGACACCGAGGTGTTACACTTCATGCCCAATTTAGAATGTAACGTCCCTATGAACACTAGAGGCAGGAATCTGTCAAGGATAGTAGCATTTTGTGTAGACATCCACGTGCTACGCTTGCATCACTAACAAATATTCCCCCACCAACACACAAGAAAAATAAAAATTGGATGCAAGGTAGGTGGTTGGTGTGGAATTTCACCTTCGAGTTTGATTTTCTAAGGTGGAGGGATGCAAAAGGGGAATTTACATAAGGGGTGCAAATTTTCTCCTATACAACTTGAATAATGATCCAAAACACTTGATAATAAACTCTTGAAGGCTCTTGAATTCTCTTGTAAACACTTGAATCCTCTTTTCAACTCAATTTTCCTATAAGGATACTCTCATGAAAGTCTTAGATGAAAATGAGTGAAATAACCTTATATTTACACTTGTTTGTGCCAAATTACCCAAAATTACAACACTACAAGTCAACATCAGATCGAGGAGGATAAAATCCTACCAAGAATTTATAATTTTAAGCTACATGGAACTCATACGCAAGAAGCAATGTATGAGTCCCATTAGGATAGGTTATAAGAAACATTTTTAAAGAAAATATTATATTCATGTGAAATCAGGTTTGGGGCCCTGAAACTTAGTTGGTACCCATATTCCCAAGGTGGTGTATGAGTCCTAGATCACTAAATTTGGGCCATACAATCCAAAAATATCTAAATTATGATTGGATGTTGGTTTATGTCAATATTATCATCAAAAATATGCATTAATTAATGCAGAAAGAAGCCCCATTAATAATGAAAACTCTAGATTAGTGTGAAACTATGGTACAACACTTTACAACACCTTAAATAAGGTATAACTATGGTCACTTAATTTACAAGGTCTGAAGACATAATGTGAATGTGTTAAACACATTACAACACTAAATTGAGGCATCATTAAGCTCATTTTAACTAGGAGGACCCAAAAAAGTCTAAAAATGTCACAGAAAACATTTTTTTATGCTACATTTAGCCCCCACATTACTGGGAGGATGAAATTGCTTCAAACTCACACTAAAGTAGACAAACTCGTATCAAGATGGGTCCAAGTATACCAATTCTAGTAGGATAGGATGGCAATAATCAAGAGGGGTAATCAAGCCCCCAAATGAAGATCTCGTGGAAAACGAACATAGGTACAAAACAATCCACATGAAAATAATATGAGAAAAAACAAGGCACAAGCATACACTACCAAAGATAAAGAGAAAATAAAAACAAAAGGCAAAAGAGGGGTGGATCAAGATTTTATCATTTATCCATCATGATGTGGATTAGATCTAGGTTGTTTGTCCAAAAATTCATGCTCGCGATGAGGCAACATAACTCTAGGTTGTCTGTTGGGTGAGTATCCAAAAAGGTGAGACACATATGCATATGGATCGTATGCACTCACACACACAAGGAAGTGGCTATGGGAAATTCATGCCTAATTTTGGCTTCCCATACAATCAGACCAAAGTTATACCTCTTGATAACTTTGATAAGGTGCCACACAACAATGAACTTCAACCTTCATTAGGAAAGAATTTGTTTTTATGCTTGAAACTCATAAACAAACAAGATGGTTCAACAGGCATGCAAAGTGTGTTATGCAAGTTGGTCATATAACATAAATTGTAAATGCAAATTAGTGTAAGGAACATTCGATCGAGTCATGCTTAGTTCACCTAAAGTCTTTAACTTAGGGAACATTGTACCTAATGTCTCCAAGAGAGGCCCAATCAAAGAATAGAAGATTCACAAATTAGGGAATGAAGTGTGTCCATCAACCCGCTAAGAGGAATATAATATGCTAAGAGAGATCACACTCTTGAGGGACATCACACCTAATTTCACCACAAAGTGAAATACACATTTCATGAAGTTAGAAGACTACACCGTGAAACGTGAAATGCAAAATAATAATTTCATTGTATGCCCCTACTTTAAAGAAATTATTGGAAACCATGCTATGAGTAATTAATTTAAAGTAGCAAAGACTAAATGTTAACAATAAAGAAGACATGAGAGCTAATTCAGAAAGCCCTATGCTAAGTCGTATATTTCTAAATAAAGATACATCAAAAAATGGAACTCCAAACACATGAGGTATACATGGATTTGCGGTCAATATGTTCTTGATACAATATTTTTAGAGAGATAAGAACTGTCATCATTCCCCAAATACTCATAGAATAGGAAGAATGACACAAACAGAGTGAAAACAAAGAAAAACATTTTAGGTCAACATGGAAGAGACATAAATATCTTGACGCCTTGCATCATCACCAAAATAAAAAAATAAGACAAAGAAAAAGATAAAAAGCAAAGCTCTTGGTTCAACATGGAAGAGACGTGAGTGTCTCAATGCCTTGCATCATCCCTAATAGGAAAACACAAGACAAATGAAAAACATAAAGGAAAAGATTAAAGATTTAGGACATAAAGAAGAATGTAAGAACACATATAGGAATGCCACAAAGAGATAGAGATACATCAATTAGAATAGTATGGAGGATCACATTATGCACATGCAATCACGCACAAAACATGAAAAAAAATACTAGTAAGGCACATGTGAGTCAACATATTAACAGGTCGTCCACATCCCAATCATGTTCATCATATAAAGAAGGCAGACAACTAGCCAAAGGGATGATAGAAAGAACCAAACTAGGGTCACCACCAAGTTCAACACTCTTCCTAGGAGAATTATCATGTAAGCTCCTAGAAGAGGAAAACAATGTATTCAATTCATTATGCACCTCCTCATCAATTTTAGAAATGTCATCATCATATAAATTAATCACAATAGAAGGTCTAATGATAATGTCCAAAGAAGGGTTTAGCTCCTATTTTGGTTGCAATATAGGATCTTTTTATTTCGGTGAAGAGGGAGATTCATCATGTGTTGCTTGATTCAAGTTAAGATTTTGACTTTCTTTGTTTTTTTCTTCATTTGACCTTTGAGAAAGAGCATGATGTCTACGCCTATGTTCTCCAACATTTCTATTTCTTTTAGTAGGATTTTCAATTTGCATTTGTGTAGAAGTGGATTGATTAACCATAGGTTTATTTTCTTCCCTAAGTGGAGGAACAAAATGAACCATGGAAGGTTGTTCAACCAATTTCAATTTAGCTTTGTAAACTTGCTTTATCTTAGGAGGCATGACAATATTTCTTTCTTTATCTCTTTGTATTTTGTAGGAAATAGGAAAACGATTTGTCTTAGGTTGGTCTTGGTTGTTTTGGATATATTTAGGTTCAAACATGGTTTCGTGAAGGATAGTAGGCTTGGTCATAGGAAAGGGCATATTTTTAAGGGATACTTTTTCTATGCATGTTTCTTAAATTTTTGTAGGATTTGAAAAAGAAGTCTTCTCGAGGTTTTATAGGTTCCATAGGCTTAGGACAAAAGAAATCTAATGAAAAGTTCCCACGGGAAGACAAAGGATTAAAGCCACTATGGTGCATAGTAAAGATTTCATTGTCAAAGGGAAATTTTTAAGCATTTATGCACGACCAATAGGATAATTTCCATGGAGTGTAGCCATGGGTAACCAAACTTCATAGGGAATTGATCTAACATCAAGATGATGAGAATGAGACATCTAATTTTTTTGTCCTATTTGTAAAGGTAGGATGATCAATCCCATTGTAGGGCAAAGAAAACCATTATGTGTGTTTATCCATTCTTTTGGTTTATCATATATTTCTTGATATAGCTCATGCAAAAGTAGAAATCCCTCATGATCACATTCTCTCCATAGACAAGATCAATTAATATCCCATTAGCAGGATTGTCGTAGATTCGTCCAACTATGTAAAGAGGACCATTCGATGCATGTTTAAGTATATCTTTAGATGAGAAAGCAATGTCAAGAGGTTTTTTAGTTTGTCCCTTACAATGTTGAGCTTCAACCAACACAAGCAAACCATCAATAGGATTTGTTCTATAGGATCTTGTTGATTAGTATCCATAGGTCTTTGTTGAATTGTATCCATGTTCTCATCATCCATGTCAAAATTCATCACATCAATCTTTGTAGTTTCATTAGCTTTAAAAAATGAAATATTATGTTTAGGCATGGGGTTGGTAAAGATTTGTAAGTTTTGATTAGGAGGGGCAACAAAATTATTTCCTTTATCATTAATACCACCAATTGAAAGCTGACCAAAATCAATGAGGTCTTCCACAAGATGTTTAATATGCTTACAATGTTTTGTGTCGTGTCCATTTTGTTGATGATAATGAAAATAAGAATTTGATATAAATTTTAGAGGTAAAGTTTTATTAGGATCAGGAGTTTTAATAGGAGGTAAGGTGATCATATTCCATTCTAAAAGTTGTGACATTATTTTATGGGGGTATTTGGTAAGGGAGTGAATTTCCTAGCTAGATCCCCAAATGCGAAAGGAGATGTCTTCCTTATAACAGACACTTGGGTATCAACATGTTGATTTATTTGTTGAGGGGGTGTATTTGAAGGAAGACTTTATTCTATTCTCTAAAAGGTTGATAATTGTTTTGGTTTGTGTATTCAAAATTCTTAGGATGGATAGAGGTGGATCTTGTTTCATGAATACTAACCGACTTTTGATAATCACAAAGGGTAGTACACAAGTGCATGAAGGAGGGAAACTTCATCATGATAAGCTATTCTTGTATCTTACTTTGCAAGTTCTCAATGAACATATTTTGAAGGTGAGGGTTAGGCATCTTTACATCAATTTGGGAGTAAACTGATTGATTGCATGAAATAAAGTTTGTAATATTTTCATCATCTTTTTTCTTACATCTCATCAAATCAACTAAAGTGATCTTAGGAGTCATATGCACTTGGAAATGGTTTATAAAGGCCTCGATGGTAAAGGAGAACTAGTGGTTGAGGTAAGACGTGGTCAAAAATTATTAAATATGCTATGCATAAGATCAAATCCTTCTTCAATTTCAATCATGTGATGTATGTTATCTATGGTAGGGATAGTAGTGTTTGAAATTTTCTCAGTACTTATTTGATTTTGTAGGTTTGTTAAGTCTTCATGATTTTGGCTTATGTTTTCTTGCAGAATACTAGCAACTATTGTTTCAACGTGCATCACACTACTTGAAGGAAAAGAGTTATTAAGGGTATGGTCCATACCTAGTGAACTAGTGTCAAAACTAGTAATGAAAGAGCTAGATAACCCAAGGTCCATGAGGATTATTCTATCATGAGATGACATGAGTCTCAAAATTCATCTCACTATAGTATTAGCATTAGGACACCAAGTAGAAAAGCTCATACAAGGGATAATCTAGGGAATGCATGATGCAATGAACACAAGACAAATGTTATTCTCTAATTTTGATTAAAACAAAGTTAAGCTAAATGAAATGAAAGTAATAGAAACTCTGGAAAATGAAACAAGAAACTAACAACAAATTGAAACACAAAAATAGAGAATTTAATGTTGGAAAATGAAGTTTAAACTCTAAAACGGGACTAAATATCCTAGAGGGGTGTATGAGTCCAAGAAAGGGTTTTTTAGAGGTCTGAATAGTGATTAATATTCACCATAGAATACCCAAAAACTAGGCAAAACCACCCGTACCGGGACTAAATCACCCAGAGGGGTGTATGAGTCTCAATATAGGGTTTTTAGAAAAATTTCATCAAATTTTGAGTGATTGCTATGCTATCTAGTTTGGGTGATGGGTAAGCTAAGTGAAGATATAGATTTTAGGTGAAATTCAAAGATGCAAGATGAAAAAATGTAACCTATATGCACTTTCACTAATGCAATATTTAGAAACCCTAGATGCCAATTAACTAATGTAAAACCTAATGTAATGTTAATTCAAGCTAGATCTAGGATGATGATGCACTCCAAATCAGAATTAAGATGTTCTAAATTCAGGTTCACAAAAATGAAAGGAATAAAATGGTTGTTGGTTATGGTTTATGACATAGAACAACAATCTTCTACACTTCTTATTCAAGTAAATCATATAGATCTCAATCCAAGGATGAGGTATGGGAAAGAGATCTTGTAATAGGGTTTCCTAGGGTATGATTAGAGACTAAAAGAGGGTTCATCACCAAGCTAGGGCTTGGAAAGACAAATGACATGCAAGATCAAATATGAAACCTAATGATATGCAAAGCTTCACTAAATGACCTAGAAATGAATGCAAAATAGAATATCAAATTGGAAAAGTATAGAGAAGCACCTGGAAACGTATAGAAACTTGAATGGAGCCTTGAAATGCTAAAAATACTAAAATTAATTTAGACTAGGACTCATATGCCAGATTGGGTGATTTAGTCCCGGATTAGGGTTACTGGGTAAGAACAAAATTCTAGCAAAGACAAGTCTGAAACTCTTGAAATATTAGAATTTGATTGTACTAGGAATAATACACTAGAAGTAGTGTATTAGTCTAGTTTGGCCCTTTCCAGAGGATCAAGATCTGAACTTGCTCTTCAATCTCTACTTTTCCTCCTCAACTTGATTTCCAAGTCTAAATTGCCAAATTCTACATTGTATTCATCTTCCAATGATCTTCTAAACAAGGTGACAACTTGGAAAAATTTGAAAACTTGAAAGATTCTTTCCAATATTATTCTTCAATATATATTGAACCTAGATTTGCAAATCACACACTAAAGAGAGAGAAAAAATGTTGTTTTATTAATGGAAAGGGGTTTTCCTTGGTCAAACCCTATTTTGGTAATCAAACCTTATAATGGAATCAAATCAAAATAAAGGAATGATGAATTAAAGTAATTTCGGGTTCACCAAAATGAAAGGTATAAAATTATCATTGGCTATGGTTTAGGACATAGAACAACAATCTTCTACACTTCTCATTCACGGAAACCCTAGAGATCTCAATCTAAGGATGAGGTAGGGGAAAGATATCTTGCAATAGGGTGTCTTAGGGTATGATTAGAGAATAAAAGAGGTTTTACCACTAAGCTAGGCCTTGGAAAGACAAATTACATGCAAGATCAAATATGAAACCTTATAATATGCAAAGCTTCACTAAATGACCCAGAAATGAATTCAAAGTAGAATATAAAACTCAAAACATATAGAGGGGTACCTGTAAAGATGTAGCAACTTGAATGAAGTCCTGAAGTTCTAAAAAACCTAATATTAATGCAAAATAGGACTCATACGCTAGACTGGGTGATTTAGTCCTAGATTAGGGTTTCTAGGTAGGAACAAATATCTTGCAAAGATAAGTTTGAAACTCTTGAAATCCATAAATTTTATTATAATAGGTCTCATATTCCAGAAGTGGCGTATCAGTCCATTTTGTTCTTTTTCGGAGGATCGGGATTTGAATCTTCTCTTCAATCTCTTCTTTGCCTCCTAAACTTGATTTTTGGGTCTAACTTGCCAGATTTTTCTCTATAGCTATCTTCCAATGATCTTCTAAACAAGCTGACAACTTGGACAACTTTGAACACTTGACAAATTCCTTCTAATATTATTCTTCAATATCTCTTCAACCTATATCTACAAATTACACAATAAAGAGAGTGATTTTTTTTATTTTGTTAGTGAAAAGGGGTTTTCCTTGGTCAAACCCCATTTTGGTAATCAAACCTTGTAATGAAATCAAATGTGATAAAGGAATGATGAATGAACAAAATATAATGTTGAAACTCACCAACCTATAGCAATAAAGTGTTGAATACATGTAAGAACTGACTCCAATGGATGTAGTTCTTGACTCTTTCTTGAATGTGACAGATCTTCAATTGAATGCTATCTTGAATCATGAAACCCTAAATCACAATTTTTAGCTCTAAAATAGACATGATGCATGATGACTTTGTCAGGATGCTTGATACTTGAATAACACTCCAAAACACTTGATAATAAACTCTTGAATGCTCTTGTGAACTCAAATTTTCTATAAAGATTCTCTCATGAAAGTCTTGGATGAAAATGAGTGAAATAACCTTGTATTTATACATGTTTATGCAAAATTACCTGAAATTACATGAGATCTAGGATGATAAAATACCACAAAGAATTTTGGATTAAATTTAATTGTAATCCACACAAGACTCATACACACAAAGTGGCATATGAGTCTCATTAGGATAGGCTATAGGACACATTTTTCAAGAAAATATTAGATTCATATGAAATTAGGATCGGGGCCCCAAAACTTAGGTGGGACCCATATGCCCAAGGTGGCGTATGAGTCTCAAATCATTAAATCTAGGCCATAAAATCTAAAAAATGTAAATTATGATTGAATGTTGGTTTATGTTGGGATTATCCTCAAAAATATGCATTAATTAAGGCTCTTGGATGCAAAATAAGGCCAATTAAGGCATAATGAAACTCGATCAATAATGAAAACTCTAGATTAGTGTGAAAGTGTGGTACCAAACCATAAGTAAGGTATAATTAAGTTCATTTAGTTTACAAGGGCCAAAAGCCTAATGTGAATGTGTTAAACACATCACAACACTAAATCAAGGCATCATTAAGCTTATTTTAACAAGGAGGATCCAAACAAGTGTAAAAATATCATAGACAACATTTTTCGACACTACAAAAATATATGTTGTATTGCTTTGTTTTACTATAAATACCAATTTTTTAAAAAAATTCACCATTCATTTTGAATTTTTAGTTTGAAAGCATCTTGAGTGATTCCAAGTATCCTTAGGAGAAAACATGCCACAAGGATGATTGTATCATGTGCCCAAGCTATAGGCCTTGAGCTACCACATCACAAGGGAGTGCAAATATGAGAGGTAAGTTATGATTTCACTTTCTATGTGCTTAGGAGCTTATTTTTTCAGTTCATAGATATTATTTTTCAAACACGTGGTGGCGATGTCCAAAATTTGTTCCCTAGTCCAACCTTTGCAATAGGTTCTTGATTGGGTGCCTTAGACCATTGTGGGGTGCCCTTGTTCAATATATTTGACTTGAGAGTTGATTTAATTTAGGGTAGTTTGATGTTAAGGATGAAACATATGGATAGTTATTTTGATGATTAAAAACTAGAACCAGAAATAAAAGATCACTTAGGAGGTCACATTCATAGACTCTTGCATCAGCATACTAAGATGCTATCATCAACAAAGAAATGGAACTTGAGGAATATGGTATTACTATTGGTGTATACCTTGCAAAATATGATATATCATGATGTGATGTTGATGCCACTTATGGAGTAGTGGGATGCATGCACCTCAACCTTCCATATTATCAAGAGGGATATGACCTTGGAACTTGAGAATCTATACATGATTCTACAGTTGCTCATATATGGGATGAGATTGTATAAATTGACAAGGGTATTCCAGATGACATCCTATCTGAGTAGATGTATTTATCTATTGCACTATGAAAGAGGATGAAAAGGGCCTAATATATCTATTATGGCTACTACATGGTGATATATATATATATATATATATCCATCTTATGTGCGGGTATGTGCAGTATCATCATGGAAAAAATAGGCCCTTCAATGGCAATGAAAATTTAGAAAAATCAAAGTTAGGCAACTTGACGTAAAAATTTGAATAAGCTATCTATTTTATTTCAAAAATATGTACAAATAGAATCTATGTAAAATTGAATGTAGTTTCTAAACTACTAGGTTAATTTTCGCAAAAAAAAATCTATTTGGTGAAAATTTGAAATTTCAATGCAATAGTACTAAAATTTCAGGGAAAAAATAAGTAGGTGTTTGTTTGACCACCCTAACCATAATAAAATGATAATGTTTTTTTTATAATATTTTAGATATAAGTAGAGGACTCATCTTCGGATGAGATACATATTGTTTTGTAATTTTTTTTCAAATAAATAATCAATTATGAATTTTTTATTACAACTTTTAAAAAATATAAAAACTCGTATTTCTGACCACCTTAACTTGGTCAAAACTTCATGAAATTCTTTCCTTTTTTTAATCCTAGAGTATGCCAAGCATAAAATGTGACACATATTTTGCATTCTAAAAATGTGATACCATTTGAAAGCTATAGATGTTTTTCTATTACACTATCAAATCAGGACTTTAGTCGTAATTCGATTAAAAAATGAATAATAATTATTTATTAGATTCAAAGTAAAGTATAATTTATATTGGTAGAAAGTTGAGAAGATCCTTTACAAACCCTTTTCGTTCCATCAATTTTTGATAAAATAAGATTCGTCAGCCACATGGGCAAAGTCTAGAAAAGCAAGGTAAGTTGTTAAACACATTTTTTGTGTTGACTTCTTAGGATTGGCAGGTTCTAACCAAATCTTGAGCCTAATCCCTAGGCATTAAATTTTAAATCATCATATCGGATATCCAATCCAAATCCGATATCCGATTCATATCTGATTTGAATCGAATATCCTATTTGCTTTACATATATGAGTTTTAAAAAAAATATACAAATTTTAATATATGATTTCAAAAATGCAATAAGTTTATAATTTAATATATAGAATATATAATAAAGTTTATAATGTAATATATAATATGCAATTTATGATAATATCTTACCGAATTATCTATTTAATAAATAATATATTATATTATTAAATGTATAATATTTAAATATTTTAGTTAATCTATAAATATTTAAATCTATATATATATATATATATATATTATTAATATATAAAATACTAAAACTATCTATCTCTCTCTCTCTCTCTCTCTCTCTCTCTCTCTCTCTCTCTCTCTCTCTCTCTCTCTCTCTCTCACTCTTAGCCAAAGAAAAAGTTAAGATACATATTTATGCTAGCCCTATCATAGATGCTTGCAACATTACATATTTGTTCATTCTTCATTCCTCCTTTTGTATTTTATTTCATTTCAAGGTTTGATCTCCAAAATAGGGTTTGACCAAGGAAAAACTTATCCACTAACAAAATAAAAAAATTCTCTCTCTTTGATGTGTGTTTTGTAGATCTAGATTGGAGAAAATTTGCCAAGTAGAAAATTTGTCAAAGTTGTCACCTTGCAAGATCATATAAAGTCACCTATAGGTTGCGTTTTAGTGACTCATATTTGGAGATTTCGCAGGAAGAAATCTATTGGAAATCATGAGAGGATATATGAGTTTTAGAGAAACCCTAATAGTGGGACTAATTTTCCACATTTTGTGTATGAATCACAGTATACCTAAATTTAGATGTTTCCAACATATCTTGATTTAGCAATTCCATATTCCAATTTTTGTCAAAAACCCTAATCTAGGACTAAATCACCTAGACTTGCACATGAGTCCCAGTGTTCATTAAAGTAAACATTTTCTTTATTTTAGGTCTTCATTCAAGCTTCTTCAGTTTCTAGGTACACCTCTATACCCTCTCAGTCTTTTATTTTGCATTCTAGTTTCATAATTTATGTCATATAGTTAGGTTTTGCATATATTTTGCATTCTTAGTCTTTCCAAGCCCTAGCTTGGTGGTGAACCCCTCTTTAGTCTTTAAGCATTTTCTAGGAAAATCTTTAATAGATCTCTTTCCCTTATTCCATCCTTGGATTGAGATATATATGGTTTCATTGAGTGAAACGAAGTGAAATAGGTCCTAAACCCTTAGGTTCGATCTCTCAAAAGATAAAGCACCCTATTTCCTAGGTTTCATTTTAGTGAACCCACCCTTTAGAAAATTTCATTTTCTAATTTTTAGTGCATCATACTCCTAGATATAGCTTGCATTAACTTTGCATTAGGTGTTGCATTAGTTAGTTTACATCTAGGATTTCTAAATTTTGCATTAGTGAATGTGCATATAGGTTGCATTTTTGCATTTTGCATTATTGAATTTCATCTAAAAATTATAATTACACATAGTCTAGATATCATTCAAACTAGAAAATATAAAAATTAATAATAATTTTCTAAAATTTGTGCAAAAACCCTAATCTAGGACTCATACGCCCCTTTGGGTGATTTAGTCCCAGTACATGTGGTTTTTCCTAGTTTCTAGGTATTTTGTGGTGACTATTTATTAGTATTTGAAACCTTGAAAAATCCTAATTGGGAATCATATGCCCCTTGGGGTGATTTAATCCTGTTTCAGATCTGAAACTACATTTTATAGCATTAAGAAGTCTACTTTAGTGTTTTTTTTTGCTATTGTTAGTTCTCTATTTCGGTTTGCAGAACTTGTATTTCATTCATTTGATTTATCTTGCATTCATATATTACATCGTGCATGAGCTTTACAACTCGGTGTCCTATTTCTAATACTATAGTGAGATGAAATTCGAGACTCATGTCATCTCTTGATAGCACAATTGTCATGGATCTTGGGTTATCTAGCTCTTTCACTACTAGTTTGGACACTAGTTCACTAGGTATGGACCCTAACCTTAACAAATCTTTGCCTTCAAGTAGTGTGATTTTTTTTGAAAAAATTGTTGCTAGTATTGTGCAAGAAAACATAATCCAAATCCATGAAGATTTGGGAAACCTACAACATCTAGTAAGTATTGAAAAAAATTTAACCATCGATATCCCTACCATAGATAGCATACATCAAATGGTTGAAAGTGAAGAAGGAGTTGACCTTGTGCATAACATAGTTTATATTTTTGGAAAAAATATTACCTCAACCACTAGTTGTGCTTTACCTTTGAACAATGTCCAAAGCCAAGGAGGAATTAAAATTCCTCCTCCCACAACCATTGCCTCTATTCCTACCTATACCAATCCTCACGTTACAACAACCATGCAACCTAATAGTAATGCCACTTCTACTTTGGGTATTTCTCCTAGCATTCCTAGTACCTTTGTGGCATCCCATGTCATATCTCCTACCACTTCACCTCCCATAAGTGTTCCATTTATTGCTCCCTTAAACACATATACACCTCCACCATATTCACCTCCATCTCAAAATATATCCAATGACACAATCATAAATTAAATTTTGCAAACTATTTCATCCCTTCAAAATCAAGTTTTAACTATAAACCAAAATCAAAATGGCCAACCTACATACTATGTCAAAAGCAATCCATTATCATTGGAGATATTGAGAGTGTTGATTCCACAAGGTATGGAGATTCATTGATTCAAGAAATATGAGGGAAAGGAGATCCTTCAAACCATGTTTCTACTTATACTTTATTATATAGTGATTTCATTATTGAGGATAAGCTCTTGGCTAAGCTTTTCCCTAGATCCTTGAAAGATACCACCATAGAATGGTTTTCCTCGTTACCAAGTAACTTAATTTTTTCATTCAATAAACTTGTTGACTTTATTAACAATTTCTAGGTGCATATGACTCCTAAGATGACCTTAGACAGTTTGATGAGATGTAAGAAAATAGATGATGAAAAATTTATTGACTTCATTTCATGATACCAATTGCTTTATTCCTAAATCAATGTAAATATTGCCAGTCCTCACCTTCAATCGATGTTCATTGAGAAAAATAAAAATAGGATACAAGATAAGCTTACCATGATGAAGTTTCATTTCTTTGTAAACTTTTACACTACCCTTTGTGATTATCAAAACTCAATTAGTAGCTATGACACAAAACCCACCTCTAGCTTACCCGAAAAATCTAAATCAAGAAACCAAAATAATTATCAACCTTTTAAGAAACAAAATAAAGTCTTCCTTCAACCTAATCCTCCTCAACAAAAAACTCAACATGTTGATACCCAAGTGGCTGCTATAAGAAAGACAAATCCTTTCTAATTTGGGGAGCTAGCTAGGAAATTCACTCCCTTACCCATTAGTCTGCATAACACAATGCCACAAATCATAAAACCCTACATCACAAATCTTAACTCAAACATAAACATGATGCATTATAACTTTGACATGATGCTTGATACTTGAATAATTCTCCAAAATTCTTGATAATCACTCTTGAATTCTCTTGTAAACTCTTGTAATCACAAATGTGCTAGAATTTTTGAATACTTTAATTTCCAGGACAAAATATGTGAAATAGCCTTGTATTTATACTTGTTTATGCCAAATTTCTTGAAATTACAACAATAGAAGCTAACATTAGATCTAGGAGAATAAAATCCTACCAAGAATTTGAATTTAAATTAGGTCTAAGATAAGCAGGAATCATATGCTAGTTGTGGTATATGAGTCACATTAGGCTAAGCTTGCGATAGATTTTTCAAGAAAGGTTTACTTTAATGTGAAATTCATATCTAGGACTTAAAAATTAGGTGGGACCCATATACCTAAGGTGGCGTATGAGTCTCATAACAATAGATATAATCCATTAAATCCAAAAACATTAAAATATGATTGGTTACTTGAAGTATATCAGAATTATCCACTAAAACATGCATTAATTAAGGCTTGTGGATGCAAAATAAGGCCAACTAATGCATAAGGGAGCCCAATTTTAAGAGGGAGGTCCCAAACATGTTTTAAAATGTAAAGGGATACATTTTCCTACACTACAATAGGGTATCTAATAGAGCTACAACAAACCTTTCCACAAGCATGTGCCTACCCCTTAAGGATACCAATCTAGTTTAGAGATTTTCTATATTGTTGAGTGGTATTTGATAGATCACAAGTTGTGGATGACCATATAAAAGGATATAACCTTCATATTTTAACCCCATAAGATAGCAATGATTAAATGATACCAGATTTTCTTTGACTGATATGAGTATATTTTATCCCTTTTTATAATAGTTGAGTGATCAATTAGTTTGGTCCTCCATAGGGAGTTCCTCTTGCATGAACAACATATATTTGATCAATTCGCAACAGTGGTAGAACTAGAGATGTGGCTTGATTGAATATCATGGATTCCACATTAAGTGACTTTGAAGAAGATGATGTGGGAGTGAGCATTTCATAAATGATGTGGTAGAGTACTATGCACTCAATGATTTTTTTATAGACCATCCTATTGATGAATCGAGGCCATGGCCATGATGAGGTGAGGAGTGTGACAAGGAGGATATAGATGGTAATGGGGTATGTTGTATATGTGATGATGAGGAGGATCAATCAATAGTATTGGTACAAGGATACACATGGGAGTAGGAGATTGATTATACAACAAGGAGAGGACTAGGTCTCATCCTCGTGTATTAAGATTAATACATTCTATAGTTGAGAGATAAAGTATACATAAGTGTGGGGAAACTAGAAAATAGAAAACTACCATAACTCTAACCTCATGTGTGTCTCCAGGTGTATCCACAGTTACCACACCCATATATCCTCACTAGAAAGTTGGAAATCTAGGTGAGATGATATATTTATATATTTTTATTTTATTTTAGTAATATACTAGATGTTGTGCTTGATTTAATCTTTGATCTATATTGTGATGATTTATTTGATTGAATTATTTTTTTTATTCTTCTAATTCAAATGCAAGAATGGATTAACTATATGTGTTGAGTAATATCAAGTAGTCACAAATGTATAGCTTCAACAACTAGTGCAGGACAACTATAGGCCACAATAGATTATGGTGTGAGATGTGGAGGTATTCAATCCTATGGTGTGATTAAGAGATTCATTTTAAGAAATTAGAGCATAGAAAGCTCAGGAACTAGTTAAAGAGAAACAAGAGCAAGAACATAATCTTCTATCGATCACTCTTAGGTGATGAACCTATAGACAAAGGTAGAGAGACTACAAGCTAAGACATATAGACTATAATATAGTACATGGATGCACAAGAGATGAAAATAGATCTTAGAGGTGAGATCATGGGTCTAAAGGCATCAAGTAGCCCTAAGAGCTACTCATGATCTACTATTTCATGTTGACCATGCAACCAGGCCCTAAGGGGTTTGATAGTCATATTCTTGTAGATTGATGACAATATTATTTATGGCACACCAAATTTTGTTAGAGTGGTGATAATTAGTTTTATATGGATACTATCATATATATATGATCATTTTTATTCAACATGCATGTGCTTATGAAATAATTTTATGATATTTATGATTTAACTAAAATAGTGTGATGTTTAATTAAATTCAAAACAAATATTCAGTTATGTTTAATAAATGAAATATATGTTAAATGAGATACAATTTGATTTTATTAAAAAACCTAATGAGAACATTTAATAAATACAATAATAATCCAATTGATACATATATTGGTTATATGATTAGGTGACCTAACTAAACAACTTATTGAAATTGTTTAATTAAGTGAAACACATTATTTCTTATTGCACACATAATAAATTAAATGCACCTATGATCTAATTAAAAAATATAGATGAATGCAATAATGATCTAATTAAAATGGTACACAAATTACTCAATTACATGCTAAAAACATCATTATTAAGAAAAATGCTCAAAATTGAAGACACACAAATGTTTCTCATGACCAAAGTAATGAAATATTAAAGATATGAGTATTAACTATCTAATATACATGATTTAACAATAGAAAACCATTCAAAATAATTTAAGAATAAAATATTCACAAATGCATGACATTAATAAGTTCTTTGAGAGGTATAACATCCATTTTATAAAGTCTATATACTTGATCTCTAAACTTCCATGATGATGTAGGGTCCCAACCAATTTAGACTAAACTTTCCTTTTTCAACTACTGTAACATTCACATTGTGTTTTCTTTCATAAAACACGAAGTCAAAAATCTTAAGTAAATGATGAATACTACAATAATTTTAGCTCCATTAAATACTTTTTGATAATATTGGAGATGTTTGAGAGCATGTATGCCCTTTTCATTGACAATATCAAATAATTGAAGTTGTTTTTATCTATATGAATTATCATCTAAGGTTTCCATTAAATTATAAATTATCAATGAAGGAATATTTAGTTGCAAAGACATTATTGCATTGAAATAATACACAAGGTTCTATGCAATGGTATATGTAGTTGCATGAACACCCATTTTCTAAGCCCATAATGCATAGGAGAGTTGAGTATGCGTGTATTTTCTTTTTTTGTTCATATTTTTTATTATATTTCTCTCAATTATTTTATTAGAAGCTTCTACTTGACCATATGATTGAGGATAATATGCTTTCAAGAAGTCATATTGGATATGAAATTTTTACTTTTATTGAGGGTCTTCTTTACTTATTTTTCTTAAATGGCGAACCATTATTAAAAACCAAAGTTGAAGGAATAATTTTTTTTGTAACAATATTATCAAGGATAAAGTGATGGATGGCTTTAGCCATTATAGATTCTAGTAGAACTTCTCCAAACCATATTGAGAAGTGATCAGTAGCCATAATAATAAACGTATGTCCATGGGAAGGAGGAGAGATATTGCGAATAAGACCCAAGCCTCATGTAGAAAATGGACTAGGGGAGACTTGAGCATGAAGTTCCTAGGTAGGAGCTCAAATAAAATTATTATGTTTCTAACATCGAGCACACTTTTAAAAAAGGAAAAAGAATATTATTCCATACTTTGTCAATAGTAACCTATAGTAATCTCTAACTTGAACTAGAACCAAACCTAACTATCAGATTATATGCATCCATGTGAAATTTTCTTCATTCATTGCATATCACAAAAGATTACATAAAATTGTATTCACAGATTGTTTTCAATGAAAATCATTCTAAATAACCATCATTTCTATGGATAACTTGAAATTGAAAAATAACTAACAACGATATACTAAAACAATTAACATATCTAAGGAATCTCCCATGAGCTATATACAAGCACAAGGGATTCTTATTCTAAGCAACAACTAACTGCAATCATTGACTTCCAGTCCTAAATATCATAGAATATAGTTAAGTTTGAATTTTTTAAACCATAGCTAAAATGAAAGAATAATCCTAATTGAATTGAAACTGTAAAATAGATTTGCATGTGAAACACAAACATTTATCAAAATCCTATTAGAAAAAGAGTTCTTCTCCAACACTTTATTAACTTTTTATAATGATGTATGTTTAATCTCCATCAGGTTTCTTCAAATAATAGTTATTGTATTTACCTTAATCTGGAACTCCATTGTTTTTCTATTACTATCTTCCTTTTGTTGTTGGTTACAACTTCTAGTTGCTATGTGCTATAGTTCCTCCTTGGCTAAAAAAAATTTAATTCACAAAAATGTGCACAAGACAAACTACCATAATTAAAATATAGAATTCCATCAATGCTTCATGCAATACTAATATTTCACAACCATATTTCCATCATTATGATCTAGGTCCAAGTTTGTATAATAAGTATGAAAAGATATCATAATATAGGAGTATTTTCTTAATGGTATATCTAAAAGTGACTAAAAAATATGCATGAAAGTAATAGAAAAATGGCTAATAACTTGACCCATCATTGCTGACAATTATAATTTTGCATATCCTCAAGAAAAACACAAGGGGTATAGGTTATATTGCAAGGTGATCTTCTTCAATTCTATTAGAACATCAACTCCATGAATCTGCTTCAAATAAAGACCTCTGTAAGTTGCAAGTTGCCTCATTCTAGTGTTCCTAGCTCTCTCAAATTGCTCACATTTCTCCCTAGTCCAATATGGAACTGGATAGAGTAGCATAGGTGGGTGAAATGTTATTACCTTGTAAATCAATGTTATTACCTTGTAAATCATTATTTCAACACCAATTGTAATGTACATGTGTACTCTTTCAAGCATGGTGGTGAAATTATACATGGAATTAGGTTCAATTCTCTATAATTCTTTGGTCAAGCTATTCCATCTATTCTACATATAACTGTAGCATTGCTAACCCAAAACCACAACTAATTTTTGCATTATTTTGTAATATGTTGTCCTCAATTTCATAATTTTCTTTCCCACACCTTTATGATCAAGGAGTTTCAACCATTCATCTATGATTGTATCAAGGTTTTTAGATTCTTTCCTTATGGGGAGAGTAATTGATTTATCCCTCTCCTTATATTCTTCGATTGTTTCCCTGTTGAGTTATTCATTTTTGGAATAAAATACAAGTGTCCTTGCTTAAAAATCCCCTATAAATATCAGAGGATTCCATTTTGTTTCATCTGGTACCACATAATTGTGTAAGTAGTATTCACAAAACTAATCTTGCTCCTCGAGTATAGAATCAACAAAAACATTAGGAAACTCAAAAATTTTGCTCATCCCAACTGATTTTTTACTAATTAGCCTACTCAACTAAAAAAATAAAAATATTTCTTGCAGAAATAATACATATGTCCTCACTGGAGGTCTACATATTATTCTTTATGCAAATTTATCTACCACTTCTTCTAATCTAACTATTGATCTTCTTAATTCCATTTCTTTCTTCACCAGCTCCTTAACATGTTCTTTAATTAAAATCTCTTTCTCCTTCTTCCACTTCTCCTTTTCCTATGCAAACTCATCAATCACTCTTCATAATTGATAACCAAATGACAAGGTGGTATGGTGAATTAGAGTTCTTATGGGAGAATTTTCTGAGATGGTACTACCAGTTCTCCATCCTTGATCTTAGTTATTATCAAATTTTCCAATAAATCTCAAAGGTTGAGTTTTTTTGCTTCTATTATTGAGAGATAGAATAACAATCTTCACATTCTCTCATTCAAAGGAAAACCCTAGAGATCTCAATCTAAAGCATTCAAAGGAGAAATATATCTTGCAATAGGTTTTTCCTAGGGTTTGATTATAAAGTAAAGAGGGGTTCACAACCAAATTAGGGCTTGGAAAGACTAATGAAATGAAAGATCTAATGCTTAACCCTAATATGATGTCTTCATTAAATGACCTCAAAATACATGTAAATCAAAATAGAGAGCTAGAAGATTAGAGGTGTGTACCTAGAAACCTGAAGAAGTCTAGAATGAGCTCTAAAACACTAAAAATCCTAAAATTAGGACATACTAGGACTCATATGCCACCCTAGGTGTATCAGTCCCAAAATAGGGTTTCTAGTTTGAAACAAGTTTCTTGCATTGTAGATTCAAGATTTGCAAAATTCTAGAAATTTTGCTTGTAGTGGGACTCATACACCACTTCTGGCATATAAGTCCCATTCTACTTTTTTGGGAATTCAAAGTTCAAATCTATTCTCCAATCTCTTCTCTTCCTTTCCAAATTTATTTCTAGATCCAAACCTCTAACAAGACATACAAAATAGAATATAGAATTGATTTTCTTATGGGGTTTTGCCTCGATCAAACCCATAGTTTTGTAATTAAACCTTAATAGAAATAAGGAACCTTGAATGAAAATGTAAATGTAAACCAAAACCTTAAGTGTGTCTAAGATTAGGAAATCTGAAATACAATGCAATCCTATTCTAATGTGCTAGAATGAGATTAATGAATGAAACATAGACATGAATAACCTACTTTGAGAGATCTCTAGTCACCCAAATGAGCTCTAATAGTGTATGCAACTTCCTTAAGCTAAAAGTAGAATGATAATGGAGGATGAAATCACTTAGGAAACGAGCCATTAGGCTTGGCTTGATGGCTAGTTGCATCTCCCCAACCTAGAATCCATCATGATTCACCATATGCCACCATAATCAACCCTTTACAATGCTAGATCTTGAATGGAAGTGAGCTTGAAGACCTACAAAAAAAATTTAATGCTGCTCCAAGACTTCAAATTTTCTTGCTCTTAAAACTTGAATGATCTTTTGAAAGAATTCTTGAATGCTTTTGAATGCTTGGATCTTGAAATTGATCTTCTAAAATTCTTGCTTAGATAAAAGAATATTTTAGAAGCTTGTTTATATATGAATTACACCTAATTTACTGTTATTTGGATCTTAAAGCTAACATCAACCAAAAAATTAAATCAAAAAGTTGAATTTCCCGCTTAAACCCTAAAAACGCCCCAAATGGGACTCATACACCACTTGTGGAATATGGATCCCACCTTGGGCATATGAGTCCCACCCTAGATTTTTGGGGTGGTTTGTTAGGAATTTTAACGTTTTTGATTATTTTATAAGGTTTTAAGTTGAAATAAGCCTCGAAATCAAAAATAAAGGGTCTTATGGGCCTATTAATGATGATCTAGAGGGGTATTTAATGCAAGGGTGCTAAAATAGGTCAAAATTAAGTGTGAAATTATACCATTTTCAAGAACATATAATTTTCTAGACTACATTCATCCCCACTTTAGCACCCATATGACTTTACATGCATATGTAAGCTAAAGGAAATCAAACGATAAAAGGATACTCATATAGGTTCATTCACAACATTAGAGAATGAAGGCCCCATTGTAGCTATCTATAAAACCACAATGTTAGGAACTAGATCTTGGAACATGAATTTGTTAGTAGTTCAAAAATCCTCTTATCTAATTTATATTGTGTCTATAGCACACACACGTCGTTCCATACATGGACCCTCTCTTTTGTTGTTCCCCAAGTTGCTTTTTCTATCATCTCATTTTGTGTACCCCCTATTTTTGAGTCCTAAGTCGACCAATTTTCATCATCCCCAAAATTTCTATGCCTTTGGCCTTCACAGAGTCCCCTTGGCAGTCTACCTTAAGACCTTTAAAGTATCATCTTTCGCTAACTCCGGGTCTACCCATGTGGGCTGCCCTTGGAAAAAATTTGTGCCCTCATTGCCATTTGCATGATGGACAAGTTTGTCCAGCCATCCGCTCTACGGGTTCCACACTCATGTCTGCCATTCTCTTTACTGGTCTATCAAACAACGAGCTCTTGGCTACTGCCAGCCCACGGGCTCCACATTTCCAGTCACTAACTATTTGAAAACCACACCCACCAACTGCTTTGGTCATCGTACTATTAATTAATGCTAGCATTTAATGCCTAAAATTCTATAAATAGCAAAATTGAGATGTCATTTGCATCGATATTCTTTGCAAATGTTAGTGTGTGCATCTCGCTTCCGCCACCTTTGCACCCACATGATTTCATCTCCATTCAAGCTTCGTTGCTATGATTGGATTCATCACCTTCCTTGTGGGATTCTCAGGTAGGGTTTCCATTGCTATCCTTGTTATGTGTTTTTGTGAAAGTTTGTGAAATGGTTAAGATTTTAGGAGAAAAAACTATGAAATTTACTAGAACAAGGTTGTCAATAGAAAACTCATTAATCCTTCGAACCTCAACCAATTCAAGCTACGTGGGACTTAGCTCCTCCATGGCTCTTCCTAACCAAGGCCATCAAGACCTTGTGGCCCATAGACCTCCCACCACCATTTCCTTGACACTATGAAGATTGAACCTTAAACAAATGGCCACCACCTATGTCGGGTCTGTGCACATAGATGGCTCATACCCTCTCACCGTCACTTTCAAACTTGGCAAACTCTCACCTTTTGGGCACCCAATGACTCATGTAGGCCTACGAGTGTGGGATTCAACTTGCTAATGACCCATGCCTTCGCCATTCCAGAATGGTCATTTCACCCTACCCTTCCGCCTTGCGGGTTCCATGAGCTCCTCTTCCATTGTCCCCAAGATAAAAATCAACACTTACTAAAAAATCACCTCAGGGGGCTATTTACCATCGTGGTCTGCTTTCGTGGGTCACCCTATTTCATCGGCTCTTACCTAGCACCATTTCGAAATAGCCATCACATGTTGTCTTCTCGCTTTGCAAACCCTGCCGGACCTATCACCACCAAGTGGGTGTTTACCTTGTCAAAGCCTTGTGGGCCACCTCTCGTGGACCATTGTCTATTGTTCGCCACCGTTTGCAACGTTCGATCACAAAATGGTGAACCTTTCCCTTCCACTTGTTTGGTGGGTCCTTAGCTCTCCCTTTCCGTCTAAGTCATATTCCTCAAAATTGACTAAGTAATGGGCCCTTACAAGCTTGCTCTTGTGGGCCACAATCTGCAGGTCACCCCATGCCATTCTTCATTTCAAAAACAACTAATTGACCCTGTTAGGTCTCAAAGACACAAGTTTTAACCATGATAGGTTGCTAAGCTCTCACAAAAATTTTGGCCAACGTACAAGTCAAATTAATATAATTGAACCTTCTACTCTTTAGGCCCTGCTAAACCTAGGCGGGTGCACCTATGTGAATGATGCAGATTTTGAAATATGTTTCCTACTTTGAGTAGTCTATCCACAATGGCAATTGGAAGTGGATAGATCAAATCACTACAACTACTCCTACTGCACAAACAAAGAATTTAATATGTTTTTTCTTATGAATATTATCTTATGGGTTGTGGAAGATCAATGCCTTCTATCCACATGGGCAATGGAGTCAAAAATCAAAAATTGTATGTTTTTCCCTCTCTCGCTTAATTCAAGTTGCTAGGCACTTTGAAAAATGAAATTCTATGACTGACATATAACTTCACTAAATTTATGACTTGCATAAATTGTGCTAGAATACTTTCTTATCAGGTTCTTCTTTAACTATCCAAAAGAAATCCTTAAATCACTGTGACTTATTTGAAAGAATTTAATTCTGACTTGCAGACACTAGTTAATTAAATCACAAAAAATGAAAATGCACCTTGATAAATCAGGAATATACTTGATATGCTGACTTAAATGATTAAAAGACCTCAAGTTGGAGACAACCAAATAAAAAATATAAATTATTACATCACAACAACTAAGCACAAAAAGGATTTCACCAATTTAAAATATTTTATCCATTGATCTACTTCAAAAAAGGATTGTACATTATTTGCATTCCCAATCTTTATTTTCTAAAAAAATCTATTGTCCTAACTTCTCTCCTCCTTAACTCTCTGATTTTTTCAATACACTTATATAGTATATTCTAAGAGTCATGATGCTTCATTAGTTTAGGTAGAAACGGTTTGAATTCCTTGACAAGAAACAAAATATTTAATTAATTGCCTTGTCTGCAAATTAAATATTTTAACAGTAATCTCACTTTATCTTTACTGCCTTACCATCTACCACCTTACCGTGGTCTTCACTTTTTCCTCCCATGGTACTATGGTCTTTTACTTTTCCACGCTCTTCTCTTCCCACTGTCCTACCGCGGTTTGTCATTTGGCTCCCAGTGGCTCCATGGTGTCTGGTTGTTCTATCCTTTCTACTGCCTTACCGTGGTCTCCCTATTGTCTTCCCCCGGCATGGTGGTGTTTGAATTTGACTACTTCCCCTTCCACCGCACCACCACGGTCTGTGTTTTAACCACCAGCGGTACTGCAGTGACCAGTCTTGACCACTACCTCCACTATTATCTTCTTGACCATTGTGCTACCACGGTCTCCCATGGGGATCCCTTGTGGTACCATGGTGGCTCGCGTTGACCGCCACCTCCATGTCTATCATGCTACGATGGTTTATGTGTTGATCATGCATTGTACTGTGGTGAACCATGTTGACTACTACCTCGTTGCTTATCATGCCACAACAGTCTATTTGATGACCCTTTGTGGTGCAACGGTAAGGGTTAGTATGATTTAACTACTATACCACAGGCTAGACTGTGGGAGCCCACGATAAAGTGGTGAAGGTTATGACAAGAGATTAATATGAAAGTGTTATAATGTATAATATATGTCAATTTTGTCTTTTTGGATGGCAATGAAGTGATTTTTTATAGAAAGATAGTGAAATATATGGGTTCTAATGGGAAAAGAACTTAGAATTTTAATGAAAATTTTGGGTTCTAATAGTGGCTCCTATTGGGGATGAGATATTTTCCAATCACTACAAGAATCCAGAATATCACTGGGAGAGTAGACCAAGACAACAAAAGATGTGAAAAATGAAGGCAACGAAAGATGGAGAGAATGAAAAGATGGAGAATGTAAGTGACCCTACACTACTGTACATGGAAAGAAAACAACATTTTCAATAAGGGAACTTCTGGGATTGTCCATGTACTAGCAAGTCCCAGCCCCTTCAAAATTCCTAAACTACTGTTTATGGAAAAGAATGTTTAAAGAGGTTTGTTAAGAATTTTCCATGCACTGGAAATCCTTAATCCTCTACTTATGACATGGTCTAAAATTCAAACCATAAATAATGGCCCAAGGCCACCCAAAAGAAGAGCCTATACTTTCCTCTATCATAGACTTTATTCTTATTTGAGCTCATCAGGTCCCTTTAGAAACTATTCATTCCATCTATCCTACTACATGCATTGTCATTGAAAACCTTCAGGGAATCATTGTGTTCAACCTGACTCATGCTCCTTTTACCACTCCTCAATTCATAATTCTTATTATCATATGGAAAATCTGTCACCTTCATCGTAAAAAGTGTATCTATATTCAACAAAACTTTCATTGTTTTTCTCATTATTATGTATTGCTAAATGATCTAGCAGTTGTACTAGGACTTGAAAATTTGAATGCTTCTCTTGGAAGTCTAAATATCCTATCTCATCAACATCTTCTGAAACAATCAAATCAGAAATACCTTCCATTTCTTTGCTATCACTAGTTGGTAATGACACATATTTGATCCATATAGTCATCCTTATACATAGTTGAATCAATCAATGTTGAACACTCATCATTGATATGCAAACCAATATCTTTCTTTTATAGGAAAAAATTGTTCAATTCGCATACCTCTTATTGGACATAAATGGATTCTTGATCAACCTCAAAGATCTCTTCATCGATGTGAGAAATGCACATGGAGTCATATGAATCATTAAACATAGTATTCTCATTGTCAAAGCAAATATAGGCTAGACCCAAAACTTAGAATCATCCTTGTATGCACATTTCTGGTATTCAAGAGTTAACAAATCTGAAACCTACTCATTGCTAAGTGAACATGTTTCTTCCAGATCTTCTACTATTTCTCCCACTTCTTGATCTCCATAAGAGTTGAAAGAATCATCCTATTGTAGATCAAAATCCTCAAGTTCATCTTCACAATCTGAATCAAAATCCGTTATGCAGGAGAGACTCTCCATATCTTCATTATTGGAAGGCATGACATCCTCTTATGTTTCAACTTTTGAAGCATTGTCGTCAATGTTATGAGAGTTCATGCATGGTTGTCCCTCCATATCATCTAAATCATGGTTGTTGTATTCCCCAAATGGTGTGTCCCCAACAATATCATTAATGTTGTAATCATCTCCCAAGGTGGAAGATTGGTCCTCAGAAAATTCATCTTCATACTCACCAGTCATCTCACTATTGTCCTCATATCTAATAGTGTCCTCATACCTTTTCTTCTCTATGATGCCAATCCATTCATGTATTTGATTATAGGCAACCGGTACCCATGATTCAGGCCAATAAATTGAATTGGGCTCATATACTTTCATGAACCGCTCAATGAACTCAAACCTAATAGGTGGGAAACTAATAGGTATTTTCCCAAAAATATATATCATTGTTCTAAACAAAGAACACCCAAAGCCCCCTTTATATCCCCTTATATTAAGGAAGGAATCCAAAATACTTTTGTTTCTTTCTTGAATATGAAGACACTCACCATTTTTCTTCACAAATTATTGATTTTGACACGTACCTTGCTGTAGATTTTTATTTACACTTCCATGGAGGGTGACATTGCTTTGCAAGTCTTGACATGAAGTGTGATATTGATAATGGCCACCATACTAGTTATATTCATAATATTGATAGCTTACTAACCTCTGACTAGTAGGGACAAGATGAGTATTCATTTGATGTGATGATTGTGATGCATAAATGTTTTGTTATGAATAGAGTACATTACCTTCATTGCCGAAGTTCTCAATTGTATTATGTGGCACTTGCGGTATCTGAGATCTATTGGTATTTGTGTATTCAGATGTATCTAAGACATGTTTAACTCCCAATTATAGAAGTCCTTGATTCAATTGTAGCATTTGTCAATCCAATTATAGCCTTTGTTGTTTCAATTCCTTCAACTCTCTTATTGACTGCTGCCTTCTCACTTCTTCTACCATGTTGATAAGAAAATTGGCAAAGTGTTACTATTCCACAATATCTATTCATTATTTATCAAATTGAAACAGAGTCCCCACCCACTTTTCCCAAAAGTAGTAAAATGAAATGGAATTTGATATTATTTTGGTTTGCCCCAGCAGAATCCCCTATGAACTCAATTGAATGCAAAATTTGAAACTTTGTTGACTCTATAAATGGATAGGGTGAAAAAACATTCCTAAGTATGTCCCTAGCAGAGTCGCCAAACTGTTAGGTTTCAAAAATGCGGGTTTTAACCACGAGAGGTTGCAAAGCTCTCACAGATTTTTTTTCCAATGTACAAGGCCAATTAATCTAATTGAACCTTCTACTCTTTAGGCTCTACTAAACCTAGGTGGGTGTACCTATATAAATGATGCAGATTTTGAAATATGTTTCCTACTTTGAGTAATCTATCCACAATGGAAATTGGAAGTGGATAGATAAAATCACTACAACTAATCCTACTGCACAAAGAAAGAATTTAAATATGTTATTTCTTATGAATATTATCTTGTGGGTTGTGGTAGATCAGTTCCTTCTATCCACATGGGCAATGGAGTCAAAAATAAAAAAATTGTATGTTTTTCCCTCTCTAGATTAATTCAAGTTGCTAGGCACTTTGAAAAATGAAATTCTATGATTGGCATATAACTTCACTAAATTTATGACTTGCATAAATTATGCTGGAATACTTTCTTATCAGGTTCTTCTTTAACTATCCAAAAGAAATCCTTAAATTACTGTGACTTATTTAAAAGAATTTAATTCTGACTTGCAGACACCAGTTAATTAAATCATAAAAAATGAAAATGCACCTTGATAAATAAGGAATATACTTGATATGCTTACTTAAATGATTAAAATACCTCAAGTTGGAGACAACCAAATAAAAAATATAAATTATTACATCACAACAATTGAGCACAGAAAGGATTTCACCAATTTAAAATATTTTATCCATTGATTTGCTTCAAAAAAGGTTTGTACATTATTTTCATTCCTAGTATTTATTTTATGAAAAAATCTACTATCGTAACTCCTCTCCTCCTTAACTCTCTAATTTTTCAATACATTTATATAGTATATTCTAAGGGTCATGACCCTTCATTAGTTCGGGTAGAAATGGTTTGAATTCCTTAACAAGAAACAAAATATTGAATTAATTGCCTTGTCAGAAAATTAAATATTTTTACCATAATCTCACTTTATCTTTACCGCCTTACCATGGTCTTCAATTTCTCCTCCCGTAGTACTACGGTCTATGACTTTTCCACTCTATTCTCTTCCCACCGCCCTACTGTGGTCTGTCATTTGGCTCCCAGTGGCTCCATGGTGTTTGGTTGTTCTATCCTTTCTGCTACCTTACTGCGGTCTTCCTTTTGTCTTCCTGCGATGTGGCGGTGTTTGACTTTGAATTCTTCCCCTTCCACCACGCCACCGTGGTCTGTGTTTTAACCGCTAATGGTACCTCGGTGATCGGTCTCGACCGCTACCTCGATTGTTATCTTCCTGACCACCACACTACCGCGGTCTCCCATGGGACGCCTTGTGGTACCACGGTTTATGTGTTGACCGCACGTGCTACCATGGTGAACCATGTTGATCGCTACCTTGCTACTTATTGCACCACTATGTTCTGTTTGATGACCCTCCGCGGTGCAATGATAAAGGTTAGTATAATTTAACCACTATACCGCGGGCTAGACTATGGGAGGTTGCAATAAAGTGGTGAAGGTTATGACAAGAAATTAATATGACAATGATATAATGTATAATAGATAAGTCAATTTTGGATTTTTGGATGCAGTGAAGTGAATTTTTATAAAAAGATAGTGAAATATATGGGTTCTAATGGGGAAAGAACTTAGAATTTTAATGAATTTTTTTGGTTCTAACAGACCCCGCCTATCTTCTTTATTAACTCTATGCTACCTATTTCCTTTCCATCCTTTCATGCAAAAAATAGTAAGTTAAATGGACTGTCGACCGGTCCTTGTGAGCCACTATGTGTAGGCCACTACCCTATATCGACTATTTCCATGATCGCCATTTCAAAATGGCAGTGCTCAAGCTACCATCCACCTCACGAGATTCAATCCTCTTGTAGTTGTTTGGATTTCATTAAGAAATGATGCACCATAGTAACTTTGACAAACGCGAAGGTGCGGACCACCACCTCTGGGCTGCCATTTCCCCTTCACTGTTTCAAAATAATCGCTATGTAGCTACCTTTCATGGTCTCCCACTCACATCTTTTCTAAGATTGAACCTTATACTTTGGAGGCTTATGATGACCGTCCTCACTGCCTATGGGTCTCACCTTGCAAGACTCCATCTATAGGATTCCACCTTGCCAACATTGTTTGCAATTGGCAGACTTCCAAATGGTCGCTAGCCCAAGGAAACTCACATCCCTAGGCTCGCATTACTTAATCTTCCCTGAATGAAAGGATAACGATGATATTTAAGAGATTTTATGATTATTGAAGGATGAATTTTTTGATCTAACATTTGTTTTATAGGTTTTCACTATACTCTCATTGTTTTATGTATGAATACGCTTATTGTGTCTGTGCCCACAAGATTTATGAAACCAGATGGAGTACCATTGAGAGTGTCCATCGAGCAAGAAAAGGGGAAGAAAATTGCTAAGGTCCCAAGAGGGAAAGATGATAAAGATCAGATGTTGTTTCAATTTCAAGGAGTGGTCACCGCCAAGGCCACAATTGAATGGGACAAAATTACAAATACCAACCTCGGCCATGTCAACATAGAAAAGTTTAGGCATATGGTTATAATTAACCCTACCATAGAAAATGCAAAGACAATAAGGAAGAGGTGTCTAGCTAAGGCGGTTGGCTTCCTACCTGCTCTAGTAGCCCTGGAACTGGTAATGGCTTGCAAGGAGGCTTACCAAGAGAAAATTAGAAAGATTGTAAACTAGGATGGTCGAATGTTGGCTGATCTCTCAACCAAATCTATAGCACAAGCATTTCGCATCCCCAATCATAACCCGAGAAAGAAAGCATCAATGGAATACACTTTGAACATGTGGAAGGTGGACCCCTTGAAGTGGAAAATTTTGATTAACCAACATTGGTTAAAGGAAAAAAGGGGGAGTGTGAACAAGGTGCCCCAATAATTATTTAGAGGTGACTTCTATGAAGACTATCATGATTTTGTGACTTTGCTAAGTAGAGTCATGGGCATCCCAACTATAACATATTTATGTGATTAGATGTCTCATTTCATCGAAAACATTATTAGAGGCACCACCGAGTTCAATTGGGCTTGGATGATTAGTAAGGATTTACATGCGAAATTCTTGGTGGTGAAGAAGTCCCACCAATTCTACATGACCTCTTATTTGGTCTACCTTCTGGAAAATGCTAATCCTTACAAAGGCCTATGAATAGCACAAAGAAAAATTCTAGGAAGAGAATTGAAGTTGTATTACTAGTATCAATAGTTACAATACCAAAAATTCAAAAGAGACTATTGGAGGGTGAATGATGCATTCATCAAGCAAATCATCAGGCTTCTCAGAGGGGACATTGAGAGAAGGGTCACTCACATTGCCCACACCTTCATCAAGAGGTATGGATTTTTTTTATCCAATTTCCTAAATTTACCTATATCCAAATCGAGGGCTTCAACAACAAACCATAAAAATTGGCCCGGTATCCAAATGATCGGATGATTTTGTGAGAAGTATCAAGGCAGTTGTAGAATGCCCATACTCTCCTCATCGAAAAGAATCAGGAATTGGTGCCTTAACCTCTTACCTTTGGGCAAGGAATGTATTATCTCTCAGTAGCCCAATATACCAAATATTCAGAGAAAGAGCTTGTTGAATATAATCTAAGCCACTACACTCCTCGACCAAGGATGGACCCATATGGTAAATTGAAGAAGTTTGTGGGGAATGATTATGCCCACCTACACAATGTTGAAGAATTTTGGGCTAATTTCTGAGATGATAAAGAGGTGCACATGAGGCACTACATGTGAATGACGACATACTTTTTCAAAATAGTCAAGCTATTTCCTGTGCCAGATCAAATTTTTTAGGATGAAAGCACTGTCATTTATCTAAGGTTTGATGTCATTGCTAATATGTCATTGCGCCTTATAAACTGGGATGACGAAGAGGTCAATGACCTAAACATTCTGACAAAGTCAATTGAGCATAGAACAAGACAATGAATCAATTCTCAAATTGCTCAATTGAGGCTTCAAGGAGCTGAACTTACCTATGGTGAGCTCAAAGATGAGCTCGAGATCAAGATAGACAATGAAACCACTACTACATCTAAGAAGGCTCCTAGGTCTCCTCCTACCACCAGATGCTGAAAGAGAAAGGAAGTAATAGAACATCAACCAAAACATTATGTTTACTCAAGGAAGCCATCAAAGGATAAAGGTTCAAAGAAAGAAAATAAATTAGGTAGATTCTCTAAAATGCCCATAATTCAAGAAGACCCGACACATGAAGGAGAAGAGGGAGAAGAGGTAGAGCAACCCAAATCACCACTTTCTACCTCTACCCTAGCCACCATGATCATTTTCTCTGCTATTACTCCTCCTTTGGCATCCCAAGCATTAGTCATCTCTTCCCCACCTACAATAGACATTTCTATGCACCTTGCCTCCACTTCACCCACTACACCTATTATGGTAAGAGATTCATCTTTGGCAACAATTTCCTCACTTTCTTCCTCCTCAATCTCTTTTTCATCTATGGTTCCCTTGGCCACCACAACGACTATGCCTTCCCTTTCTCTCCCAAGAGAATTTTCTTGTCATATGTAGAATATTCCTATGGAGCTTTCTGGGGTGTTAATGAATCCCTTGGTGTAAGCTACCCTATCTCAATTCGATGTTGGTCTCCCTATCCCTCCTCCAACAGATCCACCCAAAATGGAGGTGACTATGCAAATTTTAGAAGAACTTGAAAGGAAAGAGAGGGAGACAACTGAAAATGAAAAGGATGTCAAGACTAAGGATCCTTACAAATATAACTACCATGTGCATCCTGAATATAAACACCTAGTCATTGATGAGGTGGTATATGAAGAGGAGGAGAAGTCTCACTCCTTAGAGGAAGATGTCAAGGACTTTGGTGCCAAGTATGTAAGAGAGTCCTCCTACAAAGAGCTTGAGGAAGATGTTGAGGACTCTGGTGCCAAGTATGTAAGAGAGTCCTCCTACCAAGACTGAGGAAGAGTTGTCCAGGCAACTTAAGGATGTTGGGGAGGAAGTTGAAAGATATTCTCCCAAAAAAAAGGGGGAAATGAAGGAAAAAATGGAAATATCTGTCGAGACTCCATCAAAAGGATAGGATAAATATCTTGAGAATCAAGAAGAAGTACCTCATGAGAGGGAAGAAAAAGAAAGGAAAAGAGATGAAGCTAAAGGATAAGGTAAGCTTGAAGAAGAGGCTGAGATGAAAAAGAGCCCAAAAATGGAGCACCATACAAAGCATGAGCCAAAAGAAGAAAAAGATAGCCCCAAAGAGCATGTTGTTGTTGAGTTACAAGAAGAAAAGGTTGTATTTATCCATGAATTAGATGAAGAATATGAAGAGAGGATAGAGAAAGAGGCCCCAGATCATGGAGAAAGAGAAATCGAGGAAATTCAAAGAGAAGAGGGTGGCCACGAATCACCCAAGGAAGGGTCTGAAATGCCCGAATGGCTAGAGAAAAAACTACAAAATAAGGCCCTAGCCCCTATGAATCCCAAGGAAAGGCTAGAGGCAATCCTAACAACAACTCAAATAGGAGCTAAGAAAGAAAAGAACTCAAAATTCAGGTTACACATCACAATGGATGCGTCGGGATCATGGACAATGCAAATTGCCACCCTGATATTAGATACAAAAGGAGTGACCTAAAACATCTCCACCTTTGACTTGGATGTGCAAACAAGAGAGAAAAATATTGATGAGCTCCAGGGATCCGTTGCTATCATTGTACACCAAATGAATAAAGATCAATTCTCCAAAGAGGAACTAAAGGTATAGGTGGTAGACTTAACATCCTACATACAACAATGGTCTTTTTTGGAAGAACTATCAACAACATTGTCAACCCCGCCACCGGTACTATCAAAAGAGAAATTTGATTAGCTAGAGAGAAGAAAGAGTTGGACCAAGGCCATGAAGGATTGGTTTTTGTGGGAAATTTATAATCGTTAAATGGGAATCGATCATGTCATTCGAACAATAAACAAGCTCTGAGATGTGGAAAAGAAATCAGAGGATGTTGAGAAGACTTTCCATTGCTTCACTGAATTATATAGGATTACCTATCTTGAACTTGAAGCAATCCTCAAGATACTTGATAAATAATGGGAAAAGGAGCTAGGTGTACCTAAGGTTGATGAGTGGCTAGTTGAAACATGGAAGATGAGCTTGGACCATAGGAATGAATTCTTGGAACAAGTGCTCCATGAGCTAATGATCGATTATGAGATGTCGGATTTGAAGCTCGATTCGGGGAAAATTAGGCCATACTCCCATAAGAAAATGGAGCAAGGGACAACAGATTTTCTAATGCTATATTTTATGGACCTTTCCACCCATGCCTCTATCTAGTCTAAACAAATAGTTAAGGCCAAACCCAAGTGCATTAAGAACTAGGAATTGATCATAGGTCGATCAAAGAAGTTGGTATTTCAGGTGCTTCAATCAGATATAATGGAGTGAGACAAAATCCAGACGCTGATTGGAAAGTTTGTGGAATATTCCACATTGCAAAAGGAGGTTGGAAAGCATGTCATTGATGATGATTTAGTCATTGTTTAGCTACAACAAAGAGCAATTAGTAAGAGAAAAAAGTGCTATAGTGTTGGACACTAGAAGACAAAAGAGGCTAAAGGTAAACAATTTTTTTTGAAATTGTAAAATATTGGTGGTAGGTGAAACCCTAATTTGTAGTGAATCATGGCCACACAATGAGATTAAATCTTGGCCACTCATTTTTCTTTTTGAGCTCTATAAATAGGTGTCTCCTCGCATTTTCAAGAGAGATTTGAGTTTTTGTAAAGACATGTTGCTGAAATTCTAATAGAAATTCATTGATTTTTGTGGATTCTTGAGTTTCATGTATGTTTTATGAGTCTTCTCCTCATATTTAGTAGATTTGAATTGGTTTACTTTGTTGTTCTATGTGTTTTTAGGCTTTATGAGATTGGTAAATGTTGTTCATTGATGCTGAAGGATTTTGTGGTGTAAATTCCCTTCCTTCTTCATGCTTTTTGTTGTTTGTTGATGATAAATAGCAGTGTAAAGCAAGTTTGAACACATATATTGATTTCTGCACTTTAAATTTCATCATTTATTCATATTCATGGTGAATGAATAATTGAAAATATGCATACCTTAGAAGATAGCACTAGTTTCATGATATTGTAAGTTGATTTGGTTAAATGGAAGTTGGTTTCAGGAAGGTTGTCTATTATGGTGTCCTTCATTATCATTGTTCATCTATAGTTGCAGATCTAGTAACTTCCTCTTCCCCTTTCCTTTTGATCTTTCTTTGAAATAGTAATTTAGGAAAAGTTAAGGCATCATCGTCAAGCTAAATCTGATGATAAAGATGGAGTTCAAATTGCTATTTTGAACTTGCAACAATTGCACATCAACTCTAATTTCCTAGGAAATCCATTTCAAGAACCAATTTCCCTCCAACTTAGCATACATAAGACTGCATTGTGAGTACCCATAAATCACATAAAACCAATTGAGATATTCCAAGCAAGTCATGATCTGACACCCGCGAGACCTTGGGTAGTGATTTGTAATGTGTTTGCAGATTTCTAGCTTTCAATAGAGGTGATACATATATGAATTACCTATGTCGAGAAGTGGAAAAGCACCCATCAACAAAACTAGTGCTAGAGGGAGGGCAATGATCATGTTAAGTTGGATCATATTAGTTCCTTCTCCCCTGAGAGGTTCCATAGAGTGCTAAGATCTACACAAAATAAGGGGGAATTTCAAGAGCTACCACCCCCTACCAAGGCTAGGAGAGCTAAAATAGGGGAAGCATCTACTTCTAACACTTCCAACCAACCCACTTCACCTCCATCTTCATCATTTCCTTCCACCCATTCACCCTCACCTCTTGCTTCACCTTCAAAAGTACCTTCCTTTTCCTCCTAGCCGCTCCAAACTACTTTACAGGTTGCCAACTCCCACAACCAAGGTGTTGCATTCCAACCCAACCAACCTCCCTTCTTGGGCACTATCCTAGCAATTGTTGCTTTCCCTTTGCATCCTCAAGTCAATTTGGTGTAGCTTCCCCCTCCCCTACTTCCCATGGCATGGCTTGGAAACAATCTGTCCCCTTTGTCCTTCAATTTTTACCATGACATGCCAAAGAACCGAAGGAGATTTTATTTTAAGTTTAACCCTCAGGATCCGCAAAGGACAACAAAAGAACACATCAATATCTTTCAAATAGCTTTGAAAGATATGCAGATCATACATGAGGATGTGGCATGTAGGCTCTTCCCTTACTCTTTGGGGGATGAGGCCTTCTATTGGTACATTCACTTGCCAATGGCATTCATAACCACTTGGGGCCTCTTGAAGGATGCCTTCTTGTAGAAATTTAAGATCCATATTAGCCCCTCTGAGTTATACCAACAGTTCATGGCCATTCAAAGAGAAATCAACAAGCGGATCAACTCCCTTAATGATATATTTCATTGAGTGTACATGAGCCTGGAAATGCCTTATATGGTGGATGATGCATCTACTCGATTGGTACACTATGTATCCTTGGAAAACCTCACTTCTTATATGGTGAAAAGAATGAATCCACCATTAGGTTAATTATTGGATTCCTACACTGAAGTAGTTAAAGCTAGTATGGATCTAGGGTAGCATATTTCTAGACCACTTCTTTCTTTCAGACTAGTTACTCACCCATATCAAGTTCAATGGATTACTCAAGCTCTGGAACAACAACACCCTTGATGAATCAAATGTCACAACTTGCAATGGTACCTCACCCGAGATAACCATTCAATCAAGCAACTCTTGTGTCTTAGTACTTGCAGCCACAACAACAACAGGTTTATGCTCATCCACTCCAATTTTTGGCATACCTCTAAACTTTTGAGGCCCCACCCATTCAACAAAATCAACTAGCAGTACAACTGGTCCTCCTTCAAAATTCAACTTTGCAACTAAACAAAACTGAAAAGGACTGCATAGATGAAATAATATAGATGATTAACAAGATGTCAACTGAAATGTTACAATTGAGGAATACGAACAATCAGTTGTAGCCCTTACAAAGGAGCATCCAAGCAAACCTCAACCATGATAGATGTGATTTGAATTCTCCTTCAAGGTATAATTATGAGAGGGGACAAAATTCGGGACAAAACTTTGATAGAAGACCCTCTTAGAGGAAAAACTAAACATGGAACACGAGGCCAAATATTGGTGGAATTCTCATGCCACTTGAATAGATGAGTAATAATGACAAGACTACAAGCACGGTATACTTAGTCAAATCTGCTTTATCTAGATAGTGTAATATTAACAAGACGAGTAGACATTCTGAGTTGGATTGTCTAGACTTCTATACAACCACCCAGATCTTCCAAGTAGAAGTTCAGAACACGGTCGATAGTTTGGGATATATATACGTTTTTCCATTTGAACCATATGATTCATTAGTGCTAGTTGTCATTCAAGATCCTTTTCCTAAGGGCGAGGGGAACATGCTCAAGAAGGGAATTGTTACCACAAATGATGAAAAAGTGCGAGAGGTAAGTACCAAAATCCCTTTGCCTCGGCTCTTTAATTCTGTAGATAATGGTCTGTTAGATGAGGAAGAGCCAAGTGAAGATGAATTCCAAATGTTCCACCAAAGGGCAACTCCATATGATTTGAGGAATAGACAAGTAAGTTGTCCTCTCACGACCTCAACTATGCCTAACAACTTTAGTACCCCTCCTGACCCAAATGATAGTAATAACCAAATCTATCCTCATGTAGCCACTAGGTACTTTAATAGGAATAGGCAGCAGGGCCAAAACCAAAACTAACATATTGGCTCCTCTGAAAACCCCCCCATCGAAACCAAAATTGAACAAATGGGTGAGTACATAGCAGAATAATTTAAGAAGGTCAAGATTAGCTTGTCTGATTTTGAATTGCTTAAAGTATCAACTATCAGGAATTCATTTTTCAGATGATTAATGGGATTCCTTCATCTAAGTCAACCTAGGAAGTACTCGCCAAATAGGTTTCCCTTGATGATTCACAAAATGAGTCTGTCACCCACTAGGTATTTAACAAGAAATAAGACCCACCTTCAAACCAACAAGAAAAAAAACAACCTGCCAATGAAATAGATCAAGCCCGAGCTTAGAACAAAGGTAATGAAAAAGATAAAGGTCAGGTAGCACAAGTTGACATTTCAAGGGGGTTATTTCAAGGAAAGCTGGAGACTCCTCCCTTCTTGACCACCAATGTCATTCCACTAGGAGTGTGTAAAGCTCTGGGAACAGTTACTGCTCCCTCGTGATGCAAGGTGACGCAGTTAGAAAAAATAGAGATCAATATAGCTGATGAAATCAATAGAATACCCATGTAGATTACTTCTCATCCCAAGGTACAAAAAATGATTGACATTCAAGTTGTGGATATCCTTGACACGTATGGTATCATTATGGGAAATTATTTCACCTGGGCATTGAACGAATATGCAGCCACCGATTATTCTCACTTATGGTTGCCATGGAAAGGACTACCAAATTAGATCCATATTGAGAGAGAGCAACGCATGACATTCATGATAACTGAGTACAACAACATGAATGATGTACTACTTTCCAAAACAAAACTAGGAAATTATTTCCCTTGGGAAAATCTAGATGAATAAGAATATTATAAAAAAGATGGGGCTGATGAAGTCCTTCTTGTGTTATGTAGCCCAACTATCAACTTGGCTCACATGCTAGAAAGCACATAAATACTAATTAAATCAGATGACAAAGATTTTTAAGAGGAAGGTATTCTTGGATTATTGGATGGATTCTAGGATTTCATGGAAAAATGCATGTAGGATCATCTTAGTTTCGGCGCAAGAATGGATTTTCAGGAGCTCAAGTTACCTAGTTGGTGTAGGTTACACAATGCTTCCCACTCCAAGTTTGAATATTTTTTGTGCCAAGTAGCAATTCAAAATATCAAAGGACGTGTTTCCCCAAAAGGGGAACATTGGATGGTATAGCTAGATCAAAGTTATGTTGAACCCATGTTGTCTCCTAGGTTTGCTGAAGTAAATACACTCTTGAACAACTAAGCGGCTCCATAAAATCCAAGGTCAAAGATTCTTCCATGTTTTGGATGGTGCACTTTGATGGATCCAAATCCAAGTAGGGAGCCAAAGCTAGCTTCAAATTTATCAGCCCTACAAGTAAGTCATACTTTGTTGCTCACAAACTTCAGTTCTATTGCACCAATAATATAGTAGAGTATGAGGCATTAGTCCCTTGTCTTCTGATGGCCTTAAGAAAAGGGGTTAAAATGTTACAAGTGTTTGGTGACTCATAGTTGGTCATAAAACAAGTAAGAAAGCTTTATTCTCATGATGATAACAGGATAACTAATTATAGGCATATAGTATGGGATCTTTTGGAGAGCCTAGATGCATTTAATATTCAGTTGATTCCCTGCTCTCCAAATTATACCGTTGATGCCTTGGCCCAAGTGGCCAATGCCCTTCAACCTCTATCATTGTCTGGTCTCAAAAGGTTCACTATTGAGCTCACATCCGCCCTATTAGTTCCAGACAATGTGGCCAATTTCCAACTATTCAATGGAGATAAACACATCTTAAACTTTATCACTAGCTCTAACATATTTGCAACTCAGATCATTGATGAGGCTTAGCCCTAAGAGGCTGATTTAGATATAAAAGGGATAATTAATCTCAAGACTAATACAATTCCCCAAGGTATGGTCTAGCTTGAGTAGATATTTGACTTGGATCAGATCAAAGATCAAGATCAACAATAAAATAAGGATTCTATAAGCATTTAGTGTGACACCCATAACCTTTGAACCCATAAAGAAGTTAAGAATGTATTCATTGGCAAGGTTTGCACACCCGAAGAGAAGAAAGGGATAATTGATGCCTTACACAGGTACCATGATATGGTTGCTTGGAGTTATGAGGATTTGAAGACATACGATACATCAATCATTACACACACCATTCCTCTTAAGTCAGATGTGAGGTTGTTTTCACAATGACAACGCCCTATCAATGCATTACTAGAACAAATTATTTACAAAGAGGTACAAAAGATTCTATCTGTAAGAATCATATTTCTAGTCAGACACTCCATGTGGGTGGAAAATTTGGTTCTGGTTCGGAAAAAGAATGGTGAAATGAGGTTGTATGTTGATTTTTCTAACTTGAATAAAGCATCGAAAAAGCATAATTACCCGATGCCCTCATTGGATGAATTCCTCTAGATAGTCAATGGATCTCAAATGATTTCATTCCTAGAAAAATACTTTGGATATAATTAGGTAATGGTGCAATACAAGGATAGACACAAGACAACGTTCACCACCAAGTTGGGAACCTTTGCATATAGGAGGATGCCATTCAGAATCATCAATATTGGTGCCATGTTCCATGGTGTGATGGAGATTTTCTTCAAGGACATAATTGTAAAATGCATCATCATTTATATGGATGACCTCATGATGTTTTCAAAGAGGCATAGTGATCATTTCATTGATTTATGCAAAGTCTTCCAAAAGTGCAAATAGTTCAAAATCTCTTTGAATCCCAAAAGGTGTATCTTCAGAGTTACAGAAGGCAAGCTGGTCAAGCACGTTGTTTCTGAAAAGGGAATTTTGATAGACCCTGAGTGTATCCAAGAAATATTGAAAATTTAGCTTCCAAGGCAACAAGAAGGAACTAAAATTTTTCTTCGAAAAGATAAACTTTGTCAAGAAATTCATCACAGGCTTTTTTGAAATAGTCAAGCCCCTCAATGCCATGTTGAAGCAAGATGCCAAAGTTAAATGGACACTATAGGAAAATCAAGCTTTCAAGGAAATCAAGAAAGAAATTGTTGATGCACCTATGTTGGTCAACCCTGATTACCTGAAGTCATTTTATATTAACTCATTTTCTTTAGACCATTCATGTGCCATCATATTGACTAAAAAGGATGATGAAGGAAGTGAGCACCCAATTTCTTTCATGAGTGCTCCACTAAAGGACATTGAGCTGAGGTATCAAAATGTGGAGAAGTAGGCATATGATTTGTTAAGAGGATTCAATAAGTTTAGACATTATATCTTACACAATAAGGTGTTCACCATAGTTCCTAAACCGATAGTAAAACCATTATTGATGCAAAATGAACTTGGAGAAAGAAGAGAAAAATGGGTTACTCTACTGCAAGAATATGATATGGAAATTTATCCTATGAAACTAGTAAGAGGGTAGGCCCTTACCTGAAAAATAGCTGAAACACTAGTTGAAGTAGGACCCGAACTCATGGTTCAACAATACCAACTGGAAGACGTCTCCCCTGGAGAAGGGTCTGGTAACATTTTCTACTATTTGTTGCATAAAAAGTGTCCACCTCACTTGAAGGGAGTCTAAAAGTGTTCCATTAGGCTAAAGAGAAACAACTACATGTTGCACAGTTCCATTATGTACAAGCGAAACCATGAGGGAATTTACCTTAGGTGCCTTTGAAAAGAAGAAGCAACACGAGTTTTAATAGAATTTTATGATAAGTTTGGTAGTGGACATAGGTCTGACCCTTCAACTTCTCATCAAATCTTGTAGGCAAGGTATTATTGGCTAACGATGTTCAAAGATGTGCATCATCATGTCTGAACCTTCCATGTATTCTAAAACGTCATTGTCAGAGAAAGAAATGTTGCTCTTCCACTCTAGCTAGTCTTGGAGGTAAGGTTTTTTGTGTAATGGGTTCTCAACTTCATTACTCTAATAAGCCCTCCATCCCTTGCAAGACATAGGTACATTCTAATGGAATTTGATTATTATACTAGATGGATTGAATCTATTTCATGTAGGAAATGTACCACAGACGTAGTCACTAATTTTCTTGAAAGCTTTATTCTGAATCACTTTGGTTGCCCATATGCCCTTGTTTTTGATAATGGCCCCACCTTTTCCTCACTCAAATGTGCTAGTTGGGCCTTTGATTATGGATTTTTTGTCAAATTTTCATCCAATTACTACCCTTAAGGCAATGGCCTAGCTGAATCCATAAACAAGAACCTGATCATAGTGATCAAGAAGTTTCTTAATAAGAACCCCGAAGACTGGCACACCTAGTTGCATTTTTCCCTTTGGGCAGATTGCACATGCAACAAGGCTTCCTTGGGTGATTCCTCATTCCACCTGGTCTATGGACTAGAGCTCGTCTTTCATATATACCTATTGATCCCCACCCTATAGTTTATTAATACTTATTATGATGAGGGAGATCATCGAGAGGCTTGCATAGCTAAATGATTACATCTAGAAGAAGTCTGTGATAAATCCATTAAATTTTTTTCTAAACATCAGGGTGTAGTCAAGAGATGATTTCATTGTCGAGCCAAATTCAAGGCCTTTAGAATCGGTGATATAGTCCTATGTTGGGACAAGGCCCATGAAAAGAAAGGGGGACATGATAAATTCAACAAGCTCTCGTTTGGCCCCTTTCAAATTTTTGAAATTATAGGAGATAATGCTTTCCACCTCAAGACACTAACTGGTGAAGGTGTCCCATTTCCTCTCAATGGGAAACACCTTAAACATTATTTCCATGCATAAGCTCTATTGAGATATCCCTTGTAAATTCTTGTATATAGGCTAGTTTAGGTTTTCTTTTGCTCCTTTGTTTTGTTTTTCTTTTGTTTGTCTCCCAGTTTTTTTGTCTTATCGACTATCCTCGTTCTTACTGTGGTGGTCATGCTTAGTCTAATGAATGGTTCACTTTGATGCCTACTCTTTACATTCCTTGGATAAATTTTCATTCCTAACTATTGATTTTTGATCACCTCCATGTAGTTGGTTTCCTGACGTGAACTTTAGGTTGACTTAGGACGGGACCCTTATTTGAATCCTTTTGCACTTATCTTGGATCATACATGACAGTACACTATAATTGTATCCAAGGATTTGTATGGTAGCTGTTAGAAGGGTATGGCAAGTGAAAAATATTAAGTCTACTCTAGTGACCACTAAGATTCCAAACCCACTGCAAGCTTCAATGCTTACATAGTTGAGTGAGAAAAGACAAAAGTATCAAAGGGAAATATCAAGAAAAGGAAAAGGAAAATGAAAGTTAAAATATGAAACTGTATGGGTGTGTGAATAACTCTATTTAGGCTATGGACACCTGGCTAACAATAGAGCAATTTTCATGGAATCCCAATGATAACTTCATCGGAGATATGGACTGGTAGTCGAGCAATGTCCATGTTACTTTTGGTTTAGACAAATTACGTAGCTTGCCTCTACTTGATCAATAGTTGTTTGTATGTTCTTCAAGGAAAGAGAATGAATCCACTATGCACACACTTCCAAGATATTCCTGCACATTGACTCAACCAAGGACCCCATCCTACTTTGATATCTTAGTTTACCTAAGGGAATCGGTTTTTGGTTTTTGAAACCAGAGATTCTAGGTTTTGAATGAATATTTATCCTTGGAACACTTGAGAGCATTCCCTAGTGGAGTCACCTTTTGTTGTTCCTATAGCACACATGCCCCATTCCAAAAAGGAACCCTCTCTTTCACTATTCACTAGGTCACTTTTCCTCTCAACTCATTTTGTGTGCCCCCTATTTTTGAGTCCTAAGTGGTCAGTGAGTCCCAAATTTCATCATCCTAAGTCAACCAAGTTTTATCATACCCAAAATTTCTAAGTCTTTGGCCTTCACATAGTCCCCTTGGCAGTCTACCTTAAGAGCTTTAAACTACTGTCTTTCACCGATTGCGGATCCACCCATGCGAGCTGCCCTTGATATAATTTTGTTCCCTCTTCACCATTTGTGAAACAACCAAGTTGGTATGGCCACCCACCCTTTGGGTTCTGCACTCATGTTTTCCATTCTGTTTATCATCCTACTGAACATTGAGCTCTTGGTTGTTGCTCACCCCATTGGCTCCAAATTTCCCGTTGTCGACTATTTGAAAACAATTCCCATCAACCGCTTCGGTCACCATAATTTCAATTAGTGCTAGCATTTAATGCACAAAATTGTATAAATAGTAAAAATGAGATGTCATTTTCACCGACATTCTCTATATTTGTCAGTGCACTCATCCTACTTCTACCACCTCCGCGCATGTGTGAGCTCATCATCATTCCATATTTTCCTTGCAAAATTCTTAGGTAGGGTTTCTGTCACTACCCCTGTTATGCATTTTTGTGAAATTCTATGAAATGGTTAAGAGTTTAGGAGAAAAAATGATGAAAGTTTCTAGAACGAGGTTGTTCACACAAAACCCATGATTTAGAATTTTTTAATCCTTCAAACCTTGACCAATTCGATCCATGCATGACTTAGCTCCTCCATGACTATTCTTAACTAAGGCCATCAAGCCACTGCAGACCACATACCTCCCACCACCATTGCCTTGGAACTATGAAGATTGAACCTTAAAAAAGTGACCACCATCTATGTTGGGTCTGCACATGCGGATGGCTCATACCCTCTCATCATCACTTTCAAACTTAGCAAACTCTTACCTTTCGGGCACCAAATGACTCATGTGGGCCCATGAGAATGGGATTTCACTTGTTGATGACCCATGCCTTCACCATTCCAAAATAGTCATTTCACCCTACCCTTTCACCTTATGAGTTCCATTGGACCCTCTTCCATTGTCCCCAAGATTAAACTCAACACTTATTAAAAAATCACCTCGTGGGTGTTGTTTTCCTTCACAGGTCCACTTTTGCAAGCCACCTTCTATTGTCGAGTCTTGCCTAACACCATTTCCAAATGGCCATCACATGTTGTCTTCCCACTTCACAGACCCTGCCAGACCTATTGCCATAAGAAAAGTGTTTACCATGTTAAAGCCTTGCAGGATGCCTCTCATGGACCATTAGTCGTTGTTTTTCATTGTTTGCAATGTCCGATCACAAAATGGTGAACCTTGCCCTTCCACTAGCTTGGCGAGTCTCGATCTCTCCCTTTTCATCTGAGTCATATTCCTCTAAATTGAATAAGTATTGGGCCCTTGCAGATTGGCCCTTACAAGCCACCATCAAAAAATCACCCTGTATCATTCACCATTTCAAAATGCCTAACTGACCCCGCCCATCCACTTTGCAAACTCTGCACTCCCCATTTCCTTTCCATCCTTTCATGTGGAAAACACAAAGTAAACTAGACTACGGGCCGGTCCTTGTGGGCTGCTACCTATGGGCCGCTACCTTGTCCCAACCATTCCATGATTGCCATTTTAGAATGGTGATGCTTAAGCTACCATCCACCTCTTAGAATCCAATCCTCCTACCACCATTTGGCTTCCCTTAAGAAATGATCCACCCTAGTGACTTTGGTGGACTCGAAGGTACAGACCACCACCTGTGGGCCACTGTTCTGCCTTCACCATTTCAAAATGACTGCCATCTAGTTACCTTTTGCGGTCTCCCACCCACATCCTTGCTAATCTTGAACCTTAAACTTTGGAGGCTTATGACAACTTTCCTCCCTACCTATGACTCTCGCCTTGCGGGACTCCTTTTGTAGGATCCCATCTTGCCGACACTGTTTCCAAACAAAAGATTTCCAAATGGATACTAGCCTTGGGAAAACCACATCTATGGGCTCGCATTGCTTAATATTCTCTGAGCTAAAGGAAAATGATGATATTTAAGAGATGTTATGATTTTTGAAGGATGAATTTTTCGATCTAACATTTTTTTATAGTTTTTCACTAATCCTCCCTTTGTTTTATGTATGAATATGCTTATTGCATCTATTCCTACAAGATTTATGGAACCAGCTATAGGACCATTAGGGGTGTCCGTCGAGCAAGAAAAGGGGAAGAAACTTGCTAAGGACCCAAGAGGGAATGAAGATACAAATTAGATGAGGTTTCAATTTTAGGGAGTTGGGTTCACCTCCAAGGTCGCTACTAAATGGGAAAAAATTATGGATACCAACCTCGGCCATGTCATCATAGATGAGTTTAGGCAGAGGGTTATAGTTAACCTTACCATAAAATTTTTAAAGAGAATAAGGAAGAGTGATCTAGCTAAGGCAGTTGGCTTCTTGCCTGCTCTAGTAGCCTCAAAATTGGTAATTCCCTACAGGGAGGCCAACCAAGAGAAAATAAGAAAGATTGTATACTAAGATGGTCGAGTGTTGGTTGATATCTCTTTTAAATCTATAGCATAGACATTTTGCATCCAAAATCATCACCATGTAGAGCAAGTGTCAATGGAATACGCTAAGAACATGTGAAAGGTTGACCTCTTAAAGTGCAAAAATTTGATTAACCAACATTGGTTAAAGGAAAAAAGGGGTAGTGCGAACAAGGTTCCCCAAGAATTATTTAGAAGTAACTTGTATGAAGAATACCATGATTTGGTGAATTTGCTGAGCAGATTCATGGGCATCTCGACCACAACATATTTTTGTGATTGGATGTTTTATTTCATTGAAGAAATTATTAGAGGCATCGCCATGTTTGATTGGGCTTGGATGATTAGTAAAAATTTGCATGAGAAATTCCTAGTAGTGAAGAAGTCCCACCAATTCTATATGACCTATTATTTTCTCTACCTTTTGGCGGATGCCAATCCTTATAGAGGCCTATTCATATCTCAAAGCACAATTTCAAGAAGAGAATTGAAGGTGTATGACCAATATCCACAACTGCAATACCAGAACTCCAAAAGAGACTATTGCAGGGTGAAATATGCATTCATTGGGCACATTATAAAGCTTCTCAGAGGGGACTTTGAGAGAAGGGTCACTCATAGTACCCACACCCTTATCCCAAATTTACCTATATTTGAATCGTGGGCTTCAACGAGAAACCATACAAACTACCCCGATATCCAAATGATCGGATGATTTTGTTAGAAGTATCAAGGTAGGTATAGAACGCCCATACTCTCCTTTTTTGAAAGCATCTGGTGGCAGTGCCTTATTCTCTTACCTTTGGGAAAGGAATTTATGCTCTCCCGACAGTCCAATGTGTTGAATATTCAGAGAAAGAGCTTGTTTAATATAATCTAATCCAGTACACTCCTCGACCAAGGATGGACCTGTATGGTAAATTAAAGAATTTTGTGGGGAAGGAGTATGCCCACCTACACAATGTTGAAGAATTTTTGGCTGATTTCTGATATGATAAAGAGGTTCACATGAGTCACTACATGCGAATGACAACATACTTTATGAAAATAGTCAAGCTATTCTCAGTGATAGATTAATTTTTTTATGATGAAAGAACTGTCATTGATATGAGGTTTTATGCCATTTCTAATATTCTATTTCCACTTATAGACTGGGATGAAGAAGAGTTCAATGACCTCAAAATTCTAACAAAGCCAATTGAGCATAGACCACGACAATGGATCGATGCTCAAATCGCTCAATTGAAGCTTCAAGGAGTTGAACTTACCTATGGTGAGCTTGAAGATGATCTTGAGAGTGAGATAGGTAGTGAGACCATTGTTGTAACTGAGGAGGCTCCCAATTCTCCTCCTGCCACCAAATTTTGAAAGAGAAAGGAAGCAAAAAAATGCCAATGAAAACACAAGGTTTACTCAACAAATTCATCAAAGGCCGAAGCTTCAAAGAAAACAAAGAAATCAGGGGGGATTCTCTGAAATGCCCATAATTCAAGAAGACCCGATGCATGAAGGAGAAGAGGGAGAAGAGGTAGAGCAACCAAAATCACCACCTTCTACCTGTACCCTAGCCACCACCACCATATTTGTTGCTATTACTCCTCCTCTAGTATCCCAAGCATTAGTCATATCTTCCTTGCTTGCAGTAGACATTTTTTTTCTCCTTGCCTCCACTTCACCCACTACACCTATTGTGGTAATAGATTCCTCCTCGGCCAAAACTTCCTCACTTTATTCCTCTTCAATGTCTCCTTCATCTATGATTCCCTTGGCCACTACAACAACTATGCCTTCCCTTTCTCTCCTAGAAACATTTTCCCATCATATGTAGAATATTCCTATGGAGCTTTCTGGGGTGTTAATGAATCCCATGGTGCAAGCTAACCTAGCTCAGGTTGTTTGTAGTCTCCCTATCCACCCTCCAATAGAGCCACCCAAAATGGAGGCAACTATGCAAATTTTAGAAGAACTTGAAAGGAAAGAGAGGGAGATAGCTGAAAAAGAAAAGGATGCCAAGCTGAGGATCCTTAAAAATATGACTACAATGCACATCCTAAATATGAACACCTATTCATTTATGAGGTGGTATATGAAGAGGAGGAGAAGTATCACTCCTCTAAGGAAGATTTCATGGACTCCAATTCCAAGTATTTAATAGAGTCCTCTGACCAAGATCTTGAGGAAGATTTGTCCAAGAAACTTAAGGATGTTGGGGAGGAAGTTGAAAGATAGTCTCCCAAAGAAAAGGGGGAAATAAGGGATAACATGGAAATATCTATCGAGACTCCATCCAAAGGATAGGACAAATATCTTGAGCATAAATAATAAGTACCTCCCGAGAGGGAAGAAGAAGAAAGGAAAAGAGATGAAGCTAAAGAATAAGGTAAGCTTGAAGAAGAGGTTGAGATGAAAAAGAACCCAGAAACAAAGCACCATATGGAGCATGAGCCAGAAGAAGAAAAATATAGCCCCAAAGAGGATTTTTTTGCTGAGTTATAACAAGAAAATGTTTTATTTATCTATGACTGAGATAAAGAAGAATAAGAAGAAAAAATAGAGAAAGTGGCCTCAAATCATGGAGAAAGAGAAATCCAACAAATTCAAAGAGAAGAGGGTGGTCACGAATGACCTAAGGAAGGATCTGAAATTCCTGAATGGTTGGAGAAACAACTACAAAAGAAGACCCCAACCCCTATGGATCCCAAGGAAAGGCTGGAAGCAATCCTGGGAAGAGCTCAAATAGGAGCTAAGAAACAAAAGAAGAGGAAAGTCAGGTCACACATCACAATGGATGTGTCAGGATCGCAAACAGTGCAAATTTCCACTCCAATATTAGATAAATAATATGGAGTGACCTAAAAAATCTCCACCATTGAGCTAGGTGTGGCAACGAGGGAGAAAAATATTGGTCAGCTCTAGGGGTCCATAGCTACCATTTTACACAAAATGAATAAAGACCAATCCCCCAAGGAGGAACTAATGGAGCAAGTGGCAGACTTAACTACCTACATACAACAATGGTATTCTATAGAATAAATTCCAACAACATCGTCAAACCTACCACTACTTCTATCAAAAGAACAATTAGATAAGCTAGAGAAAATAAATATTTGGACCAAGGCCACCGAGGATTGGTTTCAATAGGTAATTTATAATTGTGATATGGGCATCAGTCATGCCATTTGAATAATAAACAAGATCTGAGATGTGAAAAATAAATTAGAGGATGCTGAGAAGACTTTCCATCACTTCATTCAATTATATAGGATCACCTATCCTAAACTTTAGGCCATCCTCAAGATATCTAATAAATTATGGGAAGAGGAGCTAGGTATACCTAAGGCTAATCAATGGCTATTTCAAACATGGAAGATGAGCTTGGACCACAAGTAGGAAATCTCAAAATGAGTGCTCCATGAGGTAGGACTTGATTTAGAATGGGCTAAGGAACATAGGGAAGATGTTGAGGATTACCTCAAGCTAATGACCGATTATGAGATGTCGGCCCTATAACTCAATCTAGGGAAAAATAGGGAAAATTAGGCCATACTTCCATAAGAAAATGGAGCAAGAGACAAATAAATTTCTAACGTCGGATTTTATGGACTTCACCGCCCATGCCTCTATCCAGTATGAACAAATAGTTAAGGTCACACCCGAGTGCATGAAGAATTGGGAATTGATCACACGCCGATCAAATAAGTTGTCATTTAAGGTGCTTCAATGATATATAATGGAGTGGGACAAACTCTGTACATTGATTGGAAAGTTTGTTGAATATTCCACATTGCAAAAGGAGGTTGGAAAGCTTTCCATTGATGATGAGTTCCTCATTGTTTAGCTACAACAAAGAGAAATCAGCAAAAAACAAAAGTGTTACAATGTTGGACACTAGAAGACAAAATAGGCTAAAGACAAACAATGTATTTTGAAATTGTAAAATATTGGGGGTAGGTGAAACCCTAATTTATAGTGAATCATGGCCACACAATGAGATTAAATCTTGGCCACTCATTTTTCTTTTTGAGCACTATAAATAGGGAGTCTCCTCTCATTTTCACGAGAGAGTTGAGTTGTTGCAAAGACATGCTCCTAAAATTATAATGGAAATTCATTGATATTGGCGGATTCTTGAATTTCATGCATGTTTCATGATTCTTCTCCTCATAGTTCGTAGATTTGAATTGGTTTACTTTGTTGTTCTATGTGTTTTTAGGCTATATTGGTAAATGTTGTTCATTAATGCTAAAGGATTCTATGGTGTTGATGCCCTTCCTTATTCATTCTTTTTGCTATTTGTTGATGATAAATAGCAATGTAAAGCTAGTCTGAACACATATAGTTATTGCTACACTTTAAACTTCATCTTTTATTCATATTCATGGTGAATGAATGATCGAAAATCTATAGACCTTAGAAGATAGCACTAGTTCAATGATACCGTAAGTTGATTTGGTTAAATGTAACTTGGTTTTAGGAAGGCTATCCACTATGGTGTCCTCCATTATCACTATTCATCTATAGTTTCAGATCTAGGAACTTCCTCTTCCCCATTTCCTTTTGATCTTTCCTTGAAATAGTAATTTAGGAAAAGTTTAGGCATCGTCTTAAAGCTAAATTTGATGATAAATATGGAGTTGACATTGTTATTTTTAACTTGTAGTAACTGGACATAAACTCTAATTTCTTAGGAACTCCATTTCAAGAACCAATTTCCCTCCAACTTATCATATGTAAGACTTCCCTATGATTACTAACAAATCAGATAAAACCAATTGATATATTCCAATAAAGTCATGACCTGACACCCGAGAGACCTCAAGGTAGTGATTTGTAACTTGTTTGCAGATTTCTACCTTTCAAGAAAGGCGAGTCATCTATGCATTACCTATTTTGAGAAGTGTAAAATAACCCATCAATAACTTCTTCTAGAAATCAAATTTGAGGGCAGATGTATGCACCCCTCGATTCTGATTGCTTTATGAAGATGGAATCAAGGTAGTAGTCTAGCTCCATCAAGTTGGATAAATCATATCATAGGGTATTTCAAAGTACCATGCCACATAATGATAGATATTTTATAAGAACATAAGAAGAATCATGATTCCAATGCAACAAATGGTGTCAAAAATGGAGTTAGCTAGCCCCTGTTATGCTAGTTTGAATGAAAACTGCTTTTAACCGTAATATAGTAAAACCCTAATTTTATCGTATATAAGAGTAAAAAGTGAAGTAACTTGAACTAAATTTTATTTTTTGTCTTCTTCTAAATTGACTTTTTGGAGAGTGATTGAAGATGTCGAGCCGACAAGAGTACGATCCTTCAAGACTAGATGTCCTATAGGAGGAGGTATCCCAAGGTGAACATTAGCATCATGAAAGTTGATTTTTCTGATTTATCTTTGTCCTTATGCATTTATTTTATGTTTTTATGCATTTCTAGGCTTATTTAGAACCCTAGAAGAAAATTTTGCAAAGTGTCCCTTTATTGTGAAGTGTACCCTTTTTTCACAAAGTGTCCTTTTTTGTCGTAAAGTGTACCCTTTTATTGCAAAGTTTCCCACCTCTTTCGCAAAGTGTCTTATTTCTTCGAAAAGTGTCCCAAAAGGAAATTAAAGTGTTTGGGACCCTTAGAAAAGTTCACTAAAATAGCTTTAGTGCACTTTTTTGATTGTTGATGTATAGATTTTAGATTTTAGAATGATTATTGGACATATTTTTGATTTTTTGTTAGATCCCACCTCGGTCACAACAATGTCTCATTGACAAAAATTTATGTCACTTACGAGACTTAACCCTGACATTATAAAAGGAGGACACAAAAAATTTGTAGAGCACTGGATTATATTGGGCATACCTCATGTCACCCATGAGGTAACATGACGCTATGTTGATGGTATTGGTTGAGAGGTGGGATGCAGACACTTGAACATTTAATATTTTGACAGGCGAGATGATGATCACCTTAGAGTACGTTCATCATATTCTTCAAGTTCTTATTCAAGGCAAGAGAGTCCATTTTCTAGGTGATTGGTAATTTTGTGAGATAAAATGCAATGTATATAGTTTTGTCTTGGAGGTTTGATTTTGGATGTCATTGTGGGGACACACATTGAGCTATCATAGCTACTTTATTCATGAGGACCACTTTTGGTAATGATTATGATTTTCATAGTGGCACTAGTACTCATCCCCAACGACTAGGGAGCACATCTAGATGAAGGACTAGTTCACATGATATAATAGGTGGTGGAGAAGAGGACCATATGTGCCTGGGGGCACAAAATCCTTGCACACTTGTAATATGATCTAGGGTAGTCTGCATTCCATGAGGTCAACATTATGGTGCATTATACACTATTGTAGGTGTGATGCCTAGAGCATATCACATGCACTAGGCTAACAGGGTTTTCATCCATATCAAACCTAGGATACCCTCACACATTCAATTATCATGTGAGGTAGTTAAGGGAGTATAAATATTTACACTTTTGAAGGGTTAGATTTGATCGAATGGATTGGGATGAGATTTTATGGAGACCATACCAACTGATACCTCAGTGGCTAGATGAGACCCAATAGTTGAGGAGACTACAAATGGATGGATTTTAATTGAATAGACATGATTAGATAGTATTGTTGGACTAACCACTAGCATCTCCCTTCAGGTTCGTGACATGGTTTAACCACCTCTCGTGGATCTTAACTCACACTTGTATCGGGCATTAATAGGTCGATCTTTTGGTGCAATGACAAGGCCAACAATTGGTATCAGAACTAGTCATGGGTTCAAACCCCTCAGATGACATTGAGGGGGGATTGTTGGACTAACCACTAACATCTCCCTTTGGGTTTGTGACATGGTTTAACTACCTCCCATGGATCTTAATTGATGCTTGTATCATACATTGAAAGGTCAATCTCTTGGTGCAATGGCAAGGCCAACACGTATGACCCCTCTACTATGATCATTTCATATGATATTTTGGATAGATATAGGTACCACCAGTAGCATGACCTTTCTTCATGCGATTAGTGTGGAGTGCTCAAAGGCTAGAGGATACAAGACAAATCACCACTAATGATGTCATCTATAGTGACTCTGATTACGAGGATCATGATATGCACCCGATCTTTGATGTTGATGATGTTAGTGCCACAGATGCATATGAGGAGTGCTAGGAAGCAACATGGAAAAATCCTATATTCTTGATGGATGAGCCAACAGGCTATTCAGGACCACTCCTAATTTAGAGAGATGAAGAGGAGGATAGAGATGAGGAGATAGGGTTCAAGGCTTCTGATCTATTCACATATGTGATAGATGAGGACTAGGATGAGGTTGTAGACCTAAATTATGATGGATGGGAGGAGGATAATTTGATGGGAAAGGGTGATGATATAGTGGATGAGGATAAAGTTGGCAATGAGTGGAGAGAGTTATCTCCCACTCATGTGACTAGATCACAATTAGTAGATACAACACACACCAACACCTATAATCATGGAGATGCTAACACATCCTCCATGCCTCGTACACAAGACGAGGTGGTCTTTACACAACCAGTTGGAGATCTAGGTTATGATATTTTATTTGCATATGCTTTAATGATTATGCTTTTGAATTCATATATATATATATATATATCTATATCATGATGTGTGCCGGTTAGCATTATAATTTATATCTTGCAAGTGTTGTGAGAGATTTATAGGACCTCTACTAACAGGTCACTACAAAGATAATACCCCTTTTTCTTAAAGATGAGACCACAAACTACATCCCCCACCCATCGTGGAGTGGGACCCAAATCTATTCAGGATATATGGTAGATTGAGGATAGCATATAAGGGTGATATTAGGTGTGTAGACCAATCTAACGTTGCCTATGAGGAGATCCAATCATCTTGAGGTCCGGCAGAGGTCAAGAATCTCCATGTAGAGATAGATAGGCTACAACTAGAGAGAGACCACCTAGCGGAGGATCACCATGAGTCTATTGGACGAGCATATGTTCTATAATATACTCTAGATGCACTTGTCAGCTCACGACCATGATCACATACCACTGTCTCTTGATGAACTATCTCTAAATAGAGGTGATCACCAGATCCTGTGGGATCTAGTAGTCACAGACCATAGCAACATTGCATATATTGATAACATGCACTTGAAACTTTGTGAGATGTATATATATAATAATTTTATGTTTGATTATTTATAATTATGTGTTTAATGTTAAATGGTAATTGTATTTATCAAATAAAATTTGTAAGACTATTTATTAAATATCTCCATCATTTAACCTACTTTATGTGATCTAATTAAAACTTATTCTAGTTTCTCTTAAATGTGACATTATGATTAAGTATGTTATGCTAAATTAAATGCACCTTTGATCTAATTGAAGAACATTAAATGCATGTAAGGATCTAATCTAACATAAAACACAAGATGAAGTTGAATAGCATGAAACCTAAAGTAACCACTTAAAATTTAATTTAAATAATTACTTTAGTATTCAAGAAAGAAAAATAATTGTTTGTGAAGAATGAAACAATGCGGGAGCACATAGAATGGCATCTACTAACTCTAACACCACTGCTTTATCATCCACACTATTTAAGAAGATTAGAAATAATACCAATGCATATGTGTGACATTTATAAGTTCTTTAAGATGTGTACCGTCCATGTTTGTTAATGTGTATGCTCTGAACCCATAACTTTCATTAATTATAAAAGGTCCTAGAACCAATTACGACTAAATTTTCCTTTTTTAGTCGATTCAACATTGATGTTACATTGATTTTTGAATAGCATCAAATCACTCTTATTGAATACACAAAGGATGACATGGTTTTTGTAGCTATGCTACAATTTTTTAGAATAATCTTTAATATTTTCAAGTGTTAATGTGTTGTTCATCAAGCATCTCAAGCTAATACAAGCATTTTTCTTTTTAAGTATTGTCATCAATAAGTCCTTGAAGATCAATCCTTAACATAGGAATCTTTAACTCTAATGGAATTATTGCCTCAATACCATATACAAGGTTATAAGGAGTAGTCCGAGTGGATTTTTTGATACTAGTACGATAAGCCCATAATGCCTATGCTAGCTATGTGTGTCAATCCTTATTGTGTCTGTTTACTATTTTCTTTAATATTTTTTTGAGAGTTTAATTAGTTGATTCAGCTTGACCATTAGATTGTGGGTAGTAAGGTGTTGAGAACTTATGTTGGATGTTAAAGTTTTCTAGGAACTTCTTCATGTCATTATTCTTAAATGGTGTCCCATTGTTTGAAACCAATGTGAAAGGAAGTCTAAAGCGAGCAATAATGTTTTCCAATATGAAATGACATATCACCTTAGAAGTTGTGGAACAAAGGGGAATAAATTCTACCCATTTTGTGAAATAATCTATTGTGGTTATTATAATGGTGTTCCTAGCTAAAGAAGGAGGAGAGATTTTTCCAATCAGATCCAGTCCCCATATTGAGAATAGCCAAATAGGGACTTGTTCATGAAACTCAAAAGCAAGAGCATGGATCAAATTGCGATGTTACTAAAACTTGTGACATTTCTTACCATATTTAAAGCAATCGTTTTCCATATGTCTCCAATAATATCCCATGTGGATAAGTTTTTGAAATAATGATCTTCCTCCAAAATGACCTCCACAAGCACATGAATGAGCTTATTCCAATGCTATGGGGATTTCATATTGTTTAAGGAATCTAAGTAAAATACTGTTAAAAGATCTTTAGTATAGAACATTGTTGAGAATTATATACTTAGATGCAAGTTTTCAAAGATGATCTCTAGTATTCTTAGTTGTCAACTCAGGAAAGGTACCTTATTTTAAATAATTAAATATTGGCATATACCACTCACTAGAGCTTTCCATAATTTTTGATAATAATTCTTTGGCTTTGGATTCTATTGATGGGTTCATAATGGTATGGACAATAAATGTGAAATCCTTTGAAGGATCTTGAGGGGATATAAGAGAAGTTGCACTTGTCACTATATCCACATGTCGATTATCCTTTCATGGATGTTATTAATGGTAAATGACTCAAACTTCTCATTGTGAAGTCCTTGTATTTTGATAATTTTTCATGCTTTACTTGATATGTCCCATTTATTTGCTTACTGATGAATTGTGAATCATTGAATATCTTAATATTTTGAACTTCTAAAGCTAAAAATCTATGTAAGCCAACAATTAATGCTTCATATTCCACTTTTTTTTGGTGCATGGGAAGTTTAAGCAATAGGATAAGGGAATAGGATTTCCTGATGTTGGGATTATTATAACCCCGATGTTAGAGCCTATTCTACACTTAGATCCATCAAAGTATAATTCCCATTTTTCTTCATCTTTCTAAATAGTCAAAACATTTTTATTAGGGAATGTTTCTGTATTAGGTAATTCCAGGGGTGAGGGAGCATCCTCTAAGTGGTCAGTTAAGTCTTGTCCTTTAATTGATTTTTGTGAAAAAAACTTAAAGTAAAACTTTGTTAACAACATAACCCATTTAGATAGGTGTCTCGCTAAATTTGTTTTAGCGAAGAGATGTTTTAGGGGATTGAATTTTGACATGAAATGAATTTTAGTTTATAGTAAATAATGTCTCAATTTACTAGTAGTGAATACAAGACCCAAACATTCTTTCTCTATTGTTGTGTGTAACAACAACAAAAAGTAATCCTTTTTCTTGGTTGATTTGGGAATAATTAATGATAAATTGGACTTAATATCACCTTGATCTACTGTTGTAATGTGTCTTACGCACTCACATTAGTTCTCATGCCCATTTTAAGCTAAATAAACCTAACTTTTCCTTAATTTAGTGTTGTAAAGTGTATTTATTTACACCTTCACATTAAATTTATGAGGCTTGTAAAGTAAATGGACCTAATCTAGTGTTGTAATGTGTTATACACTTTCACATTGGATTTGGCACCCTTTTTAATAGAATAGACCCAATTTTCCCTTAATTTAATGTTTTAAAGTGTATTTATTTACACTTTCACATTGAATTTTGGCTCCTCTTGCACTTATAACCTTTATATCATCATTAAAAGGCCTTTAGAATCCTTTATTATTTATCTTGAGGAATATTTTAATAGAAATCCTAACATAGACCTCAAATAAAATTTATTTCTTCACTCCCTAATATGATCTCTCTCTAAAAAGGCTCTGTGGGACCCATATGCCACAAATGATGTATGAGTCTCATTTGGCCACTTTTTAGGGTTGTGAGTAGGAGATCTAGGTTTTAAGTTCAAATTTCATGGATGTTGGCCTCTGAGATCTAATAAATGGTAACTTGGATGGATTTCCTATATAAATAAGGTTTGAAATCATTATTTCATTAAGCATTCATGATATCAAGTCAAGCACGCAAGAGTCAAGCATTCTAAGACTTTACAAGATCATCAAGAGAGAATTCAAGATCATTTTTAAGGTATTCAAGGGTATATTCTTCATCAATTATTGCAAAAATTAAAGATACATCATCATGTCAAGAATATCAAGTGTCAAGTATGTTATTGAACTAGTATTGTGATGTTCATCCAAGATCCAAGGTCAAGCATTATTCTAGACTCATATCAAGATCTATATCTACATCCTTCATGACCATTTCATGCTATATTATAGATTTACAAGACATCATTCAAGGTATCTTTGTTCATGTTTCATATCTCATCATTTGGTTTAACTAACTCAAAGGGGTTTAACCTTGGAAAACCCCTATCCACTAACAATCAACATTTTTTTCTTCTCTTTACATGTGTTAATACAAATATAGGTTTCTTGGAGCTTGAAGATCACTTGAAGATTAGGTTACAATATTGGAGAAAGTTGTTGGAGTTGTCCCCTCATTTGCAAGGTTGTTAACTTCACAAAAAGTCATCTACATGTCTGAAATCAAGGTTTCAGATCTGAAAACAAAGTGTGGCAGAAAGAGGAGAGATTGGAGAGTAGAATTAGACCTTACCCTTCAAAAAAATCACACTTGGACTGATGCACCACCTTGAGCATATGAGTCCCAGTACTGCCAATTTTCAAGATTTTAGGAGATTCAAAATCAACACTGTCAAATTCTAGTTTTTGGTGCAAAAAACCCAGACTAGGACTAAATCTCCTAGACTGGAATATGAGTCTCACTAAGAATTAAATTCAATTTTTGCAGCATCTCAAGACTTCATTCAAGCCTCTATAGGTTTCCAAGTGCACACTTCAGATTTTACAGCCTTCAATTTTGATTTGCATGCATTTCTATGTCATTTATTCAAGTTCCATTCATCACTAGGTTTAAACATTAGATTTTAAATTTCATTAGTCTTCCCAAGCCCTAGTTTGGTGGTGAACCCCTCATTAGTCTATAATCAGACCCTAAGGAAACCCTATTGAAATATCTCTTTCTGCCTTGCATACTTTTGATTGAGATCTCTAGGGTTTCCTGAAATTTGGAGTATAGAAAGTTTATTGTCCTAGGTCTTAAACCCTAGAATTGATAATTTTCCATCTTAGACTATGTATCATGTTTTTTAATCAATCAAATTTTGGCTAATATAATAGATAGAATGTTCCTTACTATTTTCTTCCTCTTGAGGCAACAATGTTGCAAGAGCATGGGTCGATGTTGCTATGTAAAGGATGAAGCGCTTGTTTTGCATAACAGGTTTTAAAATAGATGGAGTAGCGAAGTAATATTTCAAACTCTCAAAATCCTATTTACAATCCTCATTCTAATTAAAGTGCACATATTTCTTGAGGATATGTGTAAATGGTGACATTGGGTTTGCTAGGGATGCTACAAAATGATGGATAACTTGAATTCTTCCTTCTAAGGTAATCAATTGAGAGATGTTTCTAGGAGGTGGCAAGTTAACTATAGCATCAATTTTCTTTGTATCCACCTTGATGTCCTTGTGAGATATGATAAAACCTAAATTTATTCTATTATATACTCCAAAGACATAGTTTTTTAGATTTAATCTCATGTTGTATTTTTGCATCCACTCAAAGGTCTTCTAAATGACATTCACATTGTCTTGTCGAGTTAAAGATTTGAATAGAATATCATCAACATAATCTTCCAAAATCTAATGTATGTAATCATGAAATATTAATGTCATAGCTCATTGATATGTTTCTCCTGCATTCTTTAATCCAAAGGCCATCATGACCTAAGAAAATTTTCCTCAGATAGTTGTAAATGTTGTTTTGTACTGATCTTGAGGGTTGATAAAGATTTAATTGTATTTAGAGAAGACATCCATGAATGAAAACAAAGCATGTCCCATAGTTGATTCTACTATAATGTGAATATTAGGAAGGGGAAAATCATCTTTTAAAGATGATTTATTTAAATCAGAAAATTCCATAGACATCCTAATAAAATATTGGGTTTCACGACTACAACAATGTTTCAGATCCAAGGTGAATAATATATTGGTCATATGAAACCAGCTTCAAGGATATTTTCAATCTCTCGCTTAACCAGAAAAGTTATCTTAGGGTTCAGTTTTTTGTATCTTTTGTCTAACTGGCTTTGCATTTTCAAAAAGAACTATATTGTGTGTCACTATCTTGGCATCAATTCTAGGCATATCAAAATAAATCCAAGTGAAAATTTTGGTAAAGTGATGAAGAAAATCTACATGGTATTCGTATTCTTGATCATCAAGGAACTTTCCTATCTTAATCACTTTCTCTTTATTGTTGACTTTCATCACTATATCAATTGTATCTCATAAAGGAAGTGCACTTTGTTTCATAAATTGAGGGTTTTATTCTTATTTGCTCATGTCAATCTCACTACTTTCCTTTTCTTCGTCTATTTGTTTGGTGTTAATCATAGCATATGTAACCTGTTTCTTTTGAGGAGGAGTATGTTGGGTCTCAAAAACATAGGTTTGAACCACGAGAGGTTGCTAAGCTCTCACAACGCTTTTGGCCAACATACAAGGCCAATTGATGCAATTGAACCTTCTTCTCTTTAGGTTCTGCTCGACCAAGGTGGGTGTACCTATGTGAATGATGTAGATTGAAATGTATTTCCTGATGCAACAATCTACCCACAATGGAAAATGGAAGTGGATAGAGAAAATCACTACACCTACTCCTACTCCTACTGCACAAAAGAAAGGATTTGAAAAATTTGTTTGTATATAAAATTAATTCTCTAGGTTGTGGCAAATTAGTTCCTTCTATCCACATGGGCAACGAAGTCAAAAGTTAAAAATTATGTGTGTTTCCTTCTCTAGTTTAATTCTAGTTGTTAGGCACTTTATAAAATGAAATCTTAATGACTGGCATATAACTTCATTTATTTATGTCTTGCATAAATAATGCTGGAATGTTTCTCTATTAGGTTCTACTTTAACCATCCAAAAGAAATCCTTAAATTATTGTGACTTATTCAAAAGGATTTAAATCTGACTTGCAGACACCAATCAACTAAATCACACAAAATGAGAGTGCACTTCAATAAATAAACAATATACTTGATATGTTGATTTAAATAACTAAAGGATCTCAAGTTGGATACAAAAAAATAAAGATTTAAATTGATTCAACACAACAACTGAACACCAAGAAGAATTCACTAGTTAAAATATTTTCTCCAATATACTGCTTCAAGAAAGTCTGTCATTATTTACATTTCCCAGTCTATTTTTTGGAAAATATCTAACTCCTACTCTAACCCATTTTGCAACTGATTTATTCAAATATTTATATAATACATATCAAAGGTCGTGACCCTTCATTTTTCAGTTGCAATCACTACACAAAAATTAAAATATTTAATTGGGTAGCCTTATCGGCAAATTAAACTTTTTAACTATAGTCTTGCTTTGATTTTGCTTTATATTTTCTTGCTCTGTACATTTCACTTTATATGTTGCCTCCTTTTATTTTATCTCCCGAGGCTTCCTTCTATTCTACCGCTCTACCGCGGTCACATCGTTTGCACCCCACGGTATAGTGGTAATTTGACTTTTCCATGACCTCTACATCTTCTTACCACTCAACTACAACTTTTGTTCAAAGCACTGGTGGTATGGCGGTGGTTGTTCCTCGTGGCTACCTTCACTTTTGCTTCCATGTCTACCGCGCCACCACAGTCTACTAAGAGACCATCCACGGTATCGCGTTGCTTCCCCTTGCTGCTTACAAACAGTCCACCATAGTCACAACGGTCTACTCGGAGATCATCCACGGTACCGTGGTGGCTCCACTATTTTTTGCCTTGTTGCCACTTCCATATTCACCGTGGTCACCGCAGTCACCAACCTTGCCATCTACGATATCGTGGTAGCCACTCCCAACCGCTACTTAGTTGTTGCCTCCCCATTCACCACTCAACCTTCAACTCTCCATCTACCACCCGTGGTATCGCAGCAACCACTTTCTATCGCCACCCTTCACCGCTTCGCCTGACCACCGCACTACCGTAGTCATTGGCCTGACCACCAGCGGTACCGCAGTAACCACCTTAATCGCCTGTTTGCTGCTTACTGTGCCACCATGGTCCATGTGTTTATCACCCGTGGTTGCTCGGTAAACTCTTCACATGACTGTTCGTTTATCGCCATACCGCGAGCCACCCTGAAGGGGGCCGCGGTATAGTGGTAAAAAGGTGATGGCGTATAAAATGTGAGTAATATGGCAATGTTTATAAGTTATAGGTTATTTTCACGTTATGAAAGGTGGTGAAATGATTTTTATAAAGAGAGTGAAATATGGGGGGTTAAAAATGGGAAAAAACTTTAGGGTTTTGATGGAAATTTTGTGTTCTAACAGAGTATATGGTTTTTCATAAAATACTAGCATTTGTTTCAAGGCTTCATCATCTTAAAAATATTCATGCGATGGCTCATAAGTCATACCAAGAAATTTAGGATGCTTCAAGGTGAGATTTATTTTAGGTTTAGACATGATCTATTGATGTTTAACGGTCTACCTTTCCACATCCTTTTCCACTATAACCTAGTTGTTTCATAAGCTTGTAACCTCTTCCATAAATTTTCTCCATTTATTTCGGGTTTGGTGGTTGTTGATAATCTCTCTCATGAAATTTTGTTGTGTAGCTTGTATCTTCTTCAAGGGTAGATGAGGTATATGATTGTGAGTTTTCTTCTGAGTTTTGTGTTGACATAACCAATGGTTTCTTTTGCTTTTCATCTTCTTTTCTTGTGATTATGTATTCTCCCATAAACGAAGGTCTGAACTCCAAGGAACCGCAGCCATTTTCCAATAAATTTCACACCATTTCTACTGATTTTTATCTTCTTCCATAGGTTCTATGTTCAATGTTGGAATCAATATTTTTAGAGGACTTTTTGTTACTTTTTCAACTTGTAAACAAATTTCAATATTGGGGTCTATTTCAATTTGGTATACCTTATTATTGTAGAAATACCTCATTATATGATGAAGATTTGAGGGAACTACATGCATATCATGAATCCAAGGTCACTCTAAAAGAAGGTTATGCGAAATATTATTAGGCATTACATGAATAGGAGTTTGCAAGCTATCCTTTCCAACTATAATAGGAAAAGTAATCACACCAAGTGGGTGCTTTCCTATATTATCAAATCCTCTAGTTGATAATGAGTTGGGTTGAATTCTTGATCTTTCCACACCAAGTTTATCCAAAAGGGCGACACTACACATGTTAAGGGCGGAGCCAGTGTCAACAAGAGTTTATTCCTAACCTATTAAGGATAGTAATTATCATGAAGGCATCATTTCTCTTTCTCATTTCCAAATGAGGTAGCTCATGTCGATGAAAGGTAATGTATAAATTAATTGTATTCATTCCTTATATTAGAGCTACCACATCATTTGAATTTGTAATAGAGGGAGCCATTACTTTTTACAAGGTAGTTTGAAGTAAAGTGTGATAATTAGGTGAATTTTGAATTAGGTCACATAGGGATATCTTTGCAGGATTATTCTTAAGTTGTTGATCATACTCCTTACCACTATGTGAATTTAAATGACGATCACTAGGCAAGATGGGTTAAGGAAAGGTAAGGTTGTTAGGGTGGTTGTTTTGGTTTTATATTATTTCGAGTGTTGTATATATGAGCAATGGTATTATAGCTTGATTTCTGTAAAAAAATGTTCTTAGGTGGGTATAGAGTAAACTCGAGCCCTTTTTTAGTTTGAGGTGTGTTTGAAGGTGGGTAAAGGATAAGTTGAGGTTGAATTGCATTAAATTCTCTTAGTTTCAGCTTATGATAACAAGCCTTAGTGGGTGAACCTTCTAAGATGGATTCCTTAAGGGCTTCATCTAACATGTCAAATTCATCACTACTAAAAGGCTTGAGGGTTAGGTTAGCTTGGAAAAAGATATTTGACATACTCAAATAACTATGCTTTCTCCAAGAAGTTCATCAGTTTGTAAGTGTTTTTGTTTTCATTTTCTAATGAATGCCAAATGTAATCTAGTCTAATTAAACTATGAACTAATGCTAGAAATCAAAAGTAGAGGAATGTAAATCTATCCAAAATTCAAATGAATGTAAACTATACTAAATCTAATGATTTGAATGTAATAGGAACTTTGCAAACTTAAATAGAAAGCTACCAATAGCAACAAAAAGCCTAGAAATAGAGAATTTAATGTTGTGAAATATAGTTTAAAATCTGCATTGGGACTAAATAACCCAGAGGGGCATATGAGTCCCAATGAGGGTTTTTTTAATTTATTTTTTGAAAATTTCAAGTGATTTTTATGCTTTTTGGTTTGGATGATCTATAGAGTAAATGCAAAAGCAGATTTTAGATGATTTTTAATAATGTAATATGTAGAAAATGCAACCTATATGCACTCACCAATGCAAGATTTATAAACCCTAGAATTCCAATTAACTAATGAAAACCCTAATGTAATGTTAATGCAAGCAAGATCTAGGATGATAATGCACTCCAAATAAAAATTATGATATTCTAAATTTCGTTTCACCAATATGAAAGGTTGAATTTTATTTCTTCTATGATTGGGAGATAGAATAACATTCTTCACACTCTCTTATTCAAGGAAACCCGTAGAGATCTCAATCTAAATTATGCAAAGGAGAAATAGATCTTTCAATAGGGTTGTCCTAGGTTTTGATTATAAACTAAAGAGAGGTTAACCACCAAGCTGTTGGTTAACAAATTTTTCACCTAATTCTATATTCTAATTCCTATGAAGAAGAAAAATGTAACAATAGTTGAACTGATATAATGAGATTTCATACCAATTCTCTGCTTATGTTACAAGGTTGTAGCTACCTTCTAAGATATTCAATGAATACAAATTTAGACTGATTTTAACCAAAAAGAAAAGAAAGGTGTTTCTTTTAACAAAAAATATTTGAAAGGCATATCAATATCTAAATATAATCCAAAAGTACAAAGACTTGTACCACTTTCAGAACCAATAAATTCTTCAACTAAACTTAAACCGTTGCTATAAACATCCATTAAAACATAAACATCCAATAGAAACACAATCTATCAAACATCCACAACATCAACATAGATAATCATTGGCAACATATCCAAGATAAAATAAATAAATCCATACACCACAACTCAAACATTATGTTTGCATGAACTTCACCATATGATTTTTCTACATTGAAAGATAACTAGAAAAACTTGAAAAAACATAAAAGAGTTTTCTCTCATGAGGAAAATCAAAATTTTCCCCAAAATATCCTAATTGCATTGGCTAAGCCCATATTTAAAGAATAAACAAATTGTATTTGGTAATGGTTTCTTGAGAACAACCATACCCCATAATTATAATAGTTTTTAACCTAAAAGAGCCAAAATTAAAAGTAGTATTATGAAATGCTAAAAATAACTATGCATCATTTCTTTCCACTTCATTTCCTTCATCTTTTGAAACTTCAACTACTTCTTGCTCCAACAAGTTTTCTTGTATTTTCATCCTAGACATGTAATCATGATACCTGGTGATAATTGCAAATACATATTTTCTCTTAGGTGTTGTAGTAATCTATAATCTTGGTCTCCATTTGGCCAAAGAAATATCAGACTTGACCAATGCCTCAATTCTTCTATTCTCTTCAAATTTATAATAATTTAGATGAATATGCAATCTACCGACCTTTGAGAAGGATTCCTAGGTCACTGTTGTAGGATCAACTATTTCCTTGTTGAATGTCTCCCTAAATTTCAGAGAAACCTCCTTCATATCTAGAATCCTTTCATCAAACTCATCAGTAATTTCCACATCAAAATTATGAAAACTATCTTTAATTTACACTGACATTTCAAAGTGCTACTCAAGTGTTTTATTAATTTCTCTCACTATATTATCATACATATTTAATTTCCATTCCAATGAATCGAACCAAGAAGAGTTCATCTCTTTAGGATCCTTCACAGTTTTGTCACCAATTAATGTTGCCCGATCCATCGAAATTAATTCTTTCGCTTCTTGAGAGAGAAAATAAAGGCTAGTTTGATCCTTTCTAACTTGTTGAAGTTCTACCACTAATTCCTTACTATTGTTAGTAACCCAAGTGTAAAAGAACATGGATTTACTAATAAAGAATATAGCTTACTGAGACATGTTATCAATCCACTCACTGGTCGCTCTAGAGTAACTCAAATTATTTTTAATTTGCTAAATGGAAAGAATATCAATACCCTCTACCTAAGAGATTGAGGCTCCATTGGGTGCTAGAGGAGTGACCATGGAAGAGATAAAGTTACCCAAAGAAAGGACTTCATATTGTAGCTTCACCTTCTATTTTCTCTCTTCATTCACTCTCTTAATCAAAGAACTAATTGAATAGTTGGCATGGTATACAACACCTTCAAGTGTTGGAAGCCCCATATCAACATGTGTAATATTGTAGTTTGTCTTAGTTATTTCATTATCACCTAACTCCTTCACAAGATCAAAAATTTTTAACACTTGACATCCAGAAGTAGCATCCGTCAACATTCTTGACATCCTTCTAGCTTTCTTAGATTTTGAAAAACACTATAGAAACTTCACGGCTATATCTACTTCAATTTTCATTGTAGGAGTATACTTTCTATTCTTCTCTACTACCTTCTTCAACCATCCTGGGGAGGTTTCTATGAAACGAAAATCTTTATTTCCACTATTAGTCTCATGAGGGTTACCAGGAGTAATTGGTGATTTCTCAATCAGAGAAGTGGAAAATTCAAACAAAGGAGGAAAGGTATTATCTTCAGAAATCTGCTAGAAAATAGCTTCAGAATCTACAGGAACAAGTCTCACTTGACTTGCTTTCTTCGTAGGGGTTGGAGAGGGCATATTGTCTTGTTGACAGACTAACTTCAACTTATTTGTTTCTTTTTTCTTCTCACCATCACCTCCTGACTCTGAATTTGTACTAGAAGACCTAGTAGTTGGTCTCCTTGATGATACACTCAAGCAATATGTTTATGTATACCCATGTTTATTCTTCTAAGATGACCTAGGCTCCTAAGTAGGGCTAGCAACCGACCACCATTTCCATCCAACCAGTCTTGGGTTCTTTTAAGCACTAGTGTGACACGTAATTTCATATCAAAAACCTCATTACATTCTTCCAATCAACCTTAGGGTGATATTTATTAGGCAATTTTTCATATCCATGATCCATGATCACTGAATCCTCAATCACATCTTTAGGAATTTGAAATGAATGACCAAAGACATGTATCTAATTTAGGGTTACTCTCATATTATCCCTTCTCAAGACTTCATTGTCATCAATAAAATCTTCCAAGAAATCCTCAATAGACGAGTGGTGTTGATATGATTTCCCTCCTTACAAATTCTACTTGACAAAACCATCACTATCTAACTTGGCTCTCATAGAGAGATACTGGAGATTATATTCTTTAAGGACTTCCTTAGCTCTCCTCACCATATAATTAGTTTTGCACACAAAATAAGGGGTCATTAATGGGAAGGCATACCATATTTTCCCCATGCTAGAATACTTAATATTAAACATGGCCATTTATTGACAAACTTCCAGGAATACGAGTAAATCTTCAGGATACCGAGGTAATTTCAATGGGGCTTTCTCAAAACCACCTATTCTCATATAGGAAAATTTATCAAATTGAACATAGAAAATCCCAAACTTTGTCACAAGAGAAACTGATTTAGGAGAAAAAATAATTTTTGGGTTTCTATCTAGCTTCCTCAAAACCTCTATTAAAAATGCATCATTAACACGACATAGATCCCCCATTCCAATTTTTTTAGTGAACTACAAATAGATTTTATACATAGAAATGTCTAGAGTTGGGGGTCCTTGTGGTTTCAACCCAGGACAAAAGACCTTTGAATAGATACATTTTATATCAGGTAGGAACACATATGAAAAGTAGCAGTCTTATGGAAATTAATTAATTTCTCATTCAAATGGAAGAAAATATTTGCAACCCAATTAATAAAAATATTCTCATCATAGATTTTTAAGATAATCTGACACATCTAATCCTTAAATTATTCAATTTTTGTGCTTCCAAAAACATGCTACAATAAAGAAATAGCATCCACAATTTCCTCTTTGAAATGCATTATTTTAAGTTTGGTCGATAGTTGCGACTTGCCTTTATTTTTTGACTTCAACCAAGTTTTGGCCATGAAGTTTCTACACTAGTCTTCGTTCATTCTAAAGAATTCACCAGCCACGACCATATGTCTTCCACAGGTTCCCTTTCTGGAATCTTCAACACACGAGAAACAATTTCATGAGAAATCTTTGCAATTATGGTCTCATACACGGATTTAATCTCTCACATTTTTGAAATGTATCTTCTCGCACATACACCTATCAGGTCCACACTAAGCACAAATTATAGAAATCCTCTAACATGAGCTAGCCCACTTTCAAATAGCTTTACATCCACCTTAGACCTTTCATTACTCTCTAGATGTGCCTAGAATTCTTCCAGCTTAAAAGGTCTGAGCTCAATATCCCTCAGGCCGAGCCAATGATTTGCAATTTTGGATTGCATGATCTCTCAGTACATAAAGAAGCACATGCATACCAAAAGAAGTAGTTGTAGAAGAAATAAATGCAATTGAAAAACTTAAAGAAAATTTCACCACTTCAAGTTGTGTCATAGATAAGACGTGCATCTAGTGCTGCATTAATATGGTACTTCATTTTAATCATTGGAAAAAGAAACCCAATGATTTGTGCACATTTTGAAGACTCTTAACAAGACATCTCCTGGCTATACCATACACATCTTTAAATAAATTGGTGGTGCTTCAAAAGAAGTGGAAAAAACTATGTCACCTAGTCATGGAATATTGAAACTTTAGAACAAAGTCGGGAGTTGTGAGGTTATAAAAACTTCTGAATTTTTGACTACACATGATAGACCATCTAATAAACATAGTTAACACTATGAAAGGGACCAAGTCAAACTATCAGGTGGTTAGGAAACTTACAAACCCCATGACAAGGTTAGGAAACATTAGACACCAACGAATTAGGTTACAAAACTTAAAGAGATCGCGACAAGATGTTAGGAACTTTGATAATTCTATGACAAAGGAAAAAGACATCAGACCTGGCTGGGATGAAGAATCTAAGACCCAAGAAAATGAAATTTCAAAATAGGATAGTAAAATCATACCCAAGGGTAACACACACTAGGTCTTGGAATGACTAATGAAATGTGAGATCTAATGCTTAACCCTGATATGATGCAATACTTGACTAAATTCATGTAAATTACAACAAAGAGTTGCAATATAAGAGGTGTGTACCTGGAAAACTGAAAAAGACTAGCGTGAGCTCTAAAACACTAAAAAACAAAAAATTAGGGCAATCTAGAACTCATACGCCACTCTGGGTGTATCAATCTTAAATTAGGGTTTTTGGTTTGGAACATGTTTCTAGTAGTGTAGATTTAGGATCTACAAAAAACTAGAAATTTAGCATATAGTGGGACTCATATGCCACTTCTGGCATATTAGTCCCATTCCGCTTTTTTGAGAATTCAAAGTTCAAATTTGTGCTCCAATCTCTACTCTTCCCCTCCAAATTGATTTTTGGATCTAAACCTATAAAAAGACCTCCAAAGAAAAATGTAGACTTGATTTACTTATGGCGGTTTGCGTCGGTCAAACCCCTAGTTTGGTAATTACCCTGATAGAAATAAGGAATCTTTAATGAAAATTTGAATGTAAACCATAACCTTAAGTGTGTCAAATATTACGAAATCTAAAATGCAATGAAACCCTATTTTAATGTGCTAGAATGAGATGCATGAATGAAACATAGACATAAATAGCACACTTTGAGAGATCTCTAATCACCTAAATAATCTCTAATAATGTATGTACCTTCCTTAGGGTGAAAGTAGAATGATAATGGATGATGGAATCACTTAGGAAACAGGTCGTTAGGCTTTACTTGATGGTTAGTTGCATCTCCCCAACCTAGAATCCATCACGATTAATCATAGGCAACCATAATCAACCCTTGACAATGCTATATCTTAAATGGAAGTGAGCTTGAAGACGAGCAAAAACACTTTAATGCTGCTCCAAGACTTCAAATTTTCTTTCTCTTGAATTTTGAATGCTCTTGTGAAAGAATATTTGAATGCTTTTGAATGGTTAGATCTTAAAATCTCTCTTCTAAAATGCTTTCTTAGATTTTAAAAATGACTTTAGAAGATTGTTTATATAGGAATTACACCTAATTTACCATTAGTTAGATCTCAAAAGCTAGCATCAACCAAAAATATGAATTAAAAAGTTAAATTTGCCAATCAAACCCGAAAAGGCCCTAAATGGGACTCATATGCCACTTGTGGCACATGGGTTTCACCCAGGGGGACTCATATGCCCAAGGTGGTGTATGAGCCCCACCCTAGATTTTTGAGGTCGGTTGTTAGGAATTTAGTGTTTTTGGTGATTTTGTTGGGTTTTAAGTTGAAATAAGCCTCAAGATCCAAAAGAAAGGGTTGTAGGGGCCTATTAATGATGATTTAAAGGGGTATTTAATGCAAGGGTTCTAAAATAGTTCTAAATTAAGTGTGAAATTGTACCATTTTCAAGAGCGTACAATTTCTACACTAAAAAATCAAACTTAGTACTACCATGGCCATATGTTGGCAATTTCTCCTCCATTTCCTCTATTTTTATTTTTCTTTCCATGTCCTTCTTTTCATAGCTCTATACTAACTCTTCCAAATGTTTGATTCTATCCAAGGCTTCTTCGAGCTCCTTCCTAAAATCTATTTCTTCTATGTACATTTTATGTATTTCCACAATCTGTTCATTATCTCCCCCTTCATATTCCTCATAGATAAAACTATCTAGGGTTTCCTTTTATGTTTCCTTAATAGTAAACACATCTTATGATTTTGAATCAAAAGTAGTAGACACACATATCTTCCTTTTCACTTGTATATTTATATTTCTAGGGATATCTCACTTCCCTTTAGAGTCTTTCTCCACTAACATGACACCTTCCTCCTTTTGTTCTTTTCTCTTTTCCTATTCTTCAGGTTTTTCTATATTTCCCCTCATGAGACCTTGTCTCTTCAATCTGTCTAAATGTCTAGGTTTAGGTGTTTTCTTCTTAACATTCCACTTTTCCTTTTGGACACCCTTCTTATTTTGTACATAATTCTTATTTTGAACATCCTTCTTCTTCTTTTCTATTTTAGAAGGTGTGGATGGTGTGGATGCACTTCCTCTTATACTCTTGGGTTTTTGTGATTTTGAAGAAGATGAAATTTCCTTAATAGGTGACCTAAATTATAGCTCATTATGTTCCTCATGCTCACCTTGGCTATGGATAGGTGAAGTTGTAGGTGAGACATGATGAATTTCTCTTATAGGTTCATCTAGTGGCTCTATAGTCTAAAGTACCACAGGTTCATCTAGTAGAGCATTAATATCTTTACATTCCTTAACATCTACCTAGTTTGTACTTTTGGGTAATGAATCCTCAAACTTATTTTTACTAGTAAAACAATCAAATAGTGTTGTGATAGGGAAGTGTAACTTTATTTCCTTTGATACTTTGATGCCATTATTTTCAAAAAATTATAAAGAAGATTTGGCACATTACTAGCTTATTGTGTCGAAGGTGACTAAGTAATTTAAAATGTATTGTATACAAGAAAATTTTCCTACTATCATAGGTAAGATATCTAACAATGTGTAAAGCACAATTATCCCATAACCATGGAAGAGAGAGTCTCTTTGTGCCTTGTGAAGATGAGTCCAAATTATCTCCTCATTCACTAAATTCCTCTTTGGTTGAGACTTCATCAACGTATATTGGAAACTCTACTCCAGTTCTAGGTAACCTAGAAACTTGTGTTGTGAGGACCTCAGATGTATCCATTGATAGTCTCTTCACCATTGCCTCATCATACTCCAATGTAGTTGTAAACATTCTTGTCATATCATTTTTAAATTTTGTTAGTTTTAGGAAATAATCAAGCCAACCAACTCCGGTAAAAATGGCTAAAACCATTGTATCTTCTAGAATTTTCTTATGAGCAAATAACTCTCTCTTGATAACGTCGCCTCCCATTATGAATTTATTTTCTCTGCTCAATGTGTTAATGTATTCTTGAAAATTTATCTCAATTCATTGCACCACCTTCAAAACCCATCTCCTTCTTGTTGTTTCCCTGTGTACTTTTACTACCATACCATAACTACAACTCCTCTTCTTAGTATCAACTTAATTTGAACTCACAAATAGGTTCTAGGTTTGAATCTAGTTTAGACTTAGATCAAGTTCTCAATATTAAGAATTTCGAAATTGGAAGTATCAACAAAAAGTAGATATAATTTTAGGAGGGTTTTTGTATGTCACATCTATCTATTAAATTTTTTGTACCCTCCCCCCAACTTAATTACTAAAGTGACCTCACTTCAACTCATAATTTGGAAGTGGTATGATTATAAAGTATGGAAATTAGTGATATGAATATGTCACATTCATAATCTAATATCAAAGACATAATGAAAGTTTAAAGAAATCTATGGAAATTATGATAGCATACCTTGTGTACAATTGGAAGAGATAACTAATCACCACACATGTTAACTAAATAACATGTGTCAATATTTTAATTTGATGTGACTTGAAATAACTATAGTTGTGAGGTGGCAAATGAAAATTTATCGGACAAATTAGATGGATAGTAGCTAGTTATGTGATAGCTCGAACACTTGAAATTAAAATTGGCAGGAAGTAATAATAGAATCGTGTTGCAGGTACTTATTGTGAAGAGATGGATATTAAATGTGAGTATTTTGAGATGAATGTGCATGAACTATAATTAATGTGGTGCTACTGAAATATCACTTTGTGTGTTTAATCCTATATCTGGATAACTGCAAGCACTATACCATTGAAATCAGGAGAAAATGAAATTGTCTTTCTATAGTGCCTTCTTATATAGCTTCAATCTATGGCCATTAACAAGAAGAGAGAATATGCCTACATATATATGGTTTGCAATTTGACTGCCCCATTAGGATAGACTTGAATAATTTTATAGGGTTCATGGGGTCCCAACCACTTGGATTAGATTTTCCCTTTGAAGTCTTTGTACCTCAAATCATATAACAATGCCCATTCTACTACAATAAAATCCTTTGTTTTGATAAACTAGTCATGCCACTTCATCCTTTCCTATTGTACTGCCTCAGTGTGATGGATTGCTTCCATTCTGATTTCATCCAATCCATTTATAGTTTCATTGTTGTCCTTAATGTATTATATTAAAACTCAATTGGAAGGACTATTGTTTTACCATACACTAGATCATAGGGTGTAAAACCAATTCTTATTTTCTAGGTTGTTCTATATGCCCATACTACTTCTAGTAACCTTGTAACCCAATCATTCCTATATAGTTGCACTGTCTTGGTAATAATAGTTTCAATTTATCTATTAGTAACCTCCACCTGACCATTTAGACTAAGGGTCCAATAAGGTGTTGACTTCTTAGGCCAAATTTGGCATTCTTACACCAGTTTGGTGATGACATCTGAAGTAAATTATGGACCATGATTAGTGAATATTTATCTAGGTACTCCATACCTAGTAAATACATCCTCATACAAGAATTTAGCCATATTTTCCCCTCTCTGGAAAACTGCAAGGCCTTTACTTCTACCCACTTAGTTAGATATTCAATGCAAACTAGAATGTATTCATTATTATTGGAAGTACGTGAGATTAGTCCAATAAAATCTAGACCCCATTTGTCAAAGGGAGCTAGTGTTAATTAAGTTTGAAATGGAATTTCATCACTTTTTTTTGGTTTACCTATTCTTTGGCACCTATCACAACTCCTTGTGTATTTAATAGAATCCTTTAGCAAAGTTGGCCAATAATAACTAGTTGTGAGGATTTTAAATTTTGTTCTTTTTGCTAAAAAATGACCTCCACATGGCTCATGAAGGAAAACCTTCATGATATCAAATATTTCATCTTCCCTTTTGCACCTTCTTGTGATGTTTTCAAGGCCAGTATAAACTAGATAACTTGATATCCAAGAGTATTGAAAAAATCTATGTACAAACTATCTCTTTTCTCTTGGATAAAAGTATGGTGGAATCTACCCTATTACTAAATAATTAGCAATGTCAACATACCAAGGAATTGTACATTTGGATCAAATAAACTATGTTCATTTGAGAATGAATCATCCACCACTCCTTCAACTGATTGTGTTGGTAATCTTGAATAAAAATTGCTACTATAATAGCATTACCAAGTTTTTCCATTATTATAATATCAAACTCTTGTAGGAGTAGTAGCCATCTGACTAATCTTCCTCCTACTACTGGTTTGTTCATAAGATATCTAATAGTAGTGTGGTTTGTATGGTCAAAAATTGAATAAACAATAATGTAATGCTTGAATTTATTGATGGAATACAATACTACCAGCATCTCCTTCTTTGAAATAGTAAATTGCATACTCTTTTCTACCTCCTTTCTAACCCAAAACTACTCCAATAGAAATATCTAAAGCATCTCTATGTATATGACACTACAACAAATCCCTGTGATTAGCTCCCTTTTTTGCTCCAATTTTTGTTTCCACCCACTATTTTAATATATTTTTCTCCAATTTTTTGAAATAGTTGGCACTATTTATCAGGTTGGCACCATTTTTATCATTTTTTACACCGATGAGGACAAGTAGGCGCTAAATCAGGCACTAATTAGTGCCATATTTAATGTTGGATTTAGCATCAAATTTAGTGTTGAATTTAGACAATGGCATATTGGTAAGAGATATTAACTTGTCTCATCAACACCGGCAACCAACATTAGAGGAACATAAGATCTAATGCCGATGGGACATTGAGATATCAATAAGACAAATAAGATTGTCTCATCGACACTCTTCAATTAATGATCAAAAGAATACACCACTATACTATCAAGAAGGTGAGCAACATATGTGATAGAGCGGTATACAGCACAACCCCACTACTAGAAGGCTTTTGCGGGGTGGCAGTATATTGCGCTATCGCTAGACAATCAGAACCCTCTCATAGTATGGTGGTATACATTGTACTACTATCAGGTAGTAAGAAATCTTCGGTGGTATGGTGGTATTAGGTAGTCTGATTTAGCACCAGATTTAGTGTCAGATTTAGATAGTGGAATATTGATAAGAGATATTAACTTGTATCATCAACATTGGAAACCAACATCAAAGGAACATAAGATCTAATGTGGATGAGACATTGAGATATCGGTAAGACAAATAAGATTGTCTCATCGAGACTCTTCAAGTAATGATCAAAAGTATACATTGCTATACCATCGGGAAGGTGAGAAACATATGTAGTAGAGTGGTATACACCATAACCCTACTACTAGAAGGCTTCCGCGGGGTGGTAGTTTACTGCGCTACTGCCAGACAGTCAAAATCCTCTCACGGTATGGAAGTATACACTACACTACCACCAAGCAGTAAGAAATCTCTCATGGTATGGCAGTATACCATGCTACCACACCTCTCTCACAATCATCCAACAGTACAGAGGTAAAATCATGAACTTAACACATGAATTTAATAGATAATAGAAATTTTTTATTATAAAATATATGTATTTTGGTTTCTAAATTCTTTTGAATATTAAAAGATTTAATGATTAAATATATTTGATTTTTTTCACACCAATATTTTTTCCACCATGATGAGTTAGAACAAAATACCCAAGCCCTAATTTTTAGCTCTCATTTTCACTTGGTTTTTTTAAGCTCCCTTGCCTTGCACATGCCACCATCATTAGAGTTTGAAACCTCAAGCTTTCTGAAGGAGTATCTACCAATTTTCTCATTGATTTTGAGAGTTTTCTTCACATAAATTTTTGTTGAGACTAAATTAGCTAAATCATTCATGGTTCATCATTTGTTTCCACTTATTTGAATGCGTTTTCAAAGACATTCCTTCTTGGATTATCATGCATTTTTCTCTTTCTTTAATCTGTCGATGCCTTGCTTGTCTTGAGTTTGACATCAAAGCACTTCTGGAGCTCACATTTCTTCGAACAACAAGAATTTAAGTTTTCATGCACCATTTCTTTGTATGTTACCTTTGTTTTCTTTCAAAACAATCTCGATTTGGACTCAATAGATACAAATGAATGGGTGTATATTTCTACCATGCAAACTTATTTTTTAACCCTTCTATCTTGACTTGGCTTCTCTGGACTTAGCTCAATAGAAAAAGAAATGAAACAAATCATACTCTCCATATTTGGTTTGATCAAACGATGAAATACTTTTTTATTTCTGCATTTTTCTCTTTCTTGGTGATAGCTTGGTCATGGCCTCTCAAGAATGTTTTTTCTATTTCCAAAAATAATAGAGTGTAAAATTTTCTTTATTATATTTTTGAGCCTCCTTCATGGCTCCATGATTATGGTTGCGGGCTTTATTCAATGGAATTCTGGGTTTGTCTTTTATCTCACGTTTTTCGAAAAGTCGTGACTCCTAATGTAGATACGAGCTCTCATAAAAATGAGTGCAAGAATTTTGGCATGATATTTCACTTCTTAGAAAGAAAGATAAATCCTTCCACATTTGGGGCTCAATTGAGAAACCCTAAACCATGGGTTTGTAATATTCTGCATATCCTTCTCCTTTCTTGCAAGTATTTAAATTTTTATTTTTCAGAACTCGCTTCACAAGAAAATTGCACTAATTTTTTGTATGTTCATTTTTCTCTGAACAAGACAAAAATGGAGATGATTGATACACAGCATGGTGGGCTTCAAAGGTCCTCAAAGACACAAACACATATTTTTGCAAGATCACTTGTGTAAGCCTCTAAGAAGCTTCTCAGGCTACTAATTTGTAATTAGTTTGCAAGGGATTGTTTTCTCTTTCTTTTCCAATTTCCTATTTTATAGGGAGTTATGGTCTATTTCTTTCCAATCACAAGGTGAATTTTAGTGAACTTGACCATTCTGAATTATTTAAATGTAGACAGCATATGGTCGATGGTGAATGCTATTGTTGATCCAAGGCACTTTGACTTCTTCCTTAGACAGTGAGATTCCCTCAAGACATGAGTGTGGTTATCATAGCTCTAAACACTCATTTCAACATGAAGAATTCATCAATGTGTAGAAGAGTTTGTAAAGCACTTGTCTCTGATTATGAACATTTTAGATTGTTACATATAGTCATGGTCAGATTCTCATGATAGATTCCTTTGAAACTTGTGACAAGTATGTATTTGAGGACCAATTTGAGTTTATCAAGGAATTGGTACTTGAAGGAGAATGGGTCCTTTAACAAATTATCTCATATGTTGATGTTTTGAATTGTATATCATATATCTTATTTCGATTTAAATAGTAATAAGATATATGTTTCTTGATTTTGTTGATTGGACTAAACTTTAGAGAACAAATGGAAAATGTTTTAGAGTTTTATATGTATTTTTATAAGAATTTTTAACTTTACAACATAGATTATGTATTATTCACTTTTGATTTTTTGTTAATTTTCTCATTAGTGATGTTTTATCCTAAATCAAGCTAAGGATGATGATTTGGAAAAGAATTCTAGGGGAAAAAAAATGTCACACAAAATCTAGGTGGGATGCATTTTCTTAATGCCTGAAATGAGTGTAGCATTTAGCTATAGAAGGCATCGGAAATAATTTTGCACCATAAACTATTTAATGTACATATATTATCTGAATCAACTACTTTTAATTTTCATTTTACTCCACTGAAATTCAATAAATCCTCATTTTCAATCATCAAGCCATTGGAAGGAACATTGTTTCCTTTTATTTTATTCCTGACATAGCAGCAACTAAAAAATTTCATGTTATTTTCAAAATTGTTGGTAATTTGATGCTAGCTTAAATTTTCTTGCAATGATTGTATAGGATGAAAACAATAGCCAAGTCAAATTCCTTTTTCCCAATTCCTACTCTCTCAAGGTTAACAATCTCAATCTCACTAATAGTGATTACTAAGAAAGGTAATTTCACCAATTCTACCAAATAGTTTATCATAGGAACAATAAAAGAAGACACTTTGAAAGGAACTCCATGAAAAAAAGCTCTCTAAGTGGTATATCAAACTCTAGTTCAAAATCTTATAGATGAGAATTGTCTCATAGCTTTGTTACTTGCTTGAAAAATCCTTGAAACTCTGCATTGATTCTATTTTTCTTGTCCCTCTCTTGTAGTTCTTCCTCAATTTCATTAGGATCATCCATTGACCTTCTTACCCCTCCTAAAGTTTGGACCACATCCATTACTTCCACATAAAATAGCAAATCTATGGTCTTCTTGGTTCACACCATGATATGGTTATGCAAATGAAAATGAAGCAAAGTAATCATCTCCTTCTCCACTAGCTGGAAGAATGCATGCTTAATGTTTTGATACATGATATCAGCTCTCTTTTCTACTCTCATGGTTGAATATCGAAATGCATTATGGTGGGCCTCCAAAGTTCTAGTCATCTTTCTTCCTCTTCCACCAAATGCTCACATATTTTACTAATGTTTATTAGAATTGTTGCATGTTTTACGTCATTGGAATGACATATTAGCTATAACATTTTTGAAATTTTATTATGGTATATGTAATTTGATATGATGTAATATGATTATGGTTTTCTTTCACATGTAATATTAGATATATAACAGAAAAATAAATTATTGCATGAAATAAATAGTAAATTTTCATTTTAAATGATTTTTTTTTGCAGAAAACGGGTCTTCCAGAATATCAAGATGATCCTCATGATATAGATCAAGAATATGTTGGTTTTGGTACAGATCACACGGCAGAGGATGATGATGATATAGATACAAAAGAAATCGAGGCCAATGACGATGATGATGACAACGATGATGATCACGATGGTGATGATGATGATGATGAGGTAATTGCTAGTAGTAGCTAGTGACATTCATGATCATATGGACTGCATCATGGATCTTTGTTGATATATCGTTATGATGCCTCTTTTCATGGTTACTATAATATGTATCATTTTGACGGCTTGTAATACCATATTATAGAGTTGTATCATTTTGACATGTATCATTTTGACTTATATCGTTTGGACATGTATCATTTTGAGCTATATAATTTATCATTTTTACTTATATCATTTGTACATGTATCATTTTGACATGTTATTAATCTAGTGGCATATTTGACTTAGTTTTTTTAATCACTTATTTAGATATTTGACTCACTTGTTTTAATTATAAGTGATGATCATGTTATAATAATTATCTTGTTATTTAATCATATAAGCTATTTAAGAGGCATGATATATTTAACTAATTAAATTGAAATAAAACATATTAAATTAATAAATGGAAGCAAAACAAGAAGCATTTTTAGAAGAAAAAAGGAAGCAACAATGAAAGCCAAACTAGAAACAATCTTGGAAGAAAAACTTGGCATTATCTAGGAAGCAAAAATAGAAGCAATTCATGTAGGAAAAAAAGAAGTAATAATGGAAGAAATTTTAGAAGCAACAAAAGATGCAATAATAGAAGCCATATTAGAAGCAACAAAAGACAAAAAAATGGAAGCAAAGATAGATGCAAAATGCGACGTTATATAAAAAGAAAAATTGGAAGAAAAATTGGAAGTAAAATTGGAAGCAAAATTGGAAGCAAAATTGGAAGCAAAACTGGAAGAAAAATTGGAAGCAAAACTAGAAGCAAACCTAGAAGCAAAACCCGAAGAAAAACTGGAAGCAAAATCGAAAGAAAACCTAGAAGCAAAAATGGAAGCAAAATTGGAAGCAAACATGGAAGCAACACAAGAAGCAAAACCAGAAGCAAAATCAGAACCCAAACTGGAAGCAACAAAAGTTGATGCTAAACCTAGTGCTAAATCTGGTGCTAAATTTGGTGCTAAATCTGGCACTAAATTCGACGCCAAAGTGAACATACCATTTTGCACCGATTTTTGCGCCAATAGAAGTTCCCAATTCATGAACTCAAATGCACTAAAATCTAGCACTATTTTAGGCGCCAATTGCCTTTTTTGTTGTAGTGTGAAAAGGTAGGGTCTAATTAGGCCCCCTCAAAGTAGGTTCTTGAGTCAAGGATTTCTTCAACTCTTCAAATTATTTTTGGCATGGGTATGTGTACGATCATCATGGAAAAAACAGGCCCTTAAGTGGCAAAAAATTCAAAAAAAATAAAGTTAGGCAATTTGACATAAAAATTTGAATAAGTTATCTATATTATTTCAAAAATATGTAAGAATAACATTTTTAAAAAATTGAATGTAGTTTCTAAACTACCAAGTTTATTTACAAAAAAATAAAATCTATTTGGTGAAAATTTGAAATTTCAATACAGTAGTACTTAAATATCAGGGAAAAAATAAGAAGTAGGTGTTTGTCTAACCACCCTAACGACATTAAAATGATAAAAAAAAATTATAATATTTTAGATATAAGTAGAGGACTCATGTCACGATGTGATGCATATTTTGTTATAATTTTTTTATTACAACTTTTAAAAAATATAAACACTCGTATGTCTGACCACCTTAACTTGGTAAAAACTTCATGAAATTCATTTTTTTATTTTTTAATCTTATAGTATGTGAAGCATAGAATGTGACGCATTTTTTGGATTCAAAAAATGTGATACCTTTTTAAATCTATAGATTTTTTCAATCAACCTATCAGTCAGAACTTTAGTCGTAATTCAATAGAAAATGAATAATAATTATTTATTAAATTAAAAGTAAAACATAATTTATATTGGTGGAAAGCTAAGAATTTCCTTTAGAAACCCTTTTCGTTTCATCAATTTTGGGTTAAAAAAAAGTCGTCAGCCACATACCCATCATATTGCCACTTTTTGGCCCATCATGATCCTGCACATACCCGCATTCTAATGTTAACTCAAATTCAATGGATTTACTTAGAAAAATAAACAATGGTGCAACAATCTTACTGGAGTCTTTAATAAAACTCCTATAGTAGCCTACATGGAAAAGGAAACTTTTGATATCTCTTTGTTTATATGGAATAGGTAATGTATAAATAATTTCTATTTTATGTGGGTCAACCTAAATCCTTGTACTAGATGTGAAGTGTCCAAAAATAATGCCCTATGTCATCATCATAAAACACTTTTTATTATTGAGTGATAGGTTGTGTTCTTTACATATTTTCAATACCATTTCCAAATTAATGATGGATTCCTAATAAGTCTCTCCATATGCGGTAAAATTATCCTTATATATCTCCATACAATCATGAGCATAATTAGAAAAGATGCTAATCACTTCCCTTTGGAAAGTAGCTGGAGGATTACATAAACCAGAGGGTAGAAAAAATTAGGCATATGTACCTCAAGGATAGGTGAATGTAGTTTTTTCTTGATCTTTTAGAGCAATTTTTATCTAATTGTAACCACTAAAACTATCTAGGAATGAATAATATTTTTTTCCCAGGTGAGGAATCGAGTACTTTATCTATGAAGGGCAATGGAAAGTGGTCTTTCCTAGTGGTTATATTTAGTTCCCTATAGTCTACACAAACTCTTCATTTTCCACCTTTCTTAGCAACAATTACCAAATGTGAGACATGTTGATGCATATGCTAGTCACACATCAATAGACAGATAAAATTCTCACAGACACACTGTAGGAACCTATCTTTCTTGAAAGATTGTAATGAGAGAACCTAGATATTAGGCTAACTTAGCTTAATCCCAAGGCTCGTTTATGCAAGTTCTTGATGCACTACATTCACTCAGAGTTCATTATCATAATGGTATTACAAATGAGGGGTAAACAATCTTTACAGTTTTAAAATGAATTATAAAGATATGAAATAATCTTAGTCTGATCATTCGACAACTTAATGAAATCAACGAATTTACAACAATATTTTATGAAATTTAAATAACTTGCATTTATTCAAGTAGATTTAGCTTTAAGCATTCAACAATATCATGGAATTAAAATATTTTCAATAAAAGTCCATGCATTCATTACCTTTTTTGGAACATTTTTTGAAATTTAAACATCTATTCTAAAATAAAGCATAAAAAGTTACTAAAAAAGTAATTATTTTGAGGTATTATCCATGCATACCTCAAGAAATAACCAAACTAGAGAAAACCATTCCATACATTACTAAATTTCTTCACAACTATGCATAGAATGATACATGATATTTTAAAGAAAAGGGGGACCATTTGTGACCAGATAGTGTCAATATGCACCCATAAAAAGTGCAGCACACAGTCTTATCTGATGGGAACAAATAATCAACTATGTAAGATTTCATGTCAGGGAATAGATTTCAAATTGGCTTTGATATTGATTAACTTATAATGAAAGATACAAATTTTTAATCTGGAATGGAACAAAAAACATGAAAAAGAACAAAACCTGAATTTTTTTAGGTTCTTCGACATCAAAAAATTATGAACTTAAATTAAAATGAAACATCTCTCAGCCTTTATAAGAACAAGACACTCAATAAATTCAACCAACACATGAGAGGAAATCCAATGGATGAATCACAACAAGGCACATGGAATATGAGAACTGGAAGCATAATTTCTAAATAAGTCAATGAATGTCAACTTTCTTTAGCACTTTAAAATATTTCAGGATCTCCATCTTTAAAATATAATTAGGACCTTAACTTGGAGCTAAGTATATTTTTCAATAAAAATGTAGGAACTTCCTCTACCAGATACTCAAAATGATTAGGTGGAATCAATTATAGACACCACAATCCACCACCACTTTTTTTTCCACACTGAGGTTCAGGCTCGGATGTGAAACACCCTGGAGCTAGGCACACTCTTTTTCTACATTCATAATACCAAATTTTATGATATTCTGACAGCTCAAGATCATCCTTCACATGGAATCTTGGAGTATACTACCTGACCTGATCATATCACTACTCATAGTAAAAAATTTCTCCATAGTCCATACCTGAATACCGCATCACAATCTATGTTTCCTGCATATAAAATTCCATATATCAATCCCCTTTAATAAAATTTACAAAAATCTCATTAAAATTAAACCATAATTAATAAATCATCATTTAAAGAAAATCATAAATAACATGCATTTAATGAATTCTTGCATAATTATTCCTTTAGGTGGGCTACCAGACATTTTAACTTCCTGGGTCAGCTTTTATAATCAACCTTAACACTCAACATTGTTACCCAATACTTGGTACCCAACAACATCAGCCTTTTAGCAAAAAAAATAATCCTGGATCTCGATTATCACCAAAACATTCACATTTCTCTATACTTTCACTTCTAGACCACAACAACTTACCAAACCTTGCATTAACATTCCAACCACTTTGGCCTTCTGGTACTCGGTACCCGCTACACCTGAATCATGAATTACTTCAAATAATTCATTTTAACCTTGACTTCTAGTGATCCTTTTTCCAACCAACACCTACCATAGGTGTTAATTTTTCACTTAGGTCCCCAAGCCTTATAGTCTTGGGGTGTGTTGTGATACCACACAACAAGACTCATTCATTATCAAATATATGATAGATTGAACCTACATTAAGGATTTTTCAAAGTTTAAATTTGTCTATTTCTCTCAAAGCAAGGTTCATATGTCTTTGAGGCTGTTTGATGTGTATAAAAATCATTCACATAGATCAGATGGATACATAAGTCAAGACCTATGCCTTTCATATCAAGGTAATCCCATCCATATGCTACTGAGTGTGCCTATAACACTGTGTGTAGGTAATGATGTTGCTATTCAGTCAGGCCATTTTTTATGTTCAACATTTTTCCTAGGATGAATTCTAGTTCCCTTGATGATTATTGCACAAATGAGAGGTCAGAGATTGGAATAATTGGTACACATTATTGTGGAAGTAAGGAATTAAGGATATGAAATATTTCTTGTAAGGAATTGGTGGGTATAATACTTTGCAATGGGTCTTGTAAGCATGTGAGATAGTCCTGTTGTTGTGGGATATTACAATAGTCATTCTGTATTATGTGAGAAACGAGCTCATTTTCATCCAGATCATCCAATAAAGGGCTACATTCTATATCCATTAATGTCTATAGGGAATAATTTTCTTCCCCATCCAAAGTGGCCCAAATAGTTTGCACAAGATCAACATAAGGTTGGGTTGGAGGGTAGAGGACCAATTTATTGGTCACTATCCCATTAGATATTATCATATTCCTAGACCTACAGCTTATGAATGCATCAGTTGTAGCTAACCATGGTCTTCCTAGGATGATTGGGTATCCTGCAACATTAAACTTTGGTTGTAAAACTATGAAATCAGTAGGATATTCCCAAGAGTCCAATGTAATAACTAAATTATTATTGATTCCTTCAGGATTGATTGTTTACCTATCATCTAATTGTAAAAAACTTTGTGTAGATCTACAGTTGGATAACTAAAGTAATTTCATTATTTATTTAGTCATAATATTAGTCACTACCCCCATGTCTATCAAGGTGTTATTAAAAAGGGTCCCATTAATCTTGACATCCACTATTGGACTACTAGGTTTTGTGTACTTAGGGATGGTTATGCTCCCTCACATGATATCTGCAAGGTTTCTTAGGACATGTACTATATGAGGATCCTTCATTTTCATTCTTGGTTTCTTAAGACAGATGCCCCTTATATTTTTATTATAAATAGGAATGCCTTTGATATCTTGAATGAGTGGGATCTTGATGCTCACATATTTTAATTGACCCAAGAGGTTTGTCTCAGCCTATGATGCTTTCAAATGGCTAAGTATTCAAGAAAAGGAGGCTTTGAACTTGGGGTAGTTTGGTGTACCTAATTTGACTCAGGTTCCAAAGGTGTTATGTCTAAAGCTTCAATTATAGGTTCCTCATCCTCTATCTTGGTAATTTTAGGGGATGAAGGTCCAAAAAGTTATTTTCTTGATATTAGGTGGACATCACTCACCTCTACCCCATAAGTGGGGTATTTCATAGCTTCGTTAGTATAATCTTGAAAAATAGGCTTGTTGTTAGGGTTAGGTGGAGGTTAGGAAAGTATTTGCAGTGGTTTGGATGTAGGATTTGATTGAGGTGTAATATATTGCTATTGTGGTTGAGGTGGAAGCATAGGCTATCGATAGTTCATGTTTTGTTAATTGCCACTACTGACCTTCTAGCTATTAACTCTTCCACTAGTTTTGTTGTATTGGCCATTGAGGATTGTAATTGGAAACTTGGAAAGTTGGTTGTGACCAATGATTTGGCTACTAATAATTCCAATTTTTTTGGGGTTGTGGCCATTGTTGAGGGTTTTTTCATTAATTTTGGTTTGTTGGCCAGGGCTAAGAATTCTAAGCAGATAAATTCTAATTTCCAATGGGAAAGGATGAATTGAAGCTAAGAGGGTCTTGTGGAATAAGTTTTATTTTTTACATGGCCTTATACAAGATATATAAAATATCTTCCCATCATCTCCTTCAAGTGGCTAGAAATCAAGTTTCTCAACTTTATCTTGTTTGATACTAGACACCCTCTTGCATTTACAGTTTTTTTCCTTTGCCTATGGCTTGGGAAAAATTCAATGAGCATTACCTCATCTTCCTCCCACTTCTTCTTGATTTGAAGAGTATTCAACTGAGTTTGTAAGTGGCTGATAATTTCCTCATTCATATTGCACAATGGATTGCTTAATTCTATCTTTGAAACCGTTGTAGATGATTTGCCAAAAATAGGTTGTCTTATCTCCTATTTTTCTTTTAGTAAAGGTCCTTGAATAATTAGTATAGACCTTATAGATGTCTTCAAATATTGTTTTGGAGATATATCCTTGTCCAATGTGGTTGAGGGAATCCATACATTTGTCATTGACTTCCCTCAAAAATACTAACTCGGGCGATTATTCACACAACTTGTTATGTGGGTTTTTCTTCAAAAGAAACTAAAATCTCTCCACATAATCTTCTAATGATTCATCCTCCTTCTATGAGATTTTGAAAAAAATATAATATTTCCTCTTATCAAGTCCCCTACAATAGTCTTTGTACTTCTCCAAGAACAAAATCCTTGCCCAATCCCATAAACCATCTTAGGGCTACATATTTTAGAGTGATAGGGAAGAGTTTGATCCTATGAAAATTATAAGTATAGTAATAATTTCCACACAGGACATCAAATTAAAACAAAAATTTATCTATGTCCTCATTCAATAACCCATAAAAGACTGTTAAGGATGAAGGAGGGATGTTCTTCAACACTGTAGCCCTTTCTTGGTTAGTGATTGGGAAGTCAAAGGTTGCACATTCAGGATCATCCATTGTATCACCCATGGTGTGGTATGTTCCCTTTGTAAGTGTAGTAGATGTTGGTGATAGGGAAATTTATTCTTCAGTATTACCCTTACTTTGAGTACTAGATTCATCAATTTTTTCTATGGCTTCTTGGTGTGTAGAGGAAAGGAATCTTTCCAAAGAATCCATTTGCCTCTACATACATGAAATATGGCTTTATATAGTAGAGATCCTACACAATGTTAGTGTATCTTCTGGTGTTCTGAAAAAGAGTAAATCTAATAATATTTATATTGAAAACAAATTTAAACTATGCGAAAGGTGGAAATTTTTTTTTTTTCCCACCCTAGCGGTTTAGGGCCTAGGAAGGACAATTTTCACTTTCAATCAAGGAAAAACCCTTGAGATCCCTTTGCAAAGGAGAAAGAGAAAGAGATCTTGCAAGAGGGTTGTTCTAGGGGTTGAATATGATCTAGTGAGGGGTTAACCACCAAGTTTATACTTGGAAAAGATAATGAAATGCGAGATGAAATGAAAAACCCTAATTGAATGTAAAGTAACACTAAATGACCTAGAAAAATGTATGAAACAAAACATAAAACTATAAAAAAATTGTGTGCACCTAGAAATCAAGAGAAGGTTGAATGGAGGTCTAGAACAATAGAAAATATAATTTTACTATTGACTAGGATTCATTCGCCAAGTTGGGTGAATCAGACTAGTTTTTGGGAAACTGTGCAAGAACATAAATCTACCAAAAGGGTATTCAAATCTGTAAAATCTTGAAAACTACCTGGAACTGTGACTCATTCATTGGAAGTGGTGAATTAGTCTAGTTGGGATTTTCTGCAACTTCAAAGGTTGACCCTTATCTTCTCTATCTACTTTTTCCTTCCTGATTGGTTTCTAGATTTGAATCCCCAATTTGCAACATGTAGGTGATCTCCAAGATTCTCAAATGATCGATGACAAGTTTGAAAACTTTGAATGATTTGAAAATTTTCTCCAATCCTTCTCCTTATGAAATATACAACCAAGTCCTACAAATCACACACAAAGGAGAGGGGAAAATGTTTTTGGGTTAGTGGATAGGAGTTTTCTTTGGTCAAACCCCATTTTGGTAATCAATCCTTGAAATGAAATCAAATATGAAGGGAGAATGATGAATGAACAAATGAAAATAATGCAAGTCACCAAAATATAGCAACAAGGTGCTACAAATATGCTTGAAATTGTTGTAATGGATGTAGATCTTGATTCTATCTTGAATGATGTTGATCTTGAATAAAATAGTTGCTAAATCACAAACCCTACATCACAATTTTTAACACAATAACAAACATGATGCATGTAACCTTTGATATAATGATTGATGCTTTAATAATTCTCTAAAATTCTTGATAATCTTCGCTTTAAAGATCTTGAATGCTTTTGTGAAATCTTGTGAACTCTAACTTTCTATAACAATGAGCACTTGAATGCTTGAGATGAAAATAAGAGAAAGAACCTTGCATTTATGCTCAATTATGCAAGAATTCCCAAAATTACAACATTACAAGCCAAAATCATATCTAGGAGAATAAAATACCACCAAAAATTTGAATTAAATTTTGATTTTGGGCCAAACGAGACTCATTTTCCCAAGGTCGTGAATGAGTCTCATCAGACATAATTTTATGGGACCAAAAATCTAAAGTGCTTAGAAATGTGTGAAATTGGATTCGAGGCCAAAAGACCTAGGTGGGAGTCATTTGCCCAAGGTGGCGAATGAGTCCCAGATCACTAAATCTAGGCCACACAAGCTAGAAACACTTAAATTATTATTTGGTATTGATTGTTGTTGGGATTATCCTTGAAAAGATGTAATAAATGAGGCTTGTGGATGAAAAATAGGGCCAATTAAAGCATAATAAAACCCAATTATTAATTCCTTGCCTATATAAGTGTGAAAGTGTGTTACAACACTTTAGATAAGGCAATATTAAGCTTAAAAAGAATTTTATCAAGTGTAATTAATTAATAATGCCTTAAAAAAGTGTGAAAGTGTGTTACAACACTTCACAACACTTCAGCAAGGTACCATTTAAATTAATTATTTCACAAGGCCAAAGACCTAATGTAAATGTTTCAATCACATTACAACAATAAAGCAAGGCAACATTAAGCCTAATTCAGCAAGGAGGGCCCAAACAAGTGTGAAAATGCCCTCGACGATATTTTTTAACACTAAATTTAGCCCCCACTTTAGTGAGAGGATGAGCTTGCTTCAAACTCACACTAAAGTAGACAAACATGTATAAAGATTGGTTCAAATACACCAATACCAATAAGATGGGACAACAACAATCAAGATATCATGAAAAACCAACATAGGTACAAAGGAACACACATGAAAATGATATAAAGAGCATCAACAAGGCACAAGCATGCACTACCAAAGACAAAAAAGAGAAAACATAAAATTAAAAGAGTCAGATCAAGCTTTGACCATTTTTTCATCATGACGTGGATAATATCTAGGCTATTTTTTCTAAAAAAATGCATACTCACTCTGAGGCAACAAAGCTCTTGGTTGTCTGTTGGGTGAGAAGTCCAAAAAGGTGAGAAACATACAGTCATGGTTGGTATGTACTCACACACACACATGAGTGGCTATGGGGAAATTCTTTCCTCGGTTGGGCTTCCCACTCTAACCATACCAAAGTTATACCCCTTGATAAATTTAATAAGGTGCCACAGAAAAATGATTTTTGAGCTGCATGAGACAAGCAAAAATTCATATTCTTTGAGCTCATGAACAATCAAGATGGCTCCACAATAATTCAATATGTGTTATACAAGGTGGCCATATAAATGCAAAATGAAAATTCAATAATAAGGAGTGTTCAAAGGAGTCTTGCTCAGTTCATGTGAGGTATTAACTTAGGGAACATTGTGCCTAATGTCTCCAAAAGAGGACCAATCAAAGAATAGAAGATTCACAACATAGGGGAATGCAGTGTGCTACATCAAGCCACAAAGACGAATGTAATATATTAAGATAGATCACACTTTTGAATGATATTATACCTAATTTCATCCAAAAAGAAAAAAATACATCATATGAAATAAGAAAAATACACCATGAACCATAAAAAAGGAAAATTTAAAAGAATCATACCAATGTATTCCCCCACTTTAAGTAAATTCCTACAAACCATGTTGTGAACAATTACTTTAAAGTAGTGAATGATAAATGCAAATGATAAAAAAGACATGAGATCTAGCTTGGAAAACCCTATGCCAAGTCATGTGTTTCCAAGTAAAGCTACATCATGTGAAAGAAGGAAAAGACAGGGGTTTCCACCAAAATGAAAACATCAAACACATAAGGGATCTATGGATTTGGGGTCAGTATATTATTTCTACAATTTTTTAGAGAGCTCAGAACTGTCATCATTCCCCAAATACTCATAGAACTGGAAGACTGACACAAGAGAGTGAAAAAAAAGAAAAATCCTTTTGGGTCAACATGGAAGAGACATGAATGTATCGATGCCTTGAATCATCCCAAATAGGAAAAGAAAAGACAAAATGAAATCTTAAAAAGTGAAAAGAAAAAGATTGATGGCATAGAGAAGAATGGAGATACAAATAAAGGAATTCCACAAAGAGAGAGAACAACAAAAAAAACATTACGGGGGATCACATCACACACATGCAATCACACAAAATAAAGTTAAAATTGAAATAATCCAAAACAATATTAAGGAATATGTGAGTCAACCTATGAGCAGGTCATCCACCTCCCAGTCATGTTCATTGTATACCAAGGTAGGAAACTAGACAAATGGATAAGAGAAATTTTTGAACTAGGAGAAGCAGTAGGTTCAACACTCTTCTTGGGAGAATTATCGTTTAAGCTCATGGAAGAGGGAAACAATGTAATTTTTAGGACAAGTCAAAATGAGTTAGCTTAAATCCTAGTGACAACCACAACACTATTAAGCCTAAACCAAATCTAAAACAAGAGAAAACATTCAAATGGAGGTAGAAAAATGAAAGAAAGTAAAAAAAATAATCCCTATTGAAGTTGAATCACTTCCCTTCTCTCTCCTATTTCGCCTTTTGAAAATAAGCCCTTAGATTTGTAGTCAAACTTGTACAAATACCTACAAATTGTAAGTAGAAAGATGGAGATAAGTGGTTGTTAAGGAAAAAATGGAGGAGAAAGGCTTCTCTTATAGACATTCGTTTGAACATATGGATGTGATCGATCTTCTAGAAACATGCCAAGATCAATGGTGGAAAATTCATGCACTAGAAAGTGGTGGGCTAGGGAGGGCTATGACACCGACATCTATGACAAAGATGACTATGAAAAAGATGGATATGACAAAGATGGATACGATTAATCAGCAAGTGGAGGGATAATGGATGAATTAAAAGTTGAAGAATAATTAACTCATTAGAAAGGAATATTTGGCCCTGTGTAGGATGAATAATTTATTCAAATTATTTATTTGAGGAAAAGGGAAATGAGCATTTTATTAAGACAATCTGCATAATTATTTTAATTAAATGAGAGGAAATATGAAAAGGTAGCATTAAATAATTAAATTGAGTTAATTATTTAATATGAAACACATGGAGGAGAATTAAATAATTTTGACAATCATTTAACAATGGAAGAATTAAAAGTGGGGTGAATAGTTAAATAATTAATTTAATTATTATGTAACCATAAATGAAAGATTACAAGAAAATAATTAAATAAATAATATTTGAATTAATTGATCAAGGGAGAATAAAGGTTAGTAAGTGAATTAATTAAATAGTTAAGAATTATTTAATTAATAGAGGAATATGATCAAGAATAATCAAATAATTAAAATTATTTAATTATCGAAAGATGAAGACCAAGAAAAATGACACTTGCAGGCTTAAGACATTTTTTAGTGTCCTTTATAAAAAATTATCATCATTTGAATGAGCAAACGAGATCGAAAAATGTAAGATTCCAAAATTTAAACTATCTAAGATCAAGTAGCAATCACTCTACAAAAGATCTGAGCCCAAATTTCAAATCTAAACAAGAGAGTACAAATGATAAAAGAGAGAAAACAAGAATGAAAGCATAAAATCAAACTCCCCTATCAAAGTTGATTCATCTCCCTTGCTTCTCCTCCATTCTTTCTTAAGTTGTAAAGCTTTTCCCTATCAAAGTTGATTCATCTCCCTTGCTTCTCATCCATTCTTTCTCAAGTTGTAAAGCTTTTCCCTCAGATTTCGAAGTTCTTGAATGTTTGAAAATGACAATGTTATGATAGCAAGAACTTTGAAGAAATGTGGTTGTTAAGGAAAAATAGTGGAGAAAGGCTTCTTTTATAGATAGTCATTCTAACAGATGGACGAGATCGATCTTCTAGAAAGATGCCAACATCATTGGTAGAGGATTGATGCACCAAAAAGTGGTGGGATAGGGACAACTATGATATCGATGGCTATGACAAAGACAGCTATAACAAAGACAACTATGACACAAACGATTAAGATTAATGAGCAAGTAAAGGGATAATGGATAAATTAAAAATTGAAAAATAATTAATTCATGAGAAAGGAATATTCTGCCAAGTGGAGGATGAATAATTCATTCAAATTATTTATTTAAGGAAAAGGGGAATGAGCATTTAATTAAAAAAATTTGCATAATTATTTTAATTAAATGAAAGGAAATATTAAAAGGGAGCATTGAATAATTAAATTGAATTAATTATTTAATACAAGAGTGAGATGGAGGACAATTAAATAATTTTGACAATTATTTAACAATGGAAGAACTAAAAGGGGGTGAATAGTTAAATAATTAATAATAATTACATAACCATAGATTAAATATGACAAGCAAATAATTAAACAAATAGTAATTTTCTATCACAATACTACTAAGCCAAAACCTAATCTAAAACAATAGAAAATAGTGAAAACATGAGAAAACAAAGCAATCAAATGAAAACACTCCCCATATTTGAACTTGAATCACTTCCCTTGTCTCTCTTCATTCTTTTTTTACAAATATGCCCTCAAATTTGGAGTAAAAATGAGTTAAAATGAGCCAACCTAGATCCTAGTGACAACCAAAAAATTACTAAGAACTGGTTGGACCTACTAAAAAATGGCACAATCGTTTTTCAGTGGCGACCAAAAGGCTTGAACTTTATGTTTTTTATTGGACTTGGTCTTCAATTCCCCCGGTGTTGATGTATTTGTTGTCACATACAAGTATTAAATTTATTCCATCAATTAGAGGAAAAAGAACTGGCGGAGTTAATAGATAATTCTTGATCTGATCAAATGCTTCTTAGCACTTCTTTTTCCAATTAAAGAGAGTTCCTTTGTGTAAGAGATGTTGAAATGGATGAATCTTTTCTGGTAGTTGAGCAATGAACCTATAGATTCATGTCGGTTAGTGATGGCATGTCCAAGATAAATTTTACTTTGGTGGGATCAACTTCTATCCCTTTGCGAGAGACAATGTATCCTAAAATTTTATCTGATTGGACCCCGAAAACATATTTCTTTGGCTTTAACCTGAGTTGATATTTTTCAAGTCATGTGAAAACCTTGTCTAGAACTACTAGGTGATCACTTCTTTCTAAATATTTTGAGAGAAGGTCATTAATGTAATCCTCCATAAGTATTTTCATATAATCATGAAAAATGGTAATCATGGCTCTCTAGCATGTAGCTCCAACATTCTTAAGTCCAAATGGCATGAAATTCCAACAAAAATTTCTCTGAGCGCAAGTGAAGGTTGTCTTTGACTGATCTTCAAGATAAATTCTTATCTGGTTCTAACTTGGTAATGTGTATGTAAGTGATAGCATTTCATATCCAATAGTAAGGTCTATTATGATGTCAATATTTGGTAACACGAAATCATCTTTACAACAAGATTTGTTGAGATCTTTGAGATCTGTGCACACTTTGATTTGCTCATTTGGCTTGGTGATAGGAATGAGATTTTATATCCAATGTGCATAATCAATAGAGCATATAAATCTGACATCCAAGAGTTCCTTTAGTTCTATGTTGACCAGTAGTGCAATTTGTGGGTGTATTTTCCTTAGATTCTATTTCTATGGTTTGGAATTTGGTAACACTGGTAAGTGATGTAGAACCAGTTCAGGATCTAATCTATGCTTAGCAGCATATGACCAAGAAAAATCAACTTGTCTTTCAAAAAATAATATTGTGAACTCAGGTGTTTCCTTGGTGGTCAAGGATGCTGCCAATTCTATGATTCTAGAATTTTCTTGTGTCCCTATGTTCACTTAGTATTTTGTTTCTTCTATAAGCAATAGTGATCTCTCTTGGTCTATAGGGATACTATCCAATCCTCCTGTACCACAAAGAGGTTTTCACCTTTGGATACATCCTTTTTATTTACTTTTTCACGGTTAGCAAATGCCTTTCAATTTTCACCTGAAGACCTATTCATTTTATTTTTTACCTTTTTCATTTTCACTTTTACAAGTAGAGGATAGCAAAGGCTCACCAAATTATGTTGCATAATTGATTTCTATGGAAAATCCAACCTTATGATCCCCACTTGGTATTCCTTCACAAATTCCCATGAACTCGTCAATCACTTCCTCATTCTCAAAAGTGTCCAAACTTGGTGGTTCTTGTTGATCCCAATCTATGAGTTATGGGTAGACAAGGGATAAGCCATCATCGATATTTTCAAGGGTCATGGTGTAGCTAGACAGGGTAAAGACAGAAGTAGAGTCATCAAGTTCCCAAGAGGAAACATCAATGAGTGCTTGATCCATTCTACTCTATTCAAAGGGACCTTTGGATGGGGACTTGGTTTATTTTGTGGGGAACCAATTGTAAGCATTTGATGCAATGTTTCTTCAAGGGAAGGCTCATGAAATTTTCCAAAATTTTTATCAAGATCCATGAAGGTAGTGGAGGATAGGGAATTTCATTCATATTCATTGGAATTGACATCAAAGTTCCAAGATTCCTTGTATGTCTCAATCTCATCTAAACCATTAACATCCTCACTTGAAGGTAACTCAATACCCCAAATTGTCACTTTTACTAGAACGTACCACCCTTGGTGCTTTAGAAATTTAGGAGATTGTAAGGGTTCCAACATTCCTTGTTTGTTTAGGCCAAGGCCACTACGTCCATCATATCCTTGTTGTTTGATTATGTGGAACCCTTTTGGGTATTGTTATTCTGGCAATTTCTTAGATTCAGTAACCTCCTGTTCTTTGTACAACCATGTGAGAATGTTGTCATCCAAAAATTCTTTAGCTATCTCCCCCCATTTAGTGAAGGTGGTAGGAGGATTACGAATGATGACTTTAGGTTGCACAAGATTTAGTTTTCCATAAGATTTCAGTGATTTAGGTAACTTTCCAATGAAAGAGAGATTCTTCATGTTTTATTCTCTGCATCCTTTTTCTTGAATCTAGATTTTGGGTGTCGAAGGTGTGGTGAGTGGGGTGGATGATTGGACAAGGTTGAATGGATCAATGTAGTTAGATGGATTGGTGGATGAAGTTGAAGATGAGGTCTCTTGATTGATAGGAATTGACGTTCGAGAGTTCCTTTTAGGTTTGTGCAATATTGAAAAGGGTTAGGGTCACCTAGAATGGTAATTTTAGTGTCATTATTTGGGAATTTGAGGCATTGGTGGTAGGTGGATGGGATATCCCTCATGGCATGAATCTATGATTGACCAAGGAGAAGACTGTAATGCAAATATAGCTCCAAGACATGAAATATTGTGTTTTGTATGGCTTGTCCAACTCTTATAGGAAGTGAAATTACACCTTTAGAACAATGCTCAGGATAACCATAAGCTATAATAGTAATTTTCTTGGTTTGGTCTATACAATTCTTAGAGTATCCCAATGCTTTCACCAATTTTAGTAAGTAAATTTTTAGACCTTCTCTATTTTCTACTAGAACTCATTTGATCTTATGTTTATTAACACATACTTCAAGGTGTAGGGAATCATTATGGTCAAACTTGTGGGCATAAAATTATTGCTTAGAGAAGGTGACATGGTGTGGCATAGCTAAGTATCCAACCACGAACTAAAATTCATTGACATCTAGGTTTAAAGGTCTAGATGCTTGTGACAATGCTTTATCAAGGATAGCTCTATGTTGTGCTGATATGATAAGGAGCTCCAAAATGGAAATTTGTGTGGGAATTTTCTCTATCTTGTCTAAGAGATTGTATCATCCTTTTAGTTGCTATCACAACACTACTAATCCAATCTAAAAAAATCAATCCATAGGTTCATTACTCAACTTGTAGAAAAGATTCATCTATTTCAACATCTATTGCACAACATAATTCCCTTCAATTGGACAAAGAAGTGCCCAAAAGTGTTTGGTGAAAATAAGCCCTCAGATTTGTAGTTAAACTTGTTAAAAAACTTACAAATTGTAAGTAGAAAGTTTGAGATAAGTGGCTATTTGTTGATGGGTTTTTTCTCTCTTTCTCAACACAGGCAACACATGGATGCACTACCTCTCTTGAAAGGTAGAAATCTATAAAAAAAAGTTACAAATTAGTACCACAAGGTCTCTCGGGTGTCAAGTTATGACAATGCTTGGAATAGTTCAGTTGGTTGATGTGTTTTGTTGGTAATCACAAGGCAATCTTTATGGTTTACAAAGCATGGGAAGTTGGGTCTGCAAATCGAGTTTCAAGATGTTGGGAATGAATGAATAGTCGCTTGCCACTCAAAAAATTAATTTGGAACTCATCATGTTCATCAAATTTAGCATTATGGTGATTCTTGGAATCCTACTCTAACAAAGGACTAAAATAAATAGAAAAAGGGAAAGGGTAAAGAGAGTTTCTCTAAATCTAAGCTATGAATGAATAGTAATAATGGAGGCTTCTATTGTAGAAAAACTTCCCTAAAATGGGTTTTTCTTGACTAAGAGAACCTACAGCTACACAAAACCAATGCAATCTTCTAAGGATTGTAAATTTTTAGATTGTGCATTCACTTCATTAACTTACAATTGAACTAAGTTGCAACAATAACATAAACAAGCCCAGGTTAACTTTACACAGTAGTTTTTTATCAACAAATTCCAAAAGTATGGGATAGAAGTCCATCAAATACAATAACAACAACCACAATTAAAGACATCCAAGAAACTACAAGCTAAATCTAACTTAGAAGTTGAATCATGCATGCACAAAGAGAAATTTCAAAGAAAACACCCCTAAAACAATGTAATGCTTCCTTCTATTGCTGCAAAATACCCTTTACAACAATTATCCAACCAATTATAAATGAGCAGAAAGCCCCTATTTATAGTTTTCCAAAAGGAGAATGAATGGCTAGGACTAATTTACATTGTGTGCCCCAGATTCATTACAAGTTAGAGTTTCACCTACCCCCAAATATATGGAAATTTAAAATAAAATTTTGTCATTTTCCCATTTTGTCATCTAGTGACCTTGGGACTATAACAATTTTGTCTTCTAGTTGTTTTTTGGGTTGTGGCTGACAACTGTGAAAGTTGCTCTCTGTCTAATGTATTTGTTGCATCCTTTCATCTAATCAAGTGTATCCTTTTGTTGATTAGTCTTATTGAGAAGAAAATGTGTTGCTCCTGATCCTGGCGGTTAGCTCCTAACAATCAATCATCATCATTTGGTGGAAAAGTAATACAACTCCCTCTTGCTCCCCTCAAGGCCACCCTTTGTGGTTTTCTCATTGATCTCCTTGACATAGGCCTCCTTCAAATGTTTGCTCTATTAATGGGTGCTAGGAGGATAGGAAAGCATAAAATGAATGGTGATGGGACCAATGTGGTTATCCCTTCTCAAATTTCTCAATGGGCATCCCTGACGGACCCGTAGCAGGTTCCATAAATCCTGCATACATGAAGTGCAGTAAGTGCCTTCAAACATAAATCAAGAAATGTTTTAGTCAAATCCTACAAAATCATTGTTAGATCCATCCATGCATCATTAAAAGACCATAATATTCATATCTGGAGCTCATTTGGACCATAAACATAAATGTGAGTTCAAGGTTGTAGGTTTCCCCTAGGTCGGAAGCCATTCAGAGCAACTAGGAGCAGCACGACATTGAGGCCATAGAGACCCATAGGTAGAAAATGTTCTGAATGGTGAACTTGGCGATCAAATTTCATGTCAAGTTCTTTCAAACATGCATAAATCAATGGAGATAAATGTTTTTATCTGCTTGTTAGAACCCAAAATTTCCATCAAGAAACTAAGTAATTTTCCCATTTGGAACCTAATATTTCACTATCTTTTTATAAAAATTCATTTTACCACCATCCAAAAGCCAAAATTGACTTATGTGTTATACCGATGCCACAATTTTTCCTTTTTATATCATTTACTGCCTTACTGCGACCTCCCACAATGGGCTCACAGTATGGTGGTAGCAGCTAAGGGGCTGGCCTAAAATTCTTACCACCACACTGCATGGGGTCTAAACTTAGACTGTAGTATCATGGTGGGCGGTAAGTCATGGTCAGACGTCAAAAAACCGGTCACTGTGGTACCGTTGGTGGTCAAACCAGTGACCACGGTGATCGCAGTAGTAGTCAATAGGCAAGTATAAAGCGCTTACCGTGCCTCCATGCGTGGTCCAAACATAGACCACGATATTGTAGTGGGTAGTAAGTAATTGGGAAAGCAAGCAAACAGGAGGCTCACCTTGGTACCACAAGGGTGTTCAAGTGGAGACCGCTGTGGCTACAGTGACGGGGAGGCAATGGTTGGCGAAGACGGATACCGCGATACCACGGGTGGTGGAGACATAGTCAGTGGTAGAGTGGTAAAAGAAGTGGTCAAAGCCAAAATAATGCAGTACTGCCAGTGGTCGAAGCTAGGACCGCGGTAAGGCAATGGAATGGGTTGAACAGTCAAACACCGCAATACCATGGTTTGAGAAAACAAAGTCAGCGGTTGAGCAATGAATGGAGATGAGTGGTAAAGTGGTAAGGTAAAGAGGAGGACGTGAAAAAGGTAGTCACTGCCATACCACAGTCAGTCAAATGGTTGACCGCGGTGGAGCGGTAAGAATAAAAAAGGCCATGGGGAATAAAAGGATAGAAAAGAAAGGGCGGTTAAGTGAAATTAAAATGGCAAGAAAAGTATTTAAGACAAAATCAAAAGGCGAACTATGTAAAAATAACTGATTTGCCGATAAGGAAACTTAATCAAATATTTTAATTTTTTTCATAGAATAACAATGGTTGTAACATAAAGTGAAAAGTCACGACTCTTCGATTGTATTGTATAAATACTTTAGAAAATCATTTAGAGAGGGGAGTTAGTAGGAATTAGATTTTTCTAGAAAATGGACTGGGAATGAAAAAAATGTACAAAGCCTTTCTTGAAATAGAATCAATGGAGATAAATCTTTTTAATTGGTGATTTTCTTTATGGTGTTCAGTTGTTGTGATATATAATAATTAATGTTCTATATTTGGTTATCTCCAACTTGAGATCCTTTAGTTATTTAAATCAACATATCAAATATACTATTGATTTATCAAAGTAAACTCTCATTTTGTGTGATTTAGTTGATTGGTGTCTACAACTCAGATTTAAATCCTTTTGAATAATTCACAGTAATTTAAGGATTTCTTTTGGATTATTTAATTAGACCTGATAGAGATCACATTCCAACACAATTTATGCTAGTCATAAATAAGTGAAGTCACATGCTAGTCATTAAGATTTCATTTTATAAAGTGCCTAACCACTTGAATTAAACCAGAGAGGGAGACACATATCATTTTTAATTTTTAACTCCATTGCCCATGTGGATAGAAGGCACTGATCTGCCACAACCCAGAAATAAGATTCACATAAAAAATATTTTCAAAACCTTTCTTTTGTGCAGTAGGAGTAGTTATAGTTGTAGTAATTTTCATCTATTCACTTCCATTTGCCATTGTGGATAGATTGTTTCACCAGGAAGTACATTTCAATCTGCATCATTCACATAGGTTCACCTGCCTTGGTCTAGCAGAACCTAAAGAGAAGAAGGTTCAATTGCATCAATTGGCCTTGTACGTTGGCCAAAAGTATTTTGAGAGCTTGGCAACCTCTCGTGGTTCAAACCTACATTTTTCAGAACCAATAGTTTGGCAACTTAGCTGGGGACAAATTCAGTAAAAAAATTATGATCCTTTCCATTTACTGAGTCAACAAAGTATCACTTTTTTAGGAGATTCTACTGGGGCAAACCAAAACAATATTTTTCATTTTCCTAATTTTGGGAAAAGTATGTGGCGACTCTGTTTCAATTTAATAAATAATGCATGGGTGTTGTGAAGCAATAATATTTTTTCAAGATGGCAGAAGAAGAGAGAAGATAATAGTCAATAAAAGAGTTAAAAGAATTGGATCAACAAATAAGAGAATACACAATGTCGACAATTCCCCTATTAACGCTGGTAAAGAGCCCTCCCTGGATTTTCTTAACCTGGCTAAAACCAATTCTGAGTCCCATTCTAAACTCCTAGACTGGACCTTCTCGGAAATCAATGAGCTTAAAATTAAAAACTGGGCCTTGCATTGTAAGATCGAGGAAATGGGTGTTAAGATTGCCGAATTAGGTAAGAAAGAAGCGGTGCATAGCAACAAGAACACTGATACTGATGTTGAGTGCTTAAGGAATAGCATCAGAACTATTGTGGAACAAAACAACTGTATAGCAAGACATAATGCTATAATAATAAATGCAATGACTAAAAACCTTGACAAAGCCCAGCAGGGTTCTCTAGTGGTTAACCTAGAAGATACTGAAGAAAAAAGCTAGGACACTAATGGAGGCATTTCTAGAAGAACCCATGCCAATTTAAAATGCAAGGCCCCCTTAACCTCGAATATGGTTCAAACCTTCAAAAAGGGGGTTAAGGATATGCAGGATATGGAGGCAGAGACAGAGACTATCCTTAGGTCTCTGAAGTAATGGTTGTTCTGTGTTCTTTTTCTGCTGTCCTTTCTTTTCTGACCCTCCCGGTCCTTTTTGCCTGATTACTGCTGGTTTTTTCTTGGGAAGCTATTTTTTTGGTGGACCTTTGGGGTCCTCTTCTCTATTCTATAAACTTTGTGGTTTCGGGTCCCTGTAAAACCCATTTTACCCTTTTATCAAAAACAAATAATACAATTAAAACAAAAAGCACTACAATCAAAACAACAACTACTGCAATTGAGAGTTGAATGTGCTCCAAGTACATCACCAAATAGGTCATGATGTAGTGAGAGTAGAGACACAAATGCTAGGAGACCTTGGACACCACAAGTACCACATGATACAACTAAGAAGAATTTTTGTAACAAAGGTAATGTACTCTATTCACATCAAAATACTTTTGATGAGTATATTCAAATTCAAGAGAGAGAAATAGGTCTTGTGGATGCCTTTTTTGACATAAGGAGATATAAGGGAGAATCTATGAGTTCTTTGTACAATAGGATGGTAGACATCTGTATGGAATTACCTCCTTGTTATAGGCCTACAAGACCCACATTTCTTGCACAATTTCTAAGAGCATCAGAGCCTAAATCACTTTATTATTTAGAGTCATTAAAGTAGCAAGCCTTTGATGAGGTGAATAAATTTATTGATTCCATTCTTGGGAAAAGGTATGTGGATACTACCAATAATGCTTCAGAAGTTGAAATAGAAGAAGATATCATGCCTTCCAACAATGAAGATATGGAGAGTTTCTCCTGCATAACTGATTTTGATTCAAATTGTGAAGATGAAATTGTGGATGTTGATTTATAACAAGATGATTCTTGGAGTTCTTATGAATATCAAGAAGTTGGCGACATAGTAGATGATATGAAAGCAAAGACCTGTTCACTCAGAAGTGAGCAAGTTTCAGATTTGTTAACTCTTGAATACCAGAAGTATGCACATAAATATGATTCCAGAGTTTTGGCTCCAACCTATATTTTCTTTTATAGTGAGGGTACTATGTGTAGCAACTCATATGACTCCATGTGCATCTCTCATAGTGATGAAGAATTCTTTGAAGTTGATCAAGAATCCATTTATGTCCAAGAAGAGGTATGCGATTTGAATTATTTTTTCCTACAAGAGAAAGTTGTTGGTTTGCATGTTATTGATGATGAGTGTCCAACATTTGTTGATTCAAGTATGTATAAGGATGACTGTATGGATCAAATGTATGTGTCAATGCCATCTAGAGCTAAAAATGAAATGGAGAGTAGCTCTGATTTGATTGTTTTAGAGGATGTTGGTGAGACATAATTTTTTGATTGCCATGAGAAGCATTCATATTTTTAGGTCCCACTGTAGCTGTTGGATCATTCAACAATATATGATGATGAGCAGGCCTATGAATTTTTTTTTTAAGGTGGATACATTTTGTATGCTGAAGGTGGCAAAGATTTGTGATATGATAACATACATTATGAATTGAAGAATGGTGAATTGAATAAGATTCAGGTTGAACACAATGATTTCCTGAAGGTTTTTAATGATAGTGCATGTTGTAGGGCAAGTGGAATGAATAGTTTCAAGAGAAACCTGATGAGTTCTAATCAGAAAAAGGTCTATGATAGAGGGAAGTGCAGGATTTTTATTTTGGGTGGCCTGGGCCATCCTTTATGGTTTGATTTTAAAACCATATCAAACACAAAGGATTAAGGATTTCCAGTGCATGGATAGTTCCTAACAAACCTCTTTAAACATTCTTTTCCATGCATAGTAGTTTAGGAAGGGTTTGGGTTTGCCAGTACATGGACATTCCCAAAAGTGCCCTTGTTGAAAACTTTGTTTTCTTTCCATTTATAGTAGTCTAGGGTTTTCCATCTCTTCATCGACCATCTTCCATTTTCCATCTCTGCTCTTTCATTCCCTCCATTTTCCATCCTTTGCTTACTCTGCTCCCCCAAAGATATTCTGGATTCTTGTAGTTATTTGCAAAATCACTCATCCCCAAAATGAGCCATTTTCAAAACCCAAAATTTCCATCAAGAAACTAAGTAATTTTCCCATTTGGAACCTAATATTTCACTATCTTTTTATAAGAATTCATTTTATCGCCATCCAAAAGCCAAAATTGACTTATGTGTTATCCCAATGCCACAATTGTTCCTTTTTATATCATTTACTGCCTTATCGAGACCTACCACAATGGGCTCATGGTATGGTAGTAGTGGCTAAGGGGCCGACATAAAGTTCTTACCGCCACACTGCACGCGGTCTAAACTTAGACCGTGGTATCACGGTGGGCGGTAAGTCACAGGTAGTGGTCAAAAGACCAGTCACCACAGTACCACTGGTGGTCAAACCAGTGACCACAGTGATCGCGGTAGCAATCAATGGGCAAGTATAAAGTGCTTATCGCGCCACCACGCGTGGTCTAAACATAGACCGTGATATTGTGGTGGGCGGTAATTAACTACTCGGGCAAGCAAATAGGAGGCTCACCACGGTACTGTAGGGGGTTCAAGCGAAGACCGCGGTGACAAGGAGGCAACTGTTGGCAAAGACGGATATCGAGATACCAGGGGTGGTGGAGACATAGCCAGCAGTAGAGTGGTAAAAGTAGAGGTCAAAGTCAAAATACCACGATACCCCCAGTGGTCAAAGTTGGGACTCCAGTAAGGCGGTGAAATGGGTTGAACATTCAAACATCGTGATATCGCAGTTGGTCAAAATGAAGTCAACAGTTGAGCGGTGAATGGAGATGAGCGGTAAAGCACTAAGGTAAAGAGGAGGATGTGAAAAAGGCAATCACCGCCATACTGCAGCCGGTCAAATGGTTGACCACGGTGGAGCAGTAAGAATAAAAAAGGCTATGGGGAATAAAAGGAAAGAAAAGAAAGGGCGGTATAAAGTGAAATAAAAAATGGCACGAAAAGTATTTGGGTATGTGCAGGATCATGATGGGCCAAAAAGTGGCGATATGTAAGTGATATGATGGCCCATGTGGCTGACGAATTTTTTTTTACCCAAAATTGATGAAACGAAAAGGGTTTTTAAAGGAGATTCTCAGCTTTCCACCAATATAAATTATGCTTTACTTTGAATTTAATAAAAAAATATTATTCATTTTGTATTTGAATTATGACTAAAGTCTTGATTGATAGGCTGATTGAAAAAAATATATATCTTTCAAACAGTATCACATTTTTTGAATCCGAAACATGTGTCACATTCTATGCTTCACATAATATAGGATTAAAAAAAAAGAATTGAATTTCATGAAGTTTTGACCAAGTTAAGGTGGTCAGACATACGAGTTTTTATATTTTTAAAAAGTTGTAATAAACAAATTATAATTAATTATTTACTTGGAAAAAAATTACAAAAAAATATGCATCACATCGAGACATGACTGTTGTACTTATATCTAAAATATTATAAAAAAATATTATAATTTTATTGTGGTTAGGGTGGTTAGACAAACACATACTTCTTATTTTTCCCTGAAATTTAAGTACTACTCCATTGAAACTTTAATTTTTCACCAAATAGATTTATTTATTTATTAAAGAAACCTAGTAGTTTAGAAACTACATTCAATTTTCTACAGATTCTATTCTTACATATTTTTGAAATAATATAGATAACTTATTCAAATTTTTACGTCAAGTTGCCTAACTCTAATTTTTCTGAATTTTATTGCCACTTAAGGGCCTATTTTTTCCATGATGATCTTGCACATACCCATTTAAGACAAAATCAAAAGGAAAACTATGTAAAAATATTTGATTTGCCGATAAGGAAACTTAGTCAAATATTTTAATTTTTGTCATAGAATAACAATGGTTGTAACAAAAATTTAAAAGTCATGACTCTTCGACTATATTGTATAAATACTTCATAAAATCAGTTAGAGAGGGGAGTTAATAGGAATTAGATTTTCTAGAAAATGGACTGGGAATTTAAAAAATGTACAGAACCTTTTCTGAAACATAGTCAATGGAGATAAATGTTTTTAATTGGTGATTTTCTTTCTAATGTTCAGTTCTTGTGATGTATAATAGTTAATGTTCTATATTTGGTTATCTCCAACTTGAGATCCTTTAGTTATTTAAATTAACATATCAAGTATATTGTTCATTTATCAAAGTACACTCTCATTTTGTGTGATTTAGATGATTGGTGTCTACAACTCAGATTTAAATCCTTTTGATTAAGTCATAGTAATTTAAGGATTTCTTTTGGATTATTGAATTAGAACCTGATAGAGATAACATTCCAGCACAATTTATGCCAGTCATAAATAAGTGAAGTCACATGCTAGTCATTAAGATTTCATTTTATGAAGTGGCTAACAACTTGAATTAAACCAAAGAGGGAGACATATATCATTTTTAATTTTTGATTAAATTGCCCATGGGGATAGAAGGCACTAATCTGCCACAACCTAAAGATAAGATTCACATAAACAATATTTTCAAATCCTTTCTTTTGTGCAGTAGGAGTAGTTAAAGTTGTAGTAATTTACATCTATTTACTTCCATTTGCCATTGTGGATAGATTGTTTCACTAGGAAGTACATTTCAATCTGTATCATTCACATAGGTTCACCCACCTTGGTCTAGCAGAACCTAAACAGAAGAAGGTTCAATTGCATCAATTGGCCTTGTACGTTGGCCAAAAGTGTTGTGAGAGCTTGGCAACCTCTCATGGTTCAAACCTCCATTTCTCAAAACCAACAATTTGGTGACACACCACGAGACAAATTCAGTAAAACATTTCTCAGCCTTTGCATTTATTGAGTCAAGAAAGTTTCACTTTTTTGTAGATTCCTCTAGGGCAAACAAAAACTATGTTTTTCATTTTCCTAATTTTGGGAAAAGTAGGTGGCAAATCTAGTTCAATTTAATAAATAATGCATGGGTGTTGTCAAGCAGTAATATTCTGTCAAGATGGAAAAAGAAGAGAGAATACAATAGTCAATAAAAGAGTTGAAAGAATTGGATCAACAAATACTATACTAGAAAAAAAAATAACTGCAATCAAAACAACGACTGCTGCAATTGAGAGTTGAATGTGCTCCAAGTACATCACCAAATAGGTCATCATGCAATGAGAATGAAGACACAAATGCTAGGAGATCTTGGACACCACAAGTACCACATGATACAACTGAGAAGAATTTTGGTAACAAAGGTAATGTACTCTATTCATAGAAAAGTACTTTTAATGAGTATATTCAAACTCAAGAGAGAGGTACAGGTCTTGTTGATTCCTTTTTTGACATAAGGAGATATAAGGGAGAATCTATGAGTTCTTTGTACAACAGGATATTAGACATCTGTATGCAATTACATCCTTCTTATAGGCCTACAAGACCCACATTTGTTGCATAATTTCTAATAGAATCAGAGCCTAAATCAATTTATTGGTCAGAGTCATTAAAGCAGCAAGCCTTTGATGTGGTGAATAAATTTATTGATTCCATTCTTGGGACAAGGTATGTGGATACTACCAATAATGCTTCAAAAGCTGAAATAGAAGATGATATCATGCCTTCCAACAATGAAGATATGGATAGTTTCTCCTACATAACAGATTATGGTTCAAATTGTGAAGATGAAATTGTGGATGTTGATCTACAATAGGGTGATTGTTGGAGTTCTTATGAAGATCAGGAAGTTGTAGACATAGTAGATGATATGGAAGCAGAGACCTATTCACTCAACAGTGAGCAAGTTTCAGATTTGTTAACTCTTGAATACCAGAAGTATGCACATAAAGATGATTCCATATTTTTGGCTCCAACCTATATTTTCTTTGATAGTGAGGGTATTATGTGTAGCAATTCATATGACTCCATGTTCATCTCTCACAGTGATGAAGAATTATTTGAAGCTGATCAAGAATCCATTTTTGCCCAGGAAGAGGTATGTGATTTGAATGATTTTTTCCTACAAGAGAAAGATGTTTGTTTGCATGTTATTGATGATGAGTGTCCAACATTTGTTGATTCAAGTATGTATAAGGATGAATGTATGGATAAAATTTATATTTCAATGTCAACTGGAGCTAAAAATTAAATGGAGAGTAGCTCTGATTTGATTGTTTTAGAGGATGTTGATGATATATAATTTTTTGATTGCCATGAGAAGCATTTATATTTTCACGTCCTAGTGCAGCTGCTGAATCATTCAACAATATATGATGATGAGTAGGCCTATGAATGTTTTTTTGAACGTGGATACATTTTGTATGCTGAAGGTGGCAAAGATTTGTCATATGATAACAAACATTATGAATTGAAGAATGGTGAATTGAATAAGAGTCGGGTTGAACACAATGATTTCCTGAAGGTTTTTAATGACAGTGCATGTTGAAGGGCAGGTGGAATGGATAGTTTCAAGAGAAACTTGATGAGCTCTAATCAGAATAAGGTCTATGATAGAGGGAAGTGCAAGTTTTTTCTTTTGGGTGGCCATGGGCCATCCTTTATGGTTTTATTTTTAAACCATAAAAAACACAAAGGATTAAGGATTTCTAGTGCATGGAAAATTCCTAACAAACCTTTTTAAACATTCTTTTTCATGCACAGTATTTTTGGAAGGGTCTGGGTTTGCTAGTACATGGACATTCCCAAAGGTGCCCTTGTTGAATTTTTTTTTTCTTTCCATGTATAGTAGTCTAGGGTTCTCCATCTCTCCATCTGCCATCTTCAATTTTCCATCTCTGCTCTTTCATTCCCTCCATTTTCCATCCTTTGCTTGGTTTTCTCCCCCAAAGATATTCTAGATTCTTGTAGTGATTTGAAAAATCACTCATCCCCAATAGGAGCCACTATTAGAACCCAAAATTTCCATCAAGAAATTAAGTAATTTTCCCCATTTGGAACCTAATATTTCACAATCTTTTTATAAAAATTCATTTTACCGCCATCCAAAAGCCAAAATTGACTTATGTGTTATACCGATGCCACAATTTTTCATTTTTATATCATTTATTGCCTTATCGCGATCTCCCACAATGGGCTCGTAGTATGGCAGTAGTGGCTAAGGGGCTGACATAAAGTTCTTACCGCCACATTGTGCGTAGTCTAAACTTAGACCATGATATCACCATGGGCGTTAAGTCACAGGAAGCGATCAAAAGACTAGTCATCGTGGTACTATTGGTTGAAGAACCAGTGACCGCGGTGATTGCGGTAGTAGTCAGCAGGCAAGTATAAAGTGCTTACCATGCCACTGTGCATGGTCTAAACATAGACTGTGGTTTTGCTGTGTGCGGTAAGTAACTGGCTAGGCAAGCAAACAGGAGGCTCACCATAGTATAGTAGGGGGTTCAAGGAGAGACCGCGGTGACTACGGTGATAGGGAGACAATGATTGGCGAAGACGGATACCGTGATACCGCGGGTGGTGGAGACATAGCCAACGATACAGTGGTGAAAGAAGTGGTCAAAGTCAAAATACCGCGGTACCTCCAGTGGTTGAAGTTGGGACCACGGTAAGTTGGTGGAATGGGTTGAACAGTCAAACACCATGATACCACGATTGGACAAAATAAAGCCGGCGATTGAGTGGTGAATGGAGATGAGCGGTAAATCGGTAAGGTAAAGAGGAGGACGTGAAAAAGGCAGTCACCGCCATACCACAACCCATCAAATGGTTTACCATGGTGGAGCGGTAAGAATAAAAAAGGCTATGGTGAATAAAAGGAAAGAAAAGCAAGGGAAGCATAAAGTGAAATAAAAAATGGGAGGAAAAGTATTTAAGACAAAATCAAAAGGTGAACTATGTAAAAATATTTGATTTTCTGATAAGGAAACTTAATCAAATATTTTAATTTTTGTCATAGAATAACAGCGGTTGTAATAGAAAGTGAAAAGTCATGAATCTTCGACTGTATTGTATAAATATATCAGAAAATCAGTTAGAGAGGGGAGTTAGTAGGAATTAGATTTTTCTAGCAAATGGACTAGAAATGCAAAAAATATACAGAGCCTTTCCTAAAATAGAATAAATGGAGATAAATGTTTTTAATTGGTGATTTTCTTTCTAATGTTCAGTTGTTGTGATGTATAATAATTAATGTTCTATATTTGGTTATCTCCAACTTCAGATCCTTTAGTTATTTAAATCAACATATCAAGTATACTATTGATTTATCAAAGTGCACTCTCATTTTGTGTGATTTAGTTGATTGGTGTCTGCAACTCAGATTTAAATCCTTTTGAATAAGTCACAGTAATTTAAGGATTTCTTTTGGATTATTGAATGAGAACTTGATAGAGATAACATTCCAACACAATTTATGTCAGTTGTAAATAAGTGAAGTCACATGCTAGTCATTAAGATTTCATTTTATAAAGTTCCTAACAACTTGAATTAAACCAAAGAGGGAGACATATATCATTTTTAATTTTGACTCCATTGCCCATGTGGATAGAAGGCACTGATCTGCCACAACCCCAAGATAATATTCACATAAACAATATTTTCAAATCCTTTCTTTTGTGCAGTAGGAGTAGCTATAGTTGTAGTAATTTTCATCTATTCAATTCCATTTGCCATTGTGGATAGATTGTTTCACCAGGAAGTACATTTCAATCTGCATCATTCACATAGGTTCACCTGCCTTGGTCTAGCAGAACCTAAAGAGAAGAAGGTTCAATTGCATCAATTGGCCTTGTACGTTGGCCAAAAGCATTGTGAGAGCTTGGAAACCTCTCGTGGTTCAAATCTCTATTTTTTAGAACCAACAACATCCATGCATCATTAAAAGACCATAATATTCATATTTGGAGCTCATTTGGACCATAAACATAAATGTGAGTTTAGGGTTGCAGGTTTCCCCTAGGTCAGAAGCCATTCAGAGCAACTAGGAGCAAGATGATGTTGAGGCCATAGAGACCCACAGGTAGAAAAAGTTTTGCATGGTGAACTTGGTGATCGAATTTCATGTCAAGTGATTTGGAACATGCATAAATCATTTTTAAGGCACTTGAAGTTACCGAGTTAAGCTTGATGCATTTGTGTGTCCAAGGCATGTGAGCACTATAAGGTGGAAGGATGGTGGAAAATGGATGGTGGAAAAATAGTGGATGTACAATGGATGACAAATGGCCTTCCATAGGGGGAAACCCATAGATGACAGATGGACACCAGACAATGGATGGACAATAGACGGTGAACAAACAATGGACGAAGAATGACCTTCTGCATGGGTAGACCCACAGATTGTCAATGACAAATGGACACCAAACAGTGGACATTGAACAACTAGTGGATGGAAGATGGACAATGAATGGTGGATGGTAGACAGCCTTATGTATATGAAGACCCACATATAGCAAACAAACATTAGACAACATATTGCATATAGCCAGTGGATGGTAGACAAACAACAGATGGTGGACAACTAGAGGAGAGTGGATAGACAACAAACAATGGATGGTGGATGAACTTCTGCAGGGGAAGACCTGCAAGTAGTGGATGGTAGACAACCAGTGGAAAATAGATGGATAGTGGATGACAAACAACCAATGGATTGTGGATAATGGGTGGCCAACAGACGATGAACGATGGGCAACCAACGAATGACAGATGGACAGTGAATGATGGATGATAGATGACCTTCTGTATGGGAAGACCCACAAATTCTTGACTTGGTGTTTTTACCATCTTGGTCCTCATGTCCGAGATCATTGATAACATCTAAGAAATGCACAACTCAAGATAGTTATGAATGCTTCATTGTTGAACAAGAATGAACGGGGCACAACAGGTGCATAGTTCACAATGCAGGGTAAGTTAAGGGTCAGTCATCCTAAAATGGCAATCCTCACATGAAAAACCATGGACAATGGCCCACAAAGGAATTCCCAAGGATGATAGTGGAAATATGGTAGATCACAAAGAAATTATTGTGGACAAAGATAGAGGGATGGGAACCCTCAAAAGAATTCCCAAGGATGGTGACGAAGGGATGGTGGCTGACAAAGGAATTCCCATAGAAGACGATGGAGGGACAACTACCCACAGTGAGATTTCTGCAACTTCCCAAAACTTAATGAAACCTTGGCAGTTCACTTAGGCATCATGAAAGCATTCCAAATCCATAGGAAAATTGTCCCCAAAGTAAAAATTGAAGGCAAAAGTGAGGGAAGCGAGTAGGGACCAATTCAGTAGGAGCAAGGAAAAGAAAAAAAAGAAGGGGGTCCCTACCTTTGGTGGGGTGTGTGTGTAAAATATGCACAAAAAATGGTGACTCATTGGGGAAATCCTCCAAATCATTTCAATGAAAAACTAGAATCAAGAACCCAAAATCTCTGGTTTTGATCCTCATGCTAGGGAAAACAAACCAAATGCTCAACCAAAGGATCAAAACCACAAGTCAACCCAACATTTTGTAAACTAAAAATCCAAGTGTGTGCAGATACATTAATTCCCATATTTAAACCACTACAGGAACCCAAGCTTCGTCAAGTTCAGCTACATAATTTATTCTAACACCAAAAGCATTTGGGACATTGCCTCGCTACCAGTCATGAATCCATAGGCCTAACAAGGTTGTCACTGTGATTATCCAAACCATTGGTCTACTGCCAGTCAGGCGTCCATAGCTCTAGTAGAGTTGCTTGGATCCCCCTGAAAGTTGAATTTTCTTTCTTTTGATTTTTTCTTTTCTCTTCTTTTCATTTCAACCTGCAAGAAATGAAGTTTGCATTCAAGGCTAAGAATCATAGTGGTGTTGAAGTAGAATTCTATATTTTTTACTTAACTAGACTTCGCAAAAGGACCTACAACGACTTCTAGATTCTTAAGATGTAAATGATGTAAGATCTCATAATACATCAAGATCGGATTAAACCAATGACTAATCCCCTTTGAACCAAACATCTAGGTCACTTGACACTAACGACAAACCTTCACCATGCACTCTGAAAACTTGATTAGACTTTATCAAAGAAATATATAGAACAACCCCAGGTAATAAAATGATTGTTGTGCATGTAAACATACCCAATAGGAAACAAAGGGACCCCAAGCAAAGTAGCAAAGCGGAAGCAAAGAAAAATAAAATGGAAAGAAAAACACCTACACTAACCAAATCAAGAAAGAGAAAGCGAACATCAAGGAAACTAGTCTAAAGAAAACTAACCTACCCAAAGAGGGAAAGCGGGATATGTACATGAAACCTAAACTACCGAAAAAGAGCTATGTACATGTATATTTACAAATAAAAACATTCAAGGAGGGAAAATTGACCTCCACACCCATCATATTTCATAATGTAGGCATAAGAAAAAGGGAAATCATTATAGTTCTAAGCCATGCAAACTCATCCTTGTATTCAGAAAAATTAAGTTCAATGGTGTAACACTCAAATTCAATAGTGCATTTGGGAAATATCAATAGTTGAGAGGGTTCATGAAACCCATGATCAATCCATAAGAAATTTTTTCTCCCTTTGTTCCCATAATCAAAATAATAAACACGGTTGTGAGTATTCATTGGAGTAGGGAAAGATAAATCCTAGATGTCTCCATGTGGAGGTGGCAATGTTTGATGACTGAGAGTGAGCACCACATAGTTGGTCATTGCATTGGCATCCTCGAGTGGACACAACAGATAGTGCAAAATCCCTCTTGGATTATAAATCTACAAATCACAATCAAATTGATCAGGAGGTGGAAATTTTGAAGAAAAAATTTCAGAATTCAAGGAACCTTGTACCTTATCTCGGGCTTGCATAAGGCTAAGAAAATAAATCAAAAAACACCACTTCCAAGCTACTAGTGGGACCTAAAATATCAATCAAATATTCTTCGAGGAGATATACTTCATCTCACTGATCTTTTGTAGTCTAGGACTCTTCTTGATTGTTGTCCTCAAGAGGTAGCATGTTGTCCCATTGCACTCCCCTAGTGTTGAGAGCTCAATTTTTTTATAGTTCATGTCATAAAATCATTACATGCATGAATCTTCCCTACCACAACTCTCGAAACACATAAGAAAGTTAGTAATGATCAAGGAAGAAAGGCTTTCAGTTGTAGCCTATAGTTGGTAAGACACATAATTCTCTTGGGTAGTTACGAAGACATCCTTGCCTTGGTCTCCTTATTTCCCTTTCAATTCTTGTGGTGCATCCAAATTTTCACTCGTTTCCTCTTGCTCACTATCACTATCGATGGAAACAAAGTTCCTTCACAATCTGAGAGCTCTAATGCTCTGCCATCTAGAGGGTCAAGTAGTATCTCCTCATCACTACCATCTTCTGAAATGTATTCTTCCTCATCATTGGCATACCTTCAGAGTATAGCTCCAAATGAAAATAAATCATCGATTGATGACACCTCATCAAGGGGGCCAATATTTTTTTGTGTGATCTCCCTCCATAGATTTCCCATAAAACTTGTCATCCCTTGCATATAGATTCTCTTCAAGAGAGAAAAACTCTTGACGATTGATAGATAGCTCTCTCAGTTGATCCACTTCTTTTTTCAAGGGATCGAGACTGTGTTGTTCTTCTACTGTTGTTGTCTCAACATATTCTTGGGAGCTACCTTCAAGTGATTTGTCACTAGGTTCATGTTCTTGGACTTCTAGCTCAATCCTTGAAGCAGCAGTGGAAAGCAGGGTAATAGGTTGCTCCACTTGTTCTTTAACTTGCTTGATGGCCTCTTGAAATAACTCTCACATGAATTTTGAGTGTGCCAAATGATGGAGCCCACACCAACCTAGCAGCAACAACACCTCCAAATCCACTTGGTGTCTTAGCTCTAACCATACTCTCGTGAGCCTTTAGATGAGTTCATCATATTTTTCCATCAATGTATCTCCATCAACACTTAGGAAGGAAGTTTGATGGTAGATAACCGTGGCATGTGGTTGTTCCCACTCCTCTAAATATTCATTTTCAGATGCCTGATCACTATCATTTATGAAGGAGAGGTCTTCTAATCTTATTTCACTTATTCTCTCATCGTCATTTTTTCTACCCCAAGGATTTTAGCCTCTTCTTCTTTATGTTCTTCAACATTTGTGTTGGCTGCTTCAGCATATACTACTGTAGATTCTTCTAATTCAGCTTGTATATGTATCCTTTTGACTACCAACTGCCCCTCTTCTTGAGTGGAGGAATTTCATTTGCTTATGGGGAAAAGGTCCTCTGATCCCTTTCTACTTGAACTTTTAGCAAGTCACTTTGATGTCCCAAGGAAATCAGCCTCTTCCTCTTGATCTTCAACTTCCATGTTTGTTGTCCCAACACTTAATTTTGTGGAACTTTTTGGTTCAGCTTCAATATTTCATCCTCTAGATGTTGAAAAATCTCTTGCCTCATGGGATGAGTCCTCTTCATTGAGAGTTGGTTGCTCTAACTTATTTGAACAACCCTTGAATTTAGTAATAACTTCTGCACATGATGGACACACAAATTTTGAGTGGGGTGCATTATGGAACCAACACCAACTAGACATTAGTACCTCCTCCAATCTTAGTCCATCCTTTCTACTCAAGTACTCTTGTTTCAACTCCTTGAAATCCTTGGATACCATGTTGATCACTTCTTTTTTTGGGTCTGGAGGAGCCAAGGGCTAGTATATTTCCCAAAAGTGAATTTCTCCTTGCAAGACCATTTCAATTTTTCCCAAGAATGTTATACATTCCAATTCATTGTGTTTGTGAGTACCATGGATTCTGCATTTTTATGCTAATGCAAATTGCTTCAATGGCCTCCTTAATATCCTATTGAGATCTTCTTGTAGGTGTGTAATGTTGACTTGTAGTTTCGGCTCTATCTTAGCTCAATTGTTCTTTGCCTTCAAATTTTTGATTTAAAATTTCTAGAATATGGTGAGATCTTCCTATCTCAGATTCACTTGAAAGTTCTTTTCAACTTCCAACTTTATAGCCTCAATCTTAGCCAAGGCCTCCTTCTAGTGTCAGTTTTGTTGATGGGTGTTTTTTCACTTTCTCAACATAGGAAAAACATGGATGCATTACCTCTCTTGAAAGGTAGAAATCTGCAAACAAGTTACAAATTACTACCCCAAGGTCTCTTGGGTGTTAGGTCATGACAATGCTTGGAATAGTTCAGTTGGTTGATGTGTTTTTCTAGTAATCACAGGGTGGCCTTTATGGTTTACAAAGCATGGGAATTTGGGTCTACACATGGACTTTCAAGTTGTTGGGAATGAATAAATAGTGGCTACCCACTCAAAACAACAAGCTGTAACTCACCATGTTCATCAAATTTAGCATTATCGTGATGCTTGGAATCCTACTCTAACAAAGGACTAAAAGAAACAACAAAAGGGAAAGGGTTAAGGGAGTTGTTCTAAATATAAGTTATGAATGAACAGTAATAATGGAGGCTGCTACAGTAGAAAAACTTCCCTAAACTTGGTTTTGCTTGACCAAGAGAACCTGTAGCTACACAAAACTAGTGCAATCTTCTAAGGACTGTATATTTTCAGATTGTGCATTCACTTCATGAACATACAATTGAACTAAATTGTAACAATAACATAAACAAGCCTAGGCTAGCTTTACACAACATTTTTTCATCAAAAAATTTCAAAATTATGGGATTGAAGTCCATCAAATACAATAACAACAACCACCATTAAATACATCAAAGAAACTACAAGCTAAATCTAACTTATAAGTTGAATCATTCATGCATAAAGAGTAAGTTCAAAGAAAACAACCATAAAACAATGCAATGCTTCCTTCTATTGCTGCAAAATTCCCTTTACAACAATTCTCCAACCATTTACAAATGAGGAGCAAGCCCCTATTTATAGTTTTACAAAAGGAGAATGAATTTTAGGATTAATTTACATTATATGGCCCAGATTCATTACAAGTTAGGGTTTCACCTACCCCCAAATATATGGTAATTTAGAATATAGTTTTGTCTTCTAGCTATTTTCTAGGTTGTGCCTGAAAAATATGAAATTTTCCATCTATTTGATGTATTTGTTGCATCCTTTCAGCCAATCAAGTGTATCCTTTTATTGATTAGTGTTATTGAGAAGTAGATGTGTTGCTTCTGATCCTAGTGGTTAACCCTTGGCAATCAATCATCATTTGGTGTAAAAGTAGGACAACTCCCTCTTGCTCCCCTCAAGGTCACCCTTTGTAATTTTGTCACTGACCTCCTTGGCATAGGCCTCCTTCTAATGCTAGATCTATTGATGTGTGCTAGGAGGAGAGGCAAGCATAAATTGAATGGTGATGGGAGCAATGTGTTTTTCCTTGTTCAAATTTATCAATGGTCCTCCTCGATGGACCCACAATAGGTTCCATAAATCCTACATACACAAAGTGCAGTAAGTGACTTCATACATAAATCAAGGTAAATGCTATTCAAATTCTCCAAAATAATTGTTAGATCCATCAATGGATCATTAAAAGACCATACTATTCATATTTTGAGCTCATTTGGACCATAGACATAAATACGGGTTTAGGGGTGTGGGTTTCCCCTAGGTTGGAAATCGTTTGAAGCAACTAGGAGCAAGATAACATTGAAGCCATGAAGACTTTTAGGCAGCCACCTGCAACAAAAGTTTCGCATGGTGAACTTGGCGATCAAATTCCATGTGAGGCACTTTGGCATGTGCAAAAATAATTTGTAAGGCACTTTAAGTTACTAGGTTAAGCTTGATGCATTTGCGGGTTTGAGGCATGTGGGTACCATAAGGCAGAAGGACAACAGACAATGGATGGTGGATGAATGGTGAAAAACTAGCATATGGTGGGAAAAAAATAGATGACGAATGACCTTCCTAGGGGTAGAACCATAGATGGTAGAGGGACAATAGATGATAGACAACCAACAAACAATGGATGAAAAAAAAATGACAGACGAACAACAAACAATGGCCAGACTTCAGATGACAGACGGTGTTCTATAGGGGAAAACTCCTAGATGGAAGATGCCAAACAAATAATGGATAGTCAGTAGTAGAAATACAGTGGATGGTGGATGGTGGATGACCTTCTGTAGGGGTAGAACCATAGATGATGAATGGACAACCAACGGACAACCAGTGGACGACAGATGAACAATGAAGAATAGACAACTGATAGATAGTGGATAGACAATGGATGGTAGACAGTGGACAACTTTCCACAGGGGTAGAAATCCAAGTGATAGATGATAAATAATTAGTAGATAGTGGATGGTGGACAAATAGTGGATGGAGGATGGTGACCAACCATTGGATGATGGAAAAACAACCAAAAAACACTGGATGGATAGTGGATGATGGATGATGGATGACCTTCCATAGGGGAAGACCCACAAACACTTGACTTGGTTGTTTCACCATCTTGGTCCTCAAGTCTAGGATCACTAATAACATCTATGTAATGCACAACTCAGGATGGTTGTGAAGGCTTCATCATTGAAGGATAGTGAAAGGGGCACAATGGGTGTAGAGTCCACAATGTGGGGGGAAGTTAAGGGTTGACTGTCCTAAAATGGAAATCCTCACACAAAAATCTGTGAATGGTGGCCCGCAAAGGAATTCTCATGGACGGTGGAAGAGGGATGGTGGCCCGCAAAGAAATTCCCATGGATGACGATAGAGGAATGGTGGATCGCAAATGGATTCCCATGGATGGTGATGAAGGAATGGCATCCCGTAGCGAGATTTCTGCAACTTCCCAAAACTTAATGAAACCTTGCTAGTTCACTTAGGCATAATGAAAACATCCCAAATCCATAGGTAACTTTTCCCAAAAGTCAAAAATGAAGGCAAAAGAAAAGCAAGCAAGTAGGGACAAACTTAGTAGGAGCAAGGAAAAGTGAAAAAAAATGGGTTCCTTGCCTTTGACGGGGCGTGTTGTGCAAAATATTCACAACACTATTAAGGAAAAAATGGAGGAGAAAGGATTCTTTTATAGACATTAATTTGAACATACGAAAAATATCGATCATCTAGATAGATGCCAAGATCAATTATGGAGGATTGATACACTAGAAAGCAGTGGGCTAGGGACATATATGATGCCAATAATTATGACAAATATGGCTAAGATTAATGAGCAAGTGGCAGGATAATGGACGAATTAAAAATTGAAAAATAATTAATTCATGAGAAAGGAATATTTGGCCAAGTGGAGGATGAATAATTTATTCAAATTATTTATTTGAGGAAAAGGTAAATGAGCATTTAATCAAAACAATATGCATAATCATTTTATTTAAATGAGAGGAAATATGAAAAGGGAACATTAAATAATTAAATTGAGTTAATTATTTAATACAAGAGACACATGGAGGACAATTAAATAATTTTGACAATTATTTAACAATGGAAGAATTAAAAGGGGGGTGAATAGTTAAATAACTAATAATAATTAATGTAACCATAGATGAAAGATGACAAGAAAATAATTAAATAAATAGTAATTTATTTAATTATTGAGGAAAGGGGAATATTAGTGACACAATTAATTTATTTAATTGATCAAGGGAGAATAAAGGTTAGGAAGTGAATTAATTAAATAGTTAAGCATTATTTAATTAATAAAGGAATATGATCAAGAATAATCAAATAATTAAAATTATTTAATTATTGGAAAAAAAAAACCAAGAAATATGATTCTCATAGGCTTAGCACATTTTTCAGTGTCTACATTTTCCCACTCTTTGACATAATGTAGTTCATCGCATTGTATCAAAGAAATTCAGTCAAAAGATAGACCAGTGAAGGTGGGATATACATATGCCCCATTGCAAATATTTTCAAATTTTCAAAAAATATTGAGAAATTATTTCGAAAAGCCACTTTGATGCACAAACAAGAGAAGAATTCAGCTTGTAGGCCATGAGGATGATTTTGGATGGAAGATGTTAGTGTGAAGAAGATGGATGTTAGTACAGATGGGGGATCGAAGATGGAGCATTGGATGGGAATGAAAAGGGTCTAACTTTCATGCTTTTATATTTATCATCATCAAGCATCAAAATTATTGCAAATGGAGCATAAAAACCATGGTATGAAATAGACCAAGGTGTGCAAGGTGACCATTTGTGAGAGACACGCAATCAAAAGAAAAAGCCAAAAGACAAGGAATGCCCCAACTCATACTAAGGACCCAATTATCCTAGTCTTTTTGCCAAGACAAACCATAGACAACAAGCAAAAAAGAGAGATGATGATCCATCATTGTTCCTCTAGATCTTTTAATAGGACATCCTTGAGGTAACTAGTAATATGATCGAAAAACAACCAAAAAGATAAGACAAACTCAAACCAACAAAGTGTTTGCCAAGGAGATAGTGTTTTACAGGAATATTGATAAGGTTGCTTGATATGATAAGATTAATGTATTTAATTGATATGTTGAGAAGGATTGATTGATAAGCTAGCATAGGTTGAACAATTGATTTGATTGATTGTGCCTTATTTCAGGAAGCACACATCCTAATTAAGGATAGATTAAGTGACCAAGATGACAAGATTGATTGATTTTGATAAAGTGTGATTGATTTGATGCACCAATTTGTGATGACGTTGGTTTCAAGAAAGACATATATTTTTTAAGGTGAGGAACACATATAATAAAGTTGATTGATTGACCATTTGTTGATAAAGCACCTAGCTACAAGAATGACACATCTTGCTTAAGGTGAATGACAAGATTGTTAGAAACCAAGATCAAACATGCAAACCGGAAAAGCCTTCCACAAAAGAGAAAAATAGAAAAAGCAAGAGGTTTGCATGAAGATGTGCAAAATATTATTATTTAGGAATTAAAATATTACAATAGATGATTTTCTTTATAAAAGAAATGTATACAACCCTAATGTTGACCTAAAATAGCTCAACTAAATAAAGCTTACTTATTAATTAAGTAAACAAATTATTACCTAAGCAAAACCTAAGTAAATTTATGCAAGTGTAATTAAATATTAATTAGACTAACACCCCCCATAAGTGCAATTTAGGGAGACTAGATAAGCATGCACCTAAAACTAAGATGAATGCAAGAAAGCATGAATGGGTCCCGACAACAAAGCCTGATTAGGTACCCATGTACAAATGCAATAATGAGGTAGAGAAGGAAAACCCAGTGGGACAAACCCCCCCTACAATGAGATGACTGCTGCAAAGAAGCACTGGAAGAATATTATGGAGTAACACTGGAACCACAATACGACAAGGAAGGAAAGATATTTTTGTCTACAAGAAACCATATTAGAATCATAATAATGCAACAACACACCCGATGCCACGGAACACTCGAACACACCAAACTGGAACAACCCTAGAATCCATAATGCAACAGTAGATGAAATGATTGATGATAAAATATGGAAGCCATGAATCTCGATGCCGATGCCAAACTGAGACTAAAATTTTTCTATGGGAACAAGTAACATAAAGACTCTAGAACATTAACCACAAATTTAGTGGCCCTCAAACTAAGATGGATCCGATGTGGATCATTGACCATAGGCTCTCAATATAAAGTGTGAACCGATATATGTGTCAAGCTAAGAAAATATGGCCAAAAGAAACTAAGAAACCAGATTACAACCCATGTGATTTGCCATCAAAACATGATGAAGATCAAAGTGCATGCACACTCTAATCAAATTATTATGCAAGAAACCCCCCTAATGGAACTTTATATCAGTTCATTTATTACAATCCCCAATGACTGAAAAAAGAGAGAATTCCTAAATATGCATAATTTTTTTTTTTTAAATACCTCAGATCTGTGTATAGGACTTAACCAGCTTTCCAATGCTACAAGAATGGCGAAAAAAGGATCACCGAGTCAAAAGATATGCCCTCTGGAGTGAAAAAAACAACATCTAAGTTCAATGACCTGAAAAATAAAACTGGAGAGTAATCAGGAAAAATAACCTACACCAATAGAATAGGCTCGGAACCAGCTTTCCAATGATATTTTGTTTGTGAAAAACCGTCTTTGTACGCAAAAGTTACGCCCGATTTTGTCAAAGTGCTCCAATTTGGCCAATAAGGCCTACAAGCAGCCCAAGGGGCTAAAACAAATTCGGCCCTTGGTCCTGTGGGCGACTAGGGGCTGATGGACTGGGGGCTGTAGCAGAGCCCTTGGTCACTAATATGACCAAGGTTGGAGCAGAGGGGCCGGCCCGAGGCTGGGCGCATAGCGCCCAGTCCCCCATGTGACCTCAATTGGTTCAGAGGAGCCCGCGGGGGTTGGAAGGAGGCCGACGACACTTCGGTGGAGGAGACTGGCAGTGGTGGTGAGCCGGTGGCCACCTAGTGGCCATCAGGCAGTGGAATCCATTATCACTAGGGGTGCATAAATCGATGCACAGGTTTTATTTTATTTTTATTTTTTTTCAAAAATTGTGCCTCAAAGTGGGTGTTGGGGAGGCCCTATGGCCTCTCTGGCAATTTTTTTTTGCCTTCCGGATCAAGTGCTCAGAAATCGGCCAAACGACAGGTGTATTTAGGGTTTTTGGCCATTGCAAATGCATTGGTGACCTTCGTTCATGCTCAAAATGCTCCAAAAAATCAGCTACCTCCAGAGCTTGCAAAAAAATACCAAAACTGAAACCATCACAGATCTGGCAAAGGATGACGAAAACCTGCAAAATAAAAGCCAATATTGACTTTTTCCAGTGCTCTGAATCCAATCGTGAAGCCTAATTTGATCCAAAATGCTGCATAAATAAACTCAAGGCATGATACCCTTGAGGAATCCCGAACGAACTCTGCAATGAATTTCTCTAGAATATGAGAAGGGGTTGCATGTCAAGGCTCTGATACCATGTTAGAAACCAAGATCAGACATGCAAACCAGAAAAGCCTTCCATAAAAGAGAAAAATAGAAAAACCAAGAGATTTGCATGAAGATGTGCAAAATATTATTATTCAGGAATTAAGATATTACAATAGATGATTTGCTTTATAAAAGCAATGTATGCAACCCTAATGTTGACCTAAAACAACTCAACTAAATAAAGTTTACTTATTAATAAAGTAAACTAATTATTACCTAAGAAAAACCTAAGTAAAGTTATGCAAGTGTAATTAAATATTAATTACACTAACAAATATTGACCCAAGATGAAGTCTAATATCAAGAAAGACGTGTCTTGATAAAAGACAAGTGATAAGACCGAATGAGACAAATGACATAATTCCACATTCTAATAATGACTAATCACTTGCTTGATTGATTGATGGTAAGATAATTGATTGATTGAAGATGAAAGATGTGTTGGATATGTTTTCTTGTTGATTCATGATTTGGTTTGGATGATGACTACTTGCAGACAAAAATGGACTCGACAAACCCTAAAGGACTGACCTAGGGCCTCAAGGGCTCATCGTTTGATGGCTTTCCCTATGTTATATACATAGATACCTTGTAGCTCGACATGACTTGACTTTGCGTTTTAGTTGACAAAATACTGAGTCATGATTTTATTTGAACAAACCTAAAGGACTGGCGTAATGTCTTGGGGGCTAATTTAAGATGAGCCTTTCCTACATAGAAAACATGTAGAGACAACGCCGTTCAACCACTCTACCACAAACTGACTTAGAATTGGACTCTGACTTTGTTTTTGGAAGTTTTTGAAGTTTTCTAATGTTTTTGGATTTTGATGGTTTTTTGTTTTTCTTGGATTTTGATATTTTCTGAATATTTTTTTGGATTTTGATGCTTTATGATTGTTTTGGATTTTGATGTTTTATGATTGTTTTGGATTTTGATGTTTTTTTATTTTTTTGGATTTTGATGTTTTATGATTTTTTTTTATTTTGATATTTATGATTTTATTGGATTTTGATGTTTTATGATTTTTTTGGATTTTGATGTTTTATGATTTTTTTTGGATTTTGATGCTTTATGATTTTTTTGGATTTTTATGTTTTTTGATTTTTTAGATTTTGATGTTTAATGGTTTTTTCGGATTTTGATGTTTTATTAATTTTTCAGATTGTGATGTTTTATGAATATTTTTTTAGATTTTGATGTTTTTTTATGAGGCTAATACCATGTGTTATTTCCCATAAGAACGTAAGTCAAGGAATTGTGCCCAATCGCATATAGGACCAATTTATTATGCGCCTGGTGATTGATGGATGCAAAGGATGGTCATGAATGTGAAAGATGCTAAATGTCAATAGTTCTCAAGACATGGGAAGGATGAAAAAGCTTTATTATAGATGATATGGGAAAATGGATTAACGATGGATGTAAGAGTGATAGAGTGACAGTAGATGGAGGATTATAGACTAACTACACATGGTGCCTATTTTCTAGGTTTTCACGATGGTACTTATTCAAAGTGCCACCAAAGTGGTTTTCACTTTTGGATGAATTATTTCTCTGTGTTATTTTTTTTTTATGTTTTTCATTTATTTATTTATTTCTGGTTGTCACCAAGATGCCTTTTTGCCAGGTTTTCATTAGGGTGACCGTCTTTTTGGTTTTTTTTATGTTTTACTTTTAAAGGGATACTCTAAGAATTGAGTGTAGTACTTGTGAAGGTGCATGTTGTTGATAGGTTTGGACAATTGTTCTCCTTATAGAGTAGAGAGTTGGTAAGCACTGGATATATGGGCCCAACTAATTAGGTTCAAATTTTTTGGGATTTTATTCATCTACTTGATTTTTTGGATTCACTTTCAATACTAAGTCACCAATGTCAAAACTTCTATGTTAGACCTTCTTATTATAGTTGTGTTGACGGTGATTTTGATATTCTTGCAAGTGTGTCAAAGAATTTTATCTCTTTTCATCCAGTAACTCTAGCTCATGTAGACAAGATACACAATATTCTTCTTGGTTAATCAATCCTTGAATAGAGACTTGTAGGTAGGGTAACTCGACCTTAATAGGGAATATTTATTTAGACCCAAAGATAAGGAAATATAGAGTGGCTCCTATGGGGGTGAGAATAGTTGTATGGTAGCTGCATAAAGAAAGATTGAGTTGTAGGTTCCAGTCATGACCAACATACATATTCTTCTTTAAGATTTTAAGAATAGTCTTATTAGATGCCTCAACTTTTCCATTACCCTGGGGGTAGTATGGGGTGGAAAAGTGGTGTTGAATAATAAAATTTTCAAAAATCTCATGGACATCCTAATTCTTAAAAGGATGACCATTATTTATAATTATGGACTGGGGGATACCATAGTAGCATATGATGTAATTTAAGATGAGCTTGGCTATCTTCTTTCCAGTAATTTAGGTCATTGGGATGGCTTTAATCCATTTCATAAAGTATTCAGTGGCAACAAGGATGAACTTATTTCCATTAGCAGAAGTGGGATGGATCTTTCCTATGAGGTTGAGTCCCCATTGAGAAAATGGCCATGGAAAAGTAAGCAACTACAACTCCTGAGCTAGTGCATGTATAAGATCTCCATGAATCTGACACTGGTGACATTTCTTCACAAAGTGATAGGCATCACATTCCATTGTAGGCAAATAATATCCCATCCTCAAGATATTTTTGGCTAAGGTAGGACCATCAAAGTGAGCTCCACATATACCGTGATGTACCTCTTGTAAGGTTTTTTGTCCTTCATTTGAGTTGAGACATTGAAGGAGGGTGTTATCTAGGCTACAATGATAAATGGTGTCTTTGATGATGGAACATTTAGAGGCTTGTCAAATAAAGGTTTTGCATTAGTTGGAGGATAATTCATGATGGATAATTTGGTCATGTAAGTAAGCATAGTTTTCTTTATACTAGGGATATTCGATACCAAAAAGTTCACAGACAAGTTTTTTTTCGTAAACATCAAACACAGGGACCAATAGTTGTTCTACCAAGCACTAATATTGTGATGCATTGTTAGGAATGTCCAAGAGGTATCCAATTGTAGCCATTGTGTTACCTACTTTGTTTTGGATTCTTAGTATTTTCTCAAAGGTGATGGAATCAAAGTATAATCTAAAACTATCCACCATTTTCTTGTAGGTCATTAGTTTTTCATCTTTCGTATCATAATCATCATTGAATTGCTTAATCACTAACTGAGAATCACTGTATACTTGAAGATTCTTGATTTTCCATTTTATTTCTATTTGGAATCTTGTCAACAATGCCTCGTACTCTGCTGTGTTATTAGGACATGGAAATTTTGTTTGAAATTACTTGCGAATGGAATCTCCTTGAGGCATGATGAATAAAATTCTATCTCCTAAACCATGACTTGTGTAAGACCCATCAAAATATAGTTTTCATGTTGATGGTGTGTTTATGGTAAAGATTGATTCATCTAGAAAAATTTCTATCAAAGGATGATCTACCTTTATTGGTGTATCTGTGAGTTGATCAACTATCACTTGTCCTTTTATTGTTTTTCGATCACCATACTCAATGTCATATTCACTTAAGATGATAGCCCAATTAGCTAGTCTTCTTGTTAGAGCTACTTTGCTGAGAAGATATTTCAGAGGATCAATCTTGGAAATCAATTTTGTTTTGTGATTTAGCATGTAATGTCTCAATTTATGTGTGGAAAATACAATGACTAGACATGCTCATTTAATAGGGCTATAGTTTAACCATTTCTGACTAGGGTGTGAGTGATGTAGTAGATTTCTCATTCTTTTCCATCATTGCCATTCTATGCTAACAGTGTCCCTAGTGTTGATGTAGTTGTTGTCACATACATTATCAACTATATTCCATCAATCAGAGGCATAAGAACTGGAGGAGTTAATAGATAATTCTTGATCTAATCAAATTATTCTTGGCACTTCTCTATCCAATTGAATGGAATTCATTTGTGCAATAGATGTTGAAATGGATGAATCTTATCTGCAAGATGGCCAATGAACCTATGGATTGATTGTAATCTTCCTTGTAATTTCCTTAGTTGATTGATGTTGGTTGGTGGTGGCATGTCCAAGATAGATTTTAATTTTGTGGGATCAATTTATATCCCTTTGTGAGATAATGTATCCTAAATATTTTCCTGATTGGACCCTAAAAACCACATTTCTTTGGATTTAACCTGAGTTGATATTTTTCAAGACATGTGAAAATATTGTCCACAACTACTAGGTGACCACTTCAATATAGATATTTTTAGATAAGGCCATTAAAATAATCGCTCATAAGTACATGCATATAATCATGAAAAATGGTAGTCATGGCTCTCTAGTATGTAGCTCAAACATTCTTAAGTCCAAATGGCATGACATTCCAATAGAAAATTCCCCAAGCACATGTGAATGCTATCTTTTGTTGATCTTCAAGAGAAATTCTTATCTGGTTATAACCTAAGAATCCATCCATAAGTTATAGCATTTAATATCTAGCATAAGTTCTACTGTGATGTCAATATTTGGTAATAGGAAATCATATTTAGGACAAGCTTTGTTGAGATCTCTAAAATCTGTGCACACTCTAATTTGACCATTTGGCTTGGTGATAGGAATGAGATTTGATATCCAACCTATATAAACAATAAATCATATAAATATGACATCCAAGAGTTTCTTCAATTCCACCTTGACCAATAGTGCAATCTGTGCACACATTTACCTTAGATTTTGTTCGTATGGTTTTGTTGGAAAAACAAGAAGAGACAATTGAGATGGGGGGTGAATCAGTTGTCACAAAATTTAAAACTTAATCAAACTTGTTAACATTTAATTCTAGATCTAATGATTAATAATGAAAGAAATAATTAACTGAAAAATTAGAAACACATAACACCATGATTTTTTGTGTGGAAACCCTATTAAGGAAACAACAATGGTGGAGGTTAATCCACAATTATACTCTATTAAAACTATAATGAAAACTGAATAGGGAATGCATGTGCATTGAGGTGCACTACCTAGAGCTCACTGCTCAAAGGAAGGATCACTACCTTACATAAGACAAACCATCTGATTGGGATGAACTGAGAAATTGGCTTCTGCAAAAGCCTAATGATAGTTCTGGTTAGACATAGAAAAACTTCTACACACTTTGTTCAAACTTTTTCACACTCTACTTTGCACTTGAATTATTTTATCTTTATTCACACATATACTTCACAACATAGTGAGGACCCAAATCAACATCCTCGAACACAGAAAACAACAAGAAATTAATCCATAAGGATCTACAACATGCTGCCACCATCATGTCGGCCAAGAACATGAAAACCTTAAACACACAAGGAAAAATATTCAATCACAAACACACCGATCAATGTAGATGTACCAAAATTATAGAGAATGATCTAGAAACATTCATGAACACCATACAAACATACACAACACCTGGAATTGCCAAAATTCCATCCTCTTCTTCCAAGAACAATTGCTACAATAACAAAATGAATGTAGGAACACCAAACTTCATAACATCCTCAATCCATGATGTGTACCACTGAAACTTTCAAACAACATACTAGATAGGCTCAACAAGAAACCCTTTAATGCATGACACCTAGAAATCAACAAACAAAACATTTCATCACTCTAACCTTCTTAGCTTCACTGGCTTCCTACAATATATTTATTACAATTTTCTCAATATCCTTGACATATACAACCTTCAAAATCACCAATGCTAATAGTGTTGGCATCAATTACAACCACATATCAACAATGTAATCACAACATCCAACAATCTCCCCTTTGGCATTGATGGCAAAACATGATGTGAAAAAGAATACCATCATCCCAACTAGCTCTCTTTCCAACAATCTTCCCTTTACACATTTCACTTCTCCAAAGGTTTTTCACATTACATTTCTCCCCCTTTGACATCAATGACAAAGGTACACAATATCTGAACCACATATTTAGCACATTTGACTACTCCCCTTGAGTAGAAACTACCACAACATCAATCTAGAATAAGATATGGCTATGAATTCACTGACTGATGCAAATATCTACATCACTTAGTTCTTATCAGGAGGGGAAATCACCCCTAACTTTCCTCTAAGGTACTTAAAATTATCCTTGGGAAATGGCTTAGTAAATATATCTACAATTTTCTCCTTGGTAGGTACATACTCCAGTCTAACTTCTTTGTCACTTACCTTATCTCTCAAGAGTTGATATTTGATTGATATGTGTTTTGTCTTTGAATGCCACACTGGATTCTTGGAAATGTTTATGGCACTTGAGTTACCACAAAATATAGAAATGGGTTCGTCATACTCAATTCTTACATCTCTTAGCATCTGCTTCATCAACAATAATTGAGTACAATAGTTAGCAACAACAATGTATTATGCCTCAACAGTAGATAAGGAAACTGAATTCTACTTTTCGCTTAGCCAAGACACCAAACTATTCCCTAATAAGAATGCACCACCACTTGTACTTTTCCTATCATTAACATCACCTACCTAATCAACATCTATAGAGGCATTTAAAGTAAGATCATCATCCTTTGGATACCATAATCCAAAATTAGTTGTTCCTTTCAAGTATCTGAAAATCCTTTTTACGTACAATCACATGTGATTGTTTTGGATCAGCTTGAAATCTAGCAACCATGCATACAACATTCATTATGTATGGCCTAGTCTAAGTTAGATATAGTAATCCATCAATCATTGACCTGTATCTTGTTTTATTTTCTTTAGGAGAATCATCCTTTTGTGTGAGTTTGCATCCAGTTACCGTAGGTGTACTGGCTAGATTTGAATCTTCCATGTCATACTTTTTTCAGTAACTCTTTTATATATTTGGACTAAGATATGAAAATTCCATCTCGTAACTAAGTGATTTGCAATCCTAAAAATAATTTCAGCTCTCCTATCATTTAAATTTCAAATTCACTTTTCATTTCCTTAGAAAACTTCATACATAAGTCATCATCACCTTCAAAAATAATATCATCAACAAAGACTTCAATTATCAGCTTTTTATCTTGATTCAACTTGAAATACAAATTATTGTCAGGATTACCCTTATTGAATCCGAGCTTCAACAAGTATTTGTCCAATCTAGCATACCAGGCTCTTGGAGCTTCCTTAATCCCATATAGAGCTTTCTTGAATCAACATACCATGTTATCTTCATCAGTTAATTGAAATCCATCTGGTTTCTCAACATAGACTTCTTCTTCTAGTCCACCATTTAGGAATGTTGACTTTACATCCATCTGATAAACTTTGTAATTATTAAAGGAAAAATAAGAAATAAATAATCTAACAACTTCAATTCTAGCAACAAGGGAAATTTTTTCTTCAAAATCAATACCTTCCATCTGTGAGTAACCTTTGCAAACTAGTCTTGCTTTGTTTCTGATCACTTCACCTTTCTCATTCAGCTTATTCTGAAACACCCATTTGGTTCCAATTACATTTTTGTTCTAAGGTCTAGGAACAAGATCCCATGTATCATTCTTTTCTATTTGCATTAGTTCTTCTTTCATGGCTTCCATAAAATATTCATCTTTGCATGCTTCATTGATATTGCTAGGCTCAGTTTTTGAAATTAGACAATACTCTTGCAAAATTCTCCTTCTAGTTTGCACACCTTTGCTCTTATCTCCTATAGTCTAACTATCAGAATGATTTCACCTCACATACCTTAGAACTTTAGGACTTTCTCTGACTTCTAGTTCATGTGTTATTTCTTCTGCACTTTTGCTAGTTTCTACTTCTTGATTCCCTTGGTTCACCAGAACAATTTGAAGTTGAACCTATGATTGAATATTATTTCCATTGTTAGTACTATCATGTTGATCATTATAATCATATCCACTACACCTAGATGGTCTATCAATATCTTTATCAACTTTGACATTTACACTTTCAACCATTTTCTTCAACCTTTTATTGAAACACCGGTAAGCTTTGCTCTTAGTAGAGTAACCTAGAAAGATTCCTTCATCACTTCTAGCATCAAACTTGTTTGTGTCATCATCTCTCTTTATGTAACATTTGCTTCCAAAGATTTTTAAGTACTTGAAAGTAGGCTTATAACAAAACCATAGCTCAAAAGGGGTCTTACTAGAATTATTGTTTACATTTACCCAATTGATAGTGTACACAATAGTGCTTACAACTTCTCTCCAATAGAAATCAAGAACATTTTATTCCAACATCATGGTTCTATTAGTGTCTAGAACGGTTTTTTTCTTTCTTTCAACAACTCCATTCTATTGAGGGGTCTGAGGGGTAGATAGTTTTCTTTGAATTCCATGCTCTTAACAGAAAGAATTGAATTCCCAAGAAGTGAATTCACCACCTTTGTCTGACCTCAAACATTTGATATTTTGGTTTGTCTCATTCTCTGCCATAGCTTTGAAGCTTTTGAAATTTTCTAGTGCTTCATGTTTCTCTCTCAAGAAAGCAACCCATATCATTATAAAGTAATTATCAATAAGCAACATAAAGTACCTTTCACCTTGAAGTCTTCTGATTCTTGATGGACTACATAGATCAGTATGAATCAATTCCAGTACTCCATTAGAGTTATGTTGTTTGATCCGAAAAGAGTTTCTAGTCTACTTTCCCATCTGAAATTCCTTGCACATAGTGTTAGTAGGCTTCACTATCTTAGGAAGATCTTTGAATTCTTGATAAGAAATTATTTTGAAAATGTTATCAAAGTTCACATGACACAGTCTCCTATGCCATAACTAGCTTACATCTATTTGGGAAATTAAGCAGTTTTCACTAGCAACACTTAGGTGAAAAATGTTACTTCTTGTCTTTGTACTTGAAGAAATTATGTTTCCTGAATTTCCCAATATCTTGCATTTACCATCCTTGAACTGAAGATTGTATCCCTTGACTACCATCTCTCCAAAACTCAACAAGTTATGTTTTAAGCCTTCTACATAAAGATCATCAGTATTATGTTTACCACCAAAAGAAATAATGTCTATGCCACAAATCACTCTATAAGTGTTCTCTAAATCTTACAATACCACCATCATAGGTTTACAAACTTACAAACTTACTTTTGTCACTAGTCATATGATGTGAGCATCCACTGTCAATTACCCACTCATCCTTTTCTTCAAGTTTTTATGCAAGATCTCTCTCAACATTCACATTACTAGTAGATTTAGTGGATGCCTGAATATTTTCCTTGATAGCAATAAATACCCATTCATCTTCATTTCCAACTTCTTTATCAGATTCATCATCAGTAACACCTTCTTCAACATAATAACATTTCTTTTGAAATATAGTCTTATCAATTTCGTACTTAGAAGTTCTTTGAGGACATCTTGATGCAAAATGACCTATTTTATTATAGCAAAAACATTTAATATGTAACTTTCCTTTGTACTTACCATGTCCTTTGGTTCTCTTTTCACAATTAGTGCTTCCATCTCTTCTAGCTCACTTTCATCTTCAATCTGTTTTATCTCATCTTCATATTTGAATGCATTCTTGGAACTTTCGCTCGGATCATATTTTTCTTTTCTTTTCCTAGATACAATAGCTTTGAATGTAGATTCAGTCTTAGGAGTAGACTCACTAAATTCATTCAACTCAAAGGAAATTTTTTTTCCAATTAGCATGTCTCTTGTCACATTTTTCACTGTCCTAATTTCATCAATAGAATGAGATTTTTCTTTGTAGGAAGGAGGCACAAACCTAAGTATCTTAGCCACAATCTCTTCTTCTTCCAAGACTCCACCGACACATATAATGCTCATTACCAGTTCATTTACATTTTGAGAGAAGGAAAATATGTTCTCATCTTCACTCATCTTCATGTCCTCCCATTTTCCTTTTACTTTGTAGCTTAGCAACTTTCACTAGTGGATCTCCTTCATACAATGTTTCCAATTTTTTCCAGATCTCATGTGCAGTCTTCAGACCTATCACATTTTTCATTTCTGAATCTGTCAAAGCAATCACCAATTCTTCAATAGCCCTGGTATTTGTTTAAACTTCTTTGATCTCATCAATGGTAGATGGACCATTCTGAGGGATAGTATATGCATTCTTTTTAATCTTCCAGAAAGGCTCACCAATGCACCTCAAATGACATTCCATCCTGACCTTCCATAGAGAGTAGTTTTTTCCATCGAATCTAGGACTATCCTTCTTATAAGATGCCATCTCAGATCGCCTCAAGTTCTTAGGCTCTTCCTTCAGAGGAACCTACTCTGATACCAATTGTTGGAAAAACAAGAAGAGACAGCTAAGAGGAGGGTGAATCAGTTGTCATAGAATTTACTTAATCAAACTTGTTAACCTTTAATTCCATATCTGATGATTAAAAATGAAAGCAATAATTAAGAAAAAAATCAGAAACACTTAACAACAAAATTTTTTTGCATGGAAACCTTGTTAAGGAAAAAAACCACACTGGAGGTTAATCCACAATTATACCCTGTTCAAAGTATAATGAAAAATGAATAGGGAATGCACTTGCATTGAGGCACACTACCTAGAGATCACTGCTCAAAGGAAGGCTCACTGCCTTACATAAGACAATCAAATTGAAACCATTTGAGTGGGATGAATTGAGGAATTGGCTTCTGCAAAAGCCTAATGACAGTACTGGTTAGGCACAAAAAAAATTCTACACACTCTACTCAAACTTCTTCACACTCTGCTCTACACTTGAATTATTTGATCTTTATTCATACATATACTTCACATACATACACTGAGCACACATGCAAATACATTAAAATGAGAAAATTGATCTCTCTTATATATCTGCTACAAGGATTTACATCAACAATTATGTCAGCCACAAATAATAAATGAGTTACAACTGTCAGCCTCAATACATAAATAGATCTTAACGTGCACCAATACAAGTCACTCACAACTTAGTGAGGACCTAAATTAACATCCTCAAACACACCAAGAAACAATAAATCAATCCATAAGGATCTACAACATGCTACCACCATCATGTCAGCCAAGAACATGAAAACCTTAAACACATGAGGAAAAATCTTCAATCGCAAACATTCTGATCAATGCGGACGTACCAAACTGATAGATCACTATATAGAAACATCCATGAAAAACAAAAGAACATACAAAACACCTAGAATTTGCATAATTCCATCCTCTTCTTCTAATAACAACCGCTACAGTAACAAAATTACTATAGGAACACCGAACTTCATAACTTCCTCCATTCATGATGTGTACCATTGAAAATTTTGAACAAAATACTAGATAAGCTTAGCAAAAAAACATTAATGTGTGACACCTGAAAATAATTGTACAAAACATTTCATCACTCTAACCTTCTCAGCTTCACTAGCTACCTATAATATATTTATTACAATTTTCTTAATATCCTTGATATATACAACCTTCAAAATCACCAATGCTAATAGTGTTGACATCAATGACAACCACATATTAGAAATGCAACCACAACATCTAATAGGTTTTACATTTGGTAATAGTGGTAAGTGATGTAGAACCTATTCGAGATCCAATCTAGGCATATTAGCATATGAACAAGAAAAATCAACTTTTCTTTCAAATAATAATGTTATCGACTTAGGATTTTCCTTGGTGGTCAAAGATGTTGCCAATTGCATGATTCTAGAATTGTCTTGTGTCCCAATGTTAACTTCTTTCATTTCTTCTATAAACAATGGAAATCTCTTGTAGTCTATAGGGAGACTATCCAATCCCCCATCCTTAGGTGCCTCAGAGATTTTTTCACCTTTCGATACATCCTATATTTTTACTTTTCCACTATCAATAGGTGCCTTTCAGTTTTCACCTGAAGACCTCTTATTTTTATTTTTACCTTTTTCATTTTCACTTTTGCAACTAGAGGATAGGAAAGCCTCAAAAAAGTATGTTGCATAATAAAGTTCCATGGTAAAGCTAGCCTTATGATCCCCACTAGGTATTCCTTCATGAAGTCCCATGAACTTAGAAATTGCTTCGTTGTTTTTGAAAGTGTCCAAAATTGGTGGTTCTTGTTGATCCCAATCTATGAGTTATGGGTAGACAAGGGGTAAGCCATCATCAGTATTGTCAAGGGTCATGGTTTAGGTAGATAGGGTAAAGATGTAAGTAGAGACATCAAATTCCCAAGAGGAAACATCAATGGTTTCCCGAAAGTGTTTGATCCATTCTTCTCTATTCAAAGGGTCTTTTGGATAGGGACTTGGCAGATTTTATGGGGAACCAATTGTAAGCATTTGATGGAATTTTTCTTCAAGGGAAGGCTCATAAAATTTTCCAAATATTTTATCAAGATCCATTAAGGTAGTGGAGGATAGGGAATCCCATTCATATTCATTGGAATCAACATCAAAGTTCCAAGATTCCTCGTATGTCTCAATCTCATTTCTAGCATTAAAGACCTCTCTCGAAGGTAACTCTATACCCTTGATTGTGACTTTTATAGGTATGAACCCTAACCCTTAGTGCTTTAGTATTTTTGGAGGTGTAAGGGTTTCAAAATTCCTTGTTTTTTCAGGCCAAGGCCACTACATCCATCTTATGGACTTGTCGTTTGATTTTTTGGAACCCTTTTGGATACTATTCTATTGGGAATTTTTTGGATTCAATAACCTCCTCTTCTTTGTACAACCATGTGAGAATGTTTTCATCAAAATATTCTTTGGATAACTCCCCACTTTTAGTGAAGGTAGTAGGAGGATTAAAACTGATGACTTTAGGTTGCACAGGATTTGGTTTTCCATAATATTTTGGTGATTTAGGTAACTTTCCAATTAAAAAGTGACTCTTCATGGGTATGTGGAGGATCATGATGGACCAAAAAGTGGTGATATGTAAGTGATATGATGGCCCATGTGGCTGACGACATTTTTTTTACCCAAAATTGATGAAACGAAAAGTGTTTTTAAAGGATATTCTCAGCTTTCCACCAATATAAATTATACTTTACTTTGAATTTAATGAATAATTATTATTTATTTTCTATTTGAATTACGACTAATGTCCTGATTGATAGGCTGATTGAAAAAAATCTACAGCTTTCAAATGGTATCACATATTTTTAATCCAAAACCTGTGTCGCATTCTATGCTTCACATACTATAGTATTAAAAAAAATCAATTTCACGAAGTTATGACCAAGTTAAGGTGGCCAGACATACGAGTTTTTTATATTTTTTAAAAGTGGTAATAGAAAATTCATTATTAATTATTTACTATGAAAAAAATTACAAAAAATATGCATCACATCAAGAAATGAGTCCTCTACCTATATCTAAAATATTATAAAAGATATTATCATTTTATTGTGGTTAGGGTGGTCAGACAAACACCTACTTCTTATTTTTTCCCTGAAATTTAAGTACTATTGCATTGAAATTTCAAATTTTCACGAAAAAAATTTAAAATAAAGAAATAAACCTAGCAGTTTATAAACTACATTCAATTTTCTACAGATTCTATACTTACATATTTTTGAAATAATATAGATGACTTATTCAAATTTTTGCGTCAAGTTGCCTAACTCTGATTTTCTAAATTTTCATTGTCACTTAAGGGCCTGTTTTTTCAATGATGATCCTACACATACCCTCATGTTATATTCTTTGTATCCTTTGTCTTGAATTGGGATTTTAGGTGTGGAAGGTGTGCTGAATGGGATGGATGATTTGACAAGGGAGAATGGATCAATGCAGTTAGATGGAGTGGTGGAAAAAGTGGAAGATGATGCCTCTCAATTCATGGGCACTTGAAATTCAATAGTTCCTTTTAGGTTTGTGCAATATTGAAAAGGATCAGGGATGCCTGAAATGGTAATTTCAATGCTATTATATGGGAATTTTAGGCATTGGTGGTAGGCGGATGGGATATCCCTCATGGCATGAATCCATGGGCGGCCAAGGAGAAGATTGTAGTGCAAATCAAGATACAAGACATGGAATATTGTGTTTTGTATGGTTGGGAAAACTCTTATAGGAAGTGAAATTATACCTTCGGATGAACGCTCAACACCATCATAATATTTGATAGTAATCTTCTTGTCTTGGTTTGGTCTATATAATTCTCAGAGTATCCCAATATTTTCACCAATTTTATTGAGAAATTTTTTAGACCAAATCAACCATTTAATAGGACTTGTTTGATCTTATGTTTGTTAATGCATACTTCAAGGTGTAGGTAGTCATTATGATTGGACTTGTGGGTGAAATATTCTTGTTCAGAGAAGGTGACATGATGTTGCATAGCTAAGTATCCAACCATGGCTTGAAATTTATTGACATCTAGGTTTGCGGGTATGGAAGCTTCTTGCAATGCTTTGCCAAGGATAGCTTTGTGTTGTGGTGATATGCATAGGATCTATAAAATGATAATTTGTGTGAGAGTCTTCCCTAGCTCATCTAGGAGATTGTATTGGCCTTTTGGTTGCATATTTGGAAGGAGGTCTTGGAATAGTTATCTTGGTTCTATGAGTTGTAACAACACATTCTGAACTCGACTTTTTTATGGTAATATTTGCAATGTGATCATAAAAGGGTCTTATGTTAAGGATAGTAGTGCTATAATCATGTTTGAAAATTTCATAATTGGCTTTATTGTCATTCGCTAAACTAGAAGCTTTTCCTTTGTCATGGTCTTGTAAGGGAGCTTTGAATATGGTATGGTTAGTGTTGGTTTTTCCTTGTGAATTTCCTATTGATATGGTTTCATTCTCAATAAGGTCTTGAATAATATTCTTTACTTTCCAACATCTGGTTGTTTTGTGTCCTTTTTTGCAGTGGTATTCATAGTATTCATCTTCTTCCACCAATTGATTTTGATTAATGATGGTTCACAAATTTTAATGTCTAGTAGTGTGATGATATTGGATTGCAAAAGTTGTTTCGGGACTAATTAAATGGGTTCACCCAATTGGGTGTATGTTCTCTTGGCATTGGGAGGACCTCTACATTATTGATTGTTTTGGATGACATTCAATGTTTGGTTTTGACATTGTGTTTGATGTATTCGATGTGAAGGGAGATTTGAGATGAATGGTTGGACCTTTAGTTATAATTTTGGCATGAACAACTCCATTGCTTGTGACATTATTGTTTCAAGACAAATATTATTTTTTTCCATCATTGGGCTTTGAATTTTATTTGTTTATTTTGACTAGTCCTTTTGCGACAAGACCTTTTTCAATAAGGACACCTTTCTCAAGGATTTCATCAAAATTTGTGCAACATTGGTTTTGTAGACTACTCATCATTTCTTTGTTAGAATTTTCAGCAAACATGGTGACCATTTTTTTTCAAGAATGTGACAAGGGAACTTGCTAACCAAACCTCACCATCTATGGTAAAAAATTTTAAGTGATTCCCCTTCTTGTTTGGTTGTGCTTAATGTTGTACGGGTGACATCGTTTTTAATGTTGAAGGAAAAATGATTAATGAATTTATCAACCAGTTCACCCCATGTTCTATTCCCTGGAGGAACATATGCAAACCAATCTAGGGTTGGGCATGTGAGGCCTCGTTGGAACAATCTCATAAAATAGGTAGCATCATATGATAATTCTATATGTGACATGTTAAATTCTTGAATGTGCTCTATTAGATACCATGTCTCCTTATACTTAGGAAAAGGTGGTGTCATGAAATGTTGGGGAAAGGGTGGCATGTATAAATTTCTACCAAATGGTAAGGGGCACAATTCCTCCATGGAATAAGTCTTCTTGTTTGTCCCCAATTGTATATTTGATATTTGTTGTTGGAGGGCTTATATTTGTTGCATCAAAGTATTTGTAAGAGATGGTGTTGAATTGGCTTGATTTTGTATCATGGTGTTGGTGTTGAGGTCATATGTCAAATTTGAATTGGAACTAGTATTTTTTGGTGTGGGACCTTGCTGACCATATTGATGTGTGTTGTTTGGAGTTAAATTGGCATTAATATTTGTCCCAAAGTTCATGTTTGTGTTTGGTATAGTATTTTAGAATACAGGTGTATAACTTTGATTTGTTCCTTGAATTTTAAAATTTGGTCCTTGATTTTCATTTTGGAAGGATGGTGTAGGTCCCTGATTGGCATTTTGGAAGGATGGTCTAGGTCCTTGATTGGAATTTTGGAATGATGGGGTAGGTCCTCGATTGGAACTATGAAATGATGCGGTAGGTCCTTGATTCGTGTTTTGATTTGTGATTCTTTGTGGGATGATGTAAACTTTCCTTGATTTATTTGATAGGTTTTGATTTGAAGAGTGTGTGATTTGAAATTGGAATGACGGACCTTGGTTTGTGTTTTGAAGTGTAGGTATATGACCTTGGTTTGCATTTTTAAATAAAGGAGTGGAACCTTGATTTTGGTTTTGAAAAAGGGGATTTGTGAAGGTCTTGCCCATGGAATTTGATGAGCTTCCAATTGTGATTTTTTTCCTTGTGTAGTTGTATGGGTCACTTTGTTTACCAATTTATAGATGCTAGGGATGTGTGTGCTAGTGATTTCCATGTGTGTTATTGTTCCAAGTGGTATGGTTTAATTTTTTTGTGAAGAGGGCATCCCTAATGCAAATGGGTTTTGTGTGTCTTCCTCCAAAATGGTTCAAACATCAAAGCCTTGAGGGAGTTTGGCACCATTTTTGGCTAGTGCATAGAAAAATTTGTTAGGATTGGCACCAACAAGTTGATCAACCATGCTTAAAATTATTTGGTCTTGGTAAGCTCTTTCAATTTCTTCGGTGGTCATTTTACTATTGAATTCTTCTAGACTTAGGCTGTCCAATGTAAAGTCTCTTTGTGGTGTCTCTCTTTGAGGTGTGGATTGATTTGAATTTGTCCCAAGGGTAGTTTCATGAAAGGGATCACATGAAAAATCCATGTCCTTTACTTTGGTTTGTGACCTTTTTTCAACCATGTGAGACTTGCAAGGTGGAAGATAATGCAAGGTAATAATGAGGCTAAACTATGTTTTTCGATATTTTTGGTTATAAGGATACGATATTATTATGCAAGAATATGAAACTAATGGATGCTAAGGATACCAAAGGTTGATTAAATAATAATTAAGGATGATGATAAGGTATAAATCTAATGTTCAAAGGAAATGATGCAACTAAGGTTAAGATGAAAATGACCTATGTTTTTGTTTTTGTTTTTTTGTATTTTTAGGATAAAGGTACAAAATGAAGGTGCAATGTAAATGTAAGACTAAGGATTGATAAGATGATAATTAAAACTAAGGTCAAATGGTATAATATGTATCTAAATGAGGTTATTTTAATGCTAAGGATATGAAGTATAAAATTTGAGAAAAAGGATGACAACCAAGATAATAAACCCAAATTTCACTGACCTTTGTGATAATCAAGAGGATAATTTTGACAAGGTTGAGTCAAGGCTAAGACACAAGATTAAGAATCAAATTTTGATAAAGGTGATAATGATAAATTTTGATAAAGTGAAGGATTAAGGTTAATGAAAAAATAGATAAGCACCTAAGCACTGTCCAAAAGCTTAATGGTCTTCCTAAGTTTGAAATTTGAAAGGTATATGCAACCTAAGGTCTAAGAATAATTATGCAAAGGTAAGGATGCAACCTAAAGTGTGATGGAATCCTAAATGGAAATGCTGGAATGAAATGGTAAAAGGCTTGCAAGTCTTTGGTTTAATAGTAAGAGCCACTGTGAAAATGATCCGATTGAATTTGAACAAGTATTTTGGAAGTTTTTGGTTATCAAGAAATTGTGGCACTATTTTATGCTAATGCAGTTCAGGAAGAAAATTGTGGTTTTCCAGTTATCATATGTGGTTCAAAATATCAATTGCAACTTTATTTTCTACAAATTTGGTTCAAGCAGATAGTTATGGTTTTTCATTTATCAGATGTGGTTAAGAATATCAGTTGCAGATCTGTTTTCTTCAAATGCAATTTAGGTAGATAGTTGTGGTTTTCTAGGGGTCAATTATAGTGTAAAATATCAGTTATTGGTGTGTTTTTATTAGTTGCAGTGCCAAAATTTTGATATTGTATTTTTGATCATTTTGACCTAGTTTTGATGAGATTTGATTGGAAAAAATAGAATATATTCACAAACAATTATTTTTTTTGTGTTTGGCCTAAATGTGTAAGATGTTGAAATATATTAAAGACACTTCTAAACACACTTCACAACCTATATCTTATCAAGAGATACCACCCGCTAGATCCCCACTCATATTTCTCCAACCACTTAAACAAGGTAGACAACTAGAGACTTGGTGGTACTAGCTCCCCTCCATGGAACTCACTTCTCAAGCTCACCAAGTCTCAGTTCTCCAAAGAGGAATTTCTACCTCTACACATGCTTAGTGAAGATGTGGGATCGCTTCAAAATGACCATTCCTGTGCTAGCAAGTGAAAGGGATTTTTACCACTATAACAAAGGTTATTAGTAAATACTCGGGGACACCGCTCCCCGCAAGCATCCAACAAGCCACTTAAGGATTTATTACTCTACTAGGGGATTCATTTCCTCTTTCAAGGTAGGCCCCTCTAAAGGTAACAAAAGAAACATAAGGATGTTGTTTATGATCACCCAATATAACAAGAATTGCAAGGGGAGATCATACACACCACCTCTACCTCACACTCACATGGGATCATTTTAAGCCAAAAATCCAAATGTGTTGTGTGATTGTACAAATGATAAAGAGGTACTTTTGATCACTCAAGATCATTAAATGGTTCAAGATGAGAGCATACACATCCTATGACAGTTTACAAACCACCAAACATGAAAAAAACTTGTAAATTTTAAATCCCTTGCTTATGATTTGAAGATACTTGGATTCATTTTATGCCCATGATGTGTAATGCATGTTCATTTTAATACCCATGAGTGTAAAATATAGTTTGTAGTTATTTTTAAATCCTTATGAGTCAAATATGCAAGTTCATTTTAACCTTATGATCTTCATGCAAGTTGTAGTTGTAAATTTTAGGCCAAATGAGTGATTCATGTAGATTGTTTATTCATTTTAAGCCCCATGAATGTGGAGGATTCAATTTTTTGTAAAGTTTAAAACCAATGAATGAAATGAAGTTATAGCTCTTCAAAAAGTGTGTTGAAAAACACAAAATATTTCTTATCCAAAAACAAGACAAAAGTATTGAGAAACCACAAGTTAGATCTCCTTAATGAAAGCCACACGTTGAAACAAAAACATCAATAAACCAAAAAAAACTTGAATGATAACAACAAATTAAAATAGTGATAACTTTCTCAAAACTAAACAAAAATTTAAACCGTAAAATTATATGAAAAGCTAAGACATAGACATTCAAAACCAAGAAAGTTTTTGGAAAAATATTGCACAACAAAAGTGTTATAAACAAAAGAAAACTTGGGTCTTAACAACTAAATTTTAAAAAATTTTGAGCACTAAAATGGCCATAACTTTCTCAAAAAATATCAAAATTTAAAATTGTTTGAAGTTTCAAAAAGCTAAGAGCAAGACCTAAAAAGTATATAATTGTTTTTTAAGATTATATGTGCCCATTTTTCTATGTTCAAAAGAAGATGATGGGATTTTGTGTGAATTCTTGGCAGTAACCTACAAAAAAACAAAAGCAAACAAAAAAAACATATTTCCCTATAAAATTGTAAGATTCACGTCAGGCTCACCAATTTTAAGATTAAAAAAATTAAAATAGCTACGATCAAGTAGCAACCACTCTACAAAAGATCTAATCCCGAATTCCAAATCCAAACAAGAGAGTACAAATGATAAAAGAGAGAAAACAAGAATGAAAGAATATTTAAATAAAACTCCCCTATCAAAGTTGATTCATCTCCCTTGATTCTCCATTATTTCTCAAGTTACAAAGATTTTCCATTAGATTTTGAAGTGCTTGAATACCTGGAAATGAAAATGATATGATAGCAATAAATTTGGAGAAATTTGGTTGTTAAGGAAAAAATGGATGAGAAAGGATTCTTTTATAGATAGCCATTTGAACAGATGAACAAGATCGATCTTCTAGAAAGATGCCAAGATCAATGGTGGAGGATTGATGCACCTAAAAGTGGTGGGCTAGAGAGGAATATGACAGTGATGATTATGAAAAATATGGTTGTGACAAAGATGGCTAAGATTAATGAGCAAGTGGAGGGATAATGGATGAATTAAAAATTGAAAAATAATTAACTCATGAGAAATTAATATTTGGCCAAGTGGAGGATGAATAATTTATTCAAATTAATTTTTTTAGGAAAAGGGCAATGAGTATTTATTTTTCAAAAAATTGTATAATTATTTTTATTAAATGAGAATAAATATGAAAAGGGAGCATTAAATAATTAAATTGAGTTTAATTAATACAAGAGACACATGAAGGACAATTAAATAATTTTGACAATTATTTAACAATGGAAGAATGCAAAGAGGGGGTGAATAGTTAAATAATTAATAATAATTACATAACCATAGATGAAATATGACAAGCAAATAATTAAATAAATAGTAATCTATTTAATTATTGAGGAAAGGGGAATATTAGCAACACAATTTATTTATTTAATTGATCAAGATTGAATAAAGGTTAGGAAGTGAATCAATTAAATAGTTAAGCATTATTTAATTAATAGAGGAATATAATAAAGAATAATCAAATAGTTAAAATTATTTAATTATCGAAAGATGAAGACCAATAAAAATGACGCTCATAGTTGATTTATGGTAAAGTGGACACACAATGTCTCTTTCTCCAACTAACATTCAAGGATGTCCTAGGAACCCTAATTGGATTGACTATCAACCTCACAAGGTGATTCAATGATCAATGAGTAGGACCTAGGATGGGGATTATTAGGCTTTTAGGGGTTCACCACCAAGAAAATTCTTGGAAAAGACAAATAAGAATTCAACCTACAAAACCTAGTTATGCAAGCTAAATGAGGGATGTAAATGATGAAATTATGCAATAGCAAGATAAGATGTGTGTACCTGGGAAGTTTGGAGATGTGAGCATTCTAGAAATGCAAAGAAGTAATCAAAATGTGTCAGAAAGGGTAGACATTTCCTTTACTATTTTCTTAGTTCCACTACTATTTTTGGAGGTGGATGTAGAATCTTTAGATGTTGAAACATAATATCAAAGAATCTCTAAAAAATACCCCTGTGAGGACTAAGACACACTAGGTGGCATATTAGTCCCATTTTGAATTTTTGAAAACTCTGAATGTGATCCTAAGCTCCAAGGTTTGCACTTGCTTCCTCTCAGATCTCAAATTTTGAAACTTCTAGATTTGACCTATAGGTGAGTTTTCGTGAAGATAAAAAATTTGTAATGAAACTTTGCAATATTGCACTCCAAATGATCTTCAAGTATTCAACCTAAATCTCCAATCACAAGCATGTAAGAGGGGACAAAATTGGTGATTATTAGTGAATGGGGGTTTTCCTTGGTCAAACCCCTTGTTGGTAATTAAACCTTGAAATAGATTGAAATAATGGAGGGAAATGATGAATGACCAATATGCAATGTTACAACTCACCAAACCCTTTTTGTAAAGTCTAAAACATTGTTTGAAATGGCTAGCTTTAATGTAGATATTGAATCAATAAAATGATTTCATAGATCTTTCTTGAATTGCTTGCTTGAATCAAAACCATACATCACACATGTTAGCACAAAAACACACATGATGCAATAATATCATTTGATATGATGCTTGAATCTTGATGATGGCTCCAAATGATTGGTGAAATTCTCTTGAATTCTCTTGTGAACTCAAGTATGCTATGATGAATTCTCTTACAAAATACTTTGATGAGAATGAGAGAAATAACCTTGTATTTATACTTATCTATGTTTAATATTGAAAAATTACATGACACCAAGCCAACATAGAAATATATTAATGAAAAGAGGGTAAACCTCGCCAGAATTTGAAATTAAATACCAAAAATAAGCCAACGAGGACTAAGACACCCTAGGTGGCGTCTTAGTCTCAAGGCTCAAATCTCAAGGCATAGACTCCAAAAAGGGAACTTTTTAGGTGTGTTCAAAATTAGGGTCCCAAGACCTTTGGGGGACTAAGATGCCCTAGGTGGCGTTTTAGTCTTGACCCAAAAATTAGGGACACAGACAAAATCATTAAATGATCATTTTCCCTTTGATGATTGATGGGATTAACCAGAAAGAGATGTAGTTTATTATGCTTATGGATGCAAAATAGGACCAATTAAAAAATAAAGAAGGATAAATAAAGCAAGGTGGGTGAAAGAAAGTTTGAAAAAGAAAGGGTATGCATTTTCCTACACTAAATTTATCACCCACATTCGTGAGAGGATGAACTTGCTTCAAGAGAGATTCAAATGTACAAATTCTAGTAATATATGATGAGAATAATCAAGAGGGTGGCCAAGCCCCTAGGATCAAGATCCTAGAATAGACCAACATAGGTGCAAAGGAACACACATGCAGATATATGAATCCATAATCAGATTGCAAACATACACCATCAAAGACAAGGAAAACAAAAAGGAAAATTAAAAATGCAGCAGATCAAGCTTTAACTGGATGTCCAACGTGGTGGACTGGGTCTAGGCTATTTTTCCAAAAAGTTTACAAGTGGAACAAATTGGCGAGTATGCAAACAAAAGTGCATGCTCACATAGGCTAGTGAAGCTATGTGTCCACTAGGTGAGCCCCTAGAACTCCATATCAACATCATACCTCCATGACTATGATAAGGACAAAAATAAAAATGTATTCTCACAAGGGATAGTGAAGCTAGTTGTTCACTAGGTGATCCCCAAGGGACCATATCAAAGCCATACCTCAATGACTTTAATAAGGCACACAAATAAAATGCAAGATCACAAGCACTAGTGGAGCTAGTTGTTCATTAGGTGAGCCCCAGGGAGACCATATCAAAGCCATACCTCCATGACATTAATAAGGCACAAAAATAAAATGCATGCTCACAAGGCCTAGTGAAGCTAGAAATTCACTAGGTGAGTCCCACGGGACCATATCACAGCCATACCTCCTTGAATTCAATAAAGCACAAAAATAAAATTAGACAATAAAGAAGGATGTTCAAAGGGATTTTCCTTAGTTCATGTGAGTTCTTAATCTTAGGGGACATTGTTCCTAATGTCTCCAAGAGAGGACCAATCAAAGGATAAAATATTCACAACTTAAGGAATGCAATGTGTTGCATCACCACTAAGAGGAATGTAATATGCTAAGATAGATCACGCTCTTGAAGGACACTACTCCCAATGTCACCACAAAGAGGGAAAACATCATATGAAATAAGAAAGTCATGTCAAGGAACATGAAAAATAAATATGACAATGAAATCATGCCAAAAAAATCCAATGTATGCCCCCACTTTAAAGAAACTTCTAACATCATGCTATGAGAAATTGCATTACAGTAGACAAACATGTAAAAGAGAACAGAAAATAGGGTTGCCCCCAAAAACACATAAGGGATCTATGGATTCAAGGTCAGTAGCTATCTTTGTTGCAATGATATTAGAGATCTCAAAACTATCATCATTCCCCAATTACACATAGAACTTGAAGAATGACACAAAGAGAGTGAAAAAAAATGAAAACCTTTTGAGTTAACATGGAAGAGACATAGGGTATCTTGACATCTTGCATAATCCCCAAAATGAAAACACAAGACATACATCAAAAGAAAAATAAAAGATAATGAAAAATATTTTGGTTCAACATGGAAGAGACATAGGGTGTCTCGATGCCTTTTATCATCCTGAAAAGAAAGACAAAGTCAAACAAGAAAATGAAATAAAAGATAAATGAAAAGGTGAAGAGCTTATGACATATAGAAGAATGAAGGTACAAATAGAGAAATGCACAAAGAGAGAGAAACATTAGATAGAACATCAGATGGGATTAGAATATGCACATGCAATCACACAAAATAAAGAAAAATAATAGCAAAGCATATGTAGATCAACCACCCAACAGGTCATCTACATCCCAGTCTTGTTTAGTATATGTGGAATGCAAATAACTAGTGAGAGGGATCACATCAATTGTTGTAATAGGAGAATCACCAAGTCCAACATATGGTGAATCACTTAGTTTAGGAGGATCATCATGATTGTTATCGTCTAACCTCATAGAAGAAGAAAATAAAAAAGTCAATTCATTATGCACTTTTTCATTAATTTTAGCTATTTCTTCATTGTCATCCAAATTAAACACAACAAGAGGAAGAATGATAATATCCATAGAAGGTGTTGGTGATTTTTGTTGCAATTATGGTGGTGTTTTCATTAATGTTGTCATTGATGTCAACATAGTTTAGGTTGTTGTAGAGAAAGGAATAGAGTGTTGTAGGTGGCACATGCATGGTTGAGATATTGTATAGATGTTTAGAGTACATGGAGGTATATTTATGGTTTCGTAGGTGTGTTGATATGAAGTGCTTTTGAGAAAATTAACAAATAGTGAAGACAAAGTTGTGTGTGTGTTCTGAATGTGCTTCGGTAATGTGCTCTACATTTCTTTTGTGTTGATCATATGCTTGTGTGGATCTATAGTGTTGTTTATGGGAATCCTTGGATGGTATATCTTGAGTTATAGCTTCTAGTTTGATAAAGAGTCAAATTTGTGTTCACTGTGTAGACACGTAAAATATACATGCACTTGATCCTGATTTCACTAACACCAGTTCATCCTTAATCATCTACTTTATTAGTCAATTTAATTAAATATTCTTTATTCGATTAAATTCATCATATTTCATCTCTTAATTAAATAAATCAAATTTATCTGATTAAGTTAGCATCTCCTATTAATTAAACAAATCATTTTATTTAATTAATCTTATAGTCCCTCTTTTAATTAAATATTTCACTTTATTTAATTAATCTCTAAAGTCATCTTCTTTAAATTGAATTAAATAATCTTTATTTGATTTAATCTAACACAACCCTCTTTAATTAAATAAATCAAACTTTATTTAATTAAGTCTAAACCATTATTCATCTAATTTTGATTTATTTAAATCCTAAAATCTAAATCAAATTATCAAATCAGGTAAATTCTATCTAAATTAATCAAATCTTGATTAATCTTAATCCTAATCCATCAAATCCTCTAGATTTTGCAACTTGCACAATAAACTATTTTATTTGATTTATTAATTCCTCTATTTTCTCTCAACTTGGCATCAATAAGGGAATATTCCTTAAATTTGAAAATCCCTCCAAAAGGGATGAGTACATCCAACAAGGCATTAAAGGCCTTTTACATGTCATTTTCCCTTAGCCAAGTGGCATTTAATGCATCCTTCATCTCCCTCCAACAAGCCAAATTTAAAATTTAAAATTTGAATCTAATAGCATTTATCATGCACATTGACCAAAATGTGCTCCACCTCCTTCCATTAGCATCTTCACAAGTGGCACAATTCCATTAGTTCATATTTAATCCCACATTCATCCTATTCTTCAATCCTCCATCCTTCTTTGTTATAAATAAAGGCTTCCTCTATTGCATTTGATCATCCACAATCCAAGAAAGTCTGCAATACTCAATTTCACTCACAATTTCATCCATTACATTGGAATTTCATAGTTTTATATCAAATTTATCAAGGTTATCATCACATTGATTCAAGGATCTTCCAATCTTGTTCACATTGCATCAAAGAATTGGGAAATGACCATTTTCCACATCAAAATGGCACCAATTCCCCAATGGGATTGAGGGTTTGAATGTTTTTGAATAGGATTTGATAGCTTCATTTGAATACTTTACTTCATTTCTTGTTCTCGAAATTTGAATGAATTTCAAGGGGAATGTCTATTTTAGATTTTTTTTCTTGTCTAACATTGTGTTGTTTTGTCATTTCATGTAGGTCTAAGATATCCATTCACACACTAATGTGTGAACTGGTCTGGCTGAGTTGTTTGTTTGTGGATTGGGAGAGATGTTTCTACTCTGTAGTCCTTTGATGGTTTGTCTCAGGTCCTATAGATTTGGAAGAATTTTGATAATGAGGTTATCTATGTTCTAGCAAAAGTGTTTGTGATTTGGTGCTCTGGAAGGCTTGTTCCAAAGCTACTATATGTGTTTGTACAATCTAGTTAGACAATTGGAAAGAGTTTTGTGTATGAAGATTCTTGAAATTTTTATAGATGTTTCTAAAGACTTCTAAGAAGTGTTCCACTATCTGGTGAAGCTTATTGTGTGATATACATGTTTCCACCTTGCTATGTATGTGCGTACTTCAAAGTTCATTGGTGTTTTCATTAGGTTTGGTTGACCTGGTGTCTACACGTTACACAAAGGATAACCATTGATTAAGGAAGTGTGTGATTGATCCAAGATGTTGTTTGCGTCTTAATTAATTATATAGTTGGTCCACTCTCATTCTTATCCATTGCGGGAATGTTGAGTTGCCGACCTAATTTGAATTTGTAAAATGAAGAATGTGTAGTCGACCTTGGAGAAAGTTTATGAGGTTGAAGATTGTATAAATATAAGACAAGATGTTGTGAATTATAAGTGACAAGTGTTGCAAGTACGAAACAAGTGCAAAACCCTAAGTGTGTGAAAGTGAATCAAGGGAAAAATACTTTAATGTTCTTGACTCTTGACAGAAGTGAGTTGATAGTGTCTGCAATTCTTTGATCAAGTCTACAAATTTGTGGAACCTATTGTGGTGGATTTATTATAATCTTTCTTTTTTTGTAGGTAGTGAGCCTCCTTCTAGATAATGAGTCATATCTATATGCAGTGGGCCTTTGTATCCGAATAGTGAGTCATTTCTAGGTAGTGAGCCCTCTGGTAGTGAGCCCTCTAGTAGTGATCCTTTGTATTCAGTTTCGTATTACTATTATATTTTGAGTTAATCCTCACCATGGTTTCTCCCTAATTGTTTTTTCCATTTAAATCTAGTGTTTATGGTATTTTCTTTCTATTATTTACATTTTATGTTTATACTTAATAATACATTAAATTGAATGTGGAATTGATTAATATCATAAGTGAATGTGAATAGATAAAACTGAGTCACCCCCCCTCTTAGTTGTCTCATGCATTTCAAAAAATTGTATCAGAGCTTTGGTTCCTCGAAGAAGAGCTTAACCGCTTGAGGTAGATCTAGTGGCAGACAAGTTGTCAATCCCTATGTTTGATGGAGCTAACCATAGTGACTGGAAAGTGAAAATGAGAGGTTCCCTAGTATCTCTTTGTTTCAAGACTTCAAAAGCTATTGAAAGTGGTCCTTCTTCTACAGATGAGATTTCTGACTATGAGGAAAATCAAAAGGAAATGTATGCTATCTTTGGTGCTTTATCTAAGATTGAGCAGACAAGTTATTTTGTTAGGCACTACTTAAGAAGTGTGGGAAAGGTTGAAAGATATCTATGAAGAAAATGATAGTCATTTTATCAAATAAGCTAATAACAAAGCATATATATGAGAATCTTAGAGTAAAGGTTTTAACTTAATTGTGTTAATTAAGTCACCTTTATTCCCTTCTTAAGATTTCACTTTAGTTTGCATAAAGTGACATTTAATAATTATATTAATTATTAAATGTTTTCCTATTAGGGTTCCTTTAGGGTTTGCATGATCTCCTTTTATAAGGATTGATCATTGTATGTCATTCATACTTTTTGATTAATAAATTTCTCCATTTTTCAGAGCTTCAAACCCTTATTTGTTTTCTCCATCCATTCTCTTCCTTGTGACATGTATTCTTTTGCATGCAGGTGTTCTTGGAGTCTGAAGTTGTTTTTGACAACTCCTACATGTTATCAGAGCTTTCTTGTTGCATGCCTATTCTTGTTTGAAGAATTTGGAGCTATTTGAAGCTACAAGGGTTGGATCAGACATTCATAGTTTTGGGGTTTGTATTTTTTGATCCAGGGAATCACCTACAATTTCAAAGAATTTTGAGTCCAAAGGAACCTCGCCATTGCATCCATAGCGGTCCAAAACCCCTAAATCGACTGTTCATTCATCCATTTTGGACAAAGTTGATTTTAGGGGAAAATTTTTTTAGCCGTACAGTCGTACAACCATCCGTCTACACGCGGATCGAAGGAAAAGCTTGGTAAAAAAATTTTATTTCTGCATTTTTCGTTAGAATTTTTTTTTTTTTAATAAAAAAAAAATTTAAAAAAAAGCCTTTTTAAGGCTTGCTTAGGCCTACCTCCGAGTACCCTGCGGTTGCAGGGACGGTACCCAAGGGTACCACTGTCTACCATTATGGTAGGTGGTGGCCCCTTAGGTGCTGCCCCTTGCAGCATTTGGTATCGCATGGGTACCGCCCTGCCACCTTGGCAGGTGGTGGCCCTCATGCGGGCCCCTTGTTTTTTTTTAAATAAAAATTAGCATTGCTTCTTTTTATATAAATTTTTATTTTTTTTGTAATAAGCCTAGTTGTGAAAATGCAGTGATGTCCGTTTGGCCATCAAATTTAAGCTCATTTTTTCACTGCGATGGTTGTATGACCGTCAAATTTAATCCCGCATTGGCTTTTTTCCCCCTTTGGAGCTGTTTTCTTCCAGAGGTCATAACTTGGGAATACGATATCGTTTTTTGGCAAACAAAATATCGTTGAAAAGATGATTCTATCAACTTTCCAGTGGTATGGCTCTCATCACTTCATTATTTTTGTTGGTGATTTCTATAGCTAGTTGAAGTCAAAGGAGATTTTTTCAGTCCCAAGCTCGTAACTTTTGATCAGTTTCTCCATTTCCCGTGCTCTCAGCGGCGTTGGAACCATATTTCAGAGCTCTTTAGTTCCATCCATACAATTTTTCCAGATTTCACTCTAGGTATATTTTATTCAATTTTTTGTGTTTTCACACTCTGGTGAATTACCTGGCCATATTTGCTCTTGGGAACTTCTTGTTTGCATGGGATGCTTTGTTTTTGGTTGTTCTTCATGTATTTCCAATTTTTTGTCCTTTGTGGGCATTTTAAGCATCATTTGTAAGCAATCTTTTATGTAAACACATTGAGATAAAGTGCCACACTATTGTACATGTATTTTTGGGGATTTTGCACATAAGGTTGTGCCATATTTTGTACTTGCACTGTATTATAAAGTGTCATGGGGGGTTGTGCAGTGCCTTTGTTTTTCCATCACACCTTTGTCTAGTGAGTGTCCCTCCATGACGATAGTGGATCCATATGATTCCAGCCTCATGCATGTGTGTTTTGTTTTACACACCACTTTTTCAGTTGCAAGTGCTTTCTTGTGCACTTTCAGATGTTGTTTCTTCTCCTTCATGCACTACAGGGTGTTACACACAATTTCAGTGGATCTATCAGGCTCTCCTAGTTCATTATTATGGGGGGGTATTATACTTTTCATGCTAATGCTTCCTTGGCTTCACCTTGTAACGAATCTTCCATTCTCAGTTCATCAGTTTTTTTTCAAGCTATTGGTACTTGTGCCATTTGTATCTTCGTTCTAGGTGTTTGCCTTTGTTTTCCATCTGATTCGCGTAGTGTCATTTGGGGCACTCATGCAGATTGTTGTCTTCTTGATCCTGATCATCTTATCTTCAGAGGTGGTTTTTCAACACTATAGCAGTCATCTTTTGATAGTTGTTTGCAGCTTCTTTTGCTTCAGTGATGTTCTTCATGGCTTTCCGCATATCTTTTTGGAGTAGAGTTTTTCCCATGAGGTTTTCTCTATTTCTCCATTTTACAAAGATTTGGTTGGATTTTGGGTTCCTGATCTGGCCTTGTTGCTGGGACCCATATTTGCTTTCTTGCATTGTAGTTACCTTTTCTTTCTTACACATGTTTGTAGTTGCACTCTTGCTCATTTTAAGGGGGGGTGTTAGAGTAAAAGTTTTAGCTTAATTGTGTTAATTAAGTTACCTTTATTCCCTTCTTAAGATTTCACTTTAGTTTGCATAAAGTGACATTTAATAATTATATTAATTACTAAATATTTTCCTATTAGGGTTCATTTAGGGTTTGCATGATCTCCTTTTATAAGGATTGATCATTATATTTCATTCATACTCTCTGATTAATAAATTTCTCCATTTTTCATAGCTTCAAACCCTTGTTTGTTTTCTCCATCCATTCTCTTCCTTATGACAGGTATTCTTTTGCATACAGGTGTTCTTGGAGTCCGAATTTATTTTTTACAACTCCTACAGAGAACTTGAAAATGGAATAAGGTGAAGAAATTGCAAGCTACTTTTAGAAGGTTGAAATTGTAGAAAATGAAGTCAAAAATCAAGGTGGTACTCTGGTAGATGAAGATGTAATAGAGAAGAGCTTGCTAACCCTACCAGAGAATGATAGTGACAAGGTCTTTTCTATTGATGAAATATATGATCCAAATGAATTCACTAAAGAATAGTTATTTGACAAGTTGACTATATTTGAGATGGGGAAGTCTGGAAAGGAAAAGGAGAAAAAAAAAACAACCTTCAAAGAAACTAAGACAAAAGATGATCTAGGGAGTGATGGTTCAGAAGAGTTGGAAGAAAAATTTACAAGGAAGTTGAAGAAAGGCACTAGTAAATACAAAGGTATGTTACCTTTAAAATGTTTCAATTATGGAAATATTGGTCACTATGCTTCAAGATGTCCAAATAGAGCCATACACAAAAAGAATGGAGATAATAAAGACAAAAACAATAGATATTTCTAGAAATTGTATTATGTTAGAGAAGATGCTAGAATTTATAACTATGAGTCTGATTTTGAGGATGATAAAAATGAATGCTTATTTCTAGCCTTGGACAATAAATCTATGTCTACTAATCATGGACAATGTGTAAGGGAATGTGGTCCAAAGAAGACGAAGGATGAGATGGAAAGTACTGTAGTTACTGCCTTTCATGCTCGACTAGATGAATAATATTGTGTAATTGATAGTGGTTGTTCAAATCAGATGACCAGAGATAAATGTAAGTTCAATAAACTTGAAAATTATGATGGAGGATTAGTCATGTATAGAGATGATTTTGGTGCTAAGATTGTTGGAAAACGGACAATAAGCCTTGATGGAAAACAAAATACCGATCATGTCTCTTATGTTAAGGGCTTAAGGCATAATCTTCCAAGTGTTATTCAAATGTGTAGCAAAGGATTTAAGATTCTATTTCAAGATAACACCTACGAGATCAGAAAAGGGTCTGGAACTGTGGTAGCTATAGGAAGCAGAACATATGGAAACATATATCAACATAAGAGTGGTGATGGTAAGTTTTTCTTTTCTCAAGTTAATGAAAGTTGGTTATGGCACTGGAGGATGGGAGATTTAAAATTTGACAATATAATCAAGATTAGTTCAAGATAAGTTAGGCATCTGCCTAGAATTACAAAGCCTACCAATACTATTTGCGTTAATTTGTCAATTGGGAAAACAGACAACATGTAGTTTTAAAGGAAAATAAAATTCATCTAGAAGAATGCTAGAATTGATTCATACAAATCTCTATGGTCCTACAAGAATAGGAAATCTTAATGGTGATAGGTATTTTATGCTTTTGATTGATGATTATTCTAGAATTACATGGGTTACTTTTCTTAGGGAGAAATCTCAAGCTCTAGAGAGATTCAAAGTGTTCAAGGCAAGGGTAAAGAATGAAGTTAACCTGAGAATCAAATGTTTAAGGTGTGACAAAGGTGGAGAATTTACTTCCGGTTATTTTAATGCATTTTGTGAAGAACATGGTATAAAGAGACATTTTTTTTCTCCTAGAACCCCTCAACAAAATGGAGTTGTAGAAAGAAAGAACTTGACTATTCAAGATGCTAGAAGGACTATGATGAAAGAGGAAAATGTACCTAATTTTTATTGGAGAGAGGCAATCCACACTACTATTTATATTCTTAATATAGTTTAGATTAGAAGTAACAACAAAAAGACCCCTTATGAACTATGGACCGGTAAGACTCCTACTGTTAAGTACTTTAAGGTGTTTTGAAGCAGATGTTACATTACAAGAGATGATGAGAACCTTGAAAAGTTTTATGCAAGATGTAATGAAAGTATTTTCCTTGGATATTAATCTAACAACAAAGCATATAGATGCTTCAGTAAAATATAGAGGAAGATGGTTGAAATTGCAAATGTAAAATTTGATAAAGATATGCACTGACTAGTTGAAATAAGTGTATGTGTAGGATCATGATGGGCCAAAAAGTGGCGATATGTAAGTGATATGATGACCCATGTGGTTGATGAATTTATTTCTACCTAAAATTGATGAAACAAAATGGTTTTAAAAAAAGATTCTCAACTTTCTAGCAATATAAATTATGCTTTACTTTGGATTTAATAAATAATTATTATTCATTTTTTATTTGAATTATGACTAAAGTCTTGATTGATAGGCTAATTCAAAAAACATCTATATCTTTCAAATGATATCATATTTTTTGAATCTGAAATGTGTATCACATGCGATGCTTCACATAATATAGGATTTAAAAAAATAAAATTGAATTTCATGAAGTTTTGACTAAGTTAAGGTGGTCAGGCATACAATTTTTTATGTTTTTTAAAAGTTGTAATAAAAAATTCATAATTAATTATTTACTTGGAAAAAAATTACAAAAAAATATGCATTACATCGAGACATGAGCCCTATACTTATATCTAAAATCTTATAAAAAATATTATCATTTTATTGTGGTTATGGTGGTTAGACAGACACCTACTTCTTATTTTTTTCCTGAAATTTAAGTACTACTGCATTGAAATTTCAAATTTTCACTAAATAGATTTTTTATTTTTTTTAAATAAACCTAGTAGTTTAGAAACTACATTCAATTTTATACTAATTCTATTCTTACATATTTTTGAAATAATATAGATAACTTATACAAATTTTTACGTCAAGTTGCTTAACTCTGATTTTCTGAATTTTCATTGCCACTTAAGAGCCTATTTTTTCCATAATGATCCTACACATACCCATAACTGAAGTTGAACTAGATGATCATATCTATGGAAAAGTACAAGAAGGTGATAAGGAAGAGAGAGAACAGATTGAAGAAGAAGAGACTCTGGAACCTGCTCCTAAGACTCCAAAGTATGTACAAAAGAATCATCTGGAAGAACAAACAATTGGAGATAAAAGTGAAGGTGTAAAGACAAGAAGAAAAGTGATAGTAGTTGAGGTAAATGTGTGTTTAATTTATAAGATAGAACCTAAAATAGTGTGAAAAGCATGCAAAGATGAGAGTTGGGTTAGAGAAATGAAAGAAGAGTTACAATAAATAATGAAGAATCAGACATGGGAAGTTGTTCCTAGACTAGTAGAAAATAATGTAACTGGTAAAAAACAGGTGTTCAGGAATAAGTTGAATGAAGATGGTGAAGTAGTAAGAAATAAAGAAATGATTGTATGGAAAGGTTATTCATAGGTTGAAGGAATAGACTTTGAGGAGACATTTTCCCTGGTGGAAAGAATAGAGGCCATTCAGATGTTCTTGACATTTTCTTCTCACAAAGATTTCAGAGTATACAAGATGGATGTTAAGTCTGCATTATCGGATGGAGAACTAGAAGAAGAGGTGTACATGGAAAAACTAGAAGGATTTCAGTTAACAGATAAACCAAATATGGTTTGCAAGTTGAAAAAGGCACTATATGGACTTAAACAGGATCTGAGAGCATGGTATGCAAGGTTGGATAGATATTTTTCATAGCAAGGGTTCAACAAAATCTCTGCAAAGAGAAATATCTATTTCAAAGTTGAAGGAAATAGAATGTTGATAGTCATTGTGTATGTTGATGATATTATCTTTAGAGGAAATGAAGGTATGAGTAAGAAATTTGTAGAGGAGATGAAAACATAGTTTGAGATGTCTATTATTGGTGAGTTGAATTTCTTCCTTAGACTCCAAGTAAGTCAAAATGATAAGGGCATATTCATTTCACAATCCAAGTATGTTAAAGAATTGTTGAAGATGTTTTGAATAGATAATTCCAAACTTGTCTATACCCTTATGGTGACTGAATGCAATTAGAGTAAGGATGATGATTCTCCTAAAGTTGATTAGAGCATGTACAAATCTATGATTGGTTGACTATTATATATTACTACTTCTAGACCGGATATCATGCATGAAGCATGTTTGGTTGCTATATTTCAAGAAGAACCTAAAGAAACACATGTTACAATTGTGAAGAGGATATTCAAATATCTAAAGGGAACTCTGAATTATATCTTGTGGTATCCCAAGGATACTAATTTCACTTTGAATGCCTACACTGATGAAAATTGGATTGGTTGTGTGGATGACCAGAAAAGTACAAGTGGTGGTGCATTCTTTCTTGGAGGAAGATTGGTTTCATGGCTAAGCAAGAAATAGGATTCAATTTATTTATCTGCTACAAAAGTTGAGTATATTACAGCAACATCTTGTTGTACATAGGCACTTTGGATGAAGCAAACATTGAAGGATATAGGTGTGATGTGTGATGAGGCTATCCTTATTTTCTATGATAATACACACGCAATAAATATTTCAAACAATCATGTAATGCATTCTAGGACAAAGCATATATCTATTAGATATCATTTCTTTGAGGGAGAAGGTGTTGGAGAATGAAGTTAAACTTGAATATGTTTCTACAAAGGATTAGATTATAGATATATCTACTAAGGCTCTTCCGAAGGATTCTTTTGAGTATCTCAGGGAGAAGTTGGTGGTTACTGCCCCTCCTTCTTCAAACTAGGTGCACATGGAGGTGCATCAGTCCAGTGGATCTACAAATTCTTCATTTTTCTAGACTAATTGTTGTGCCTATTGCACACACGCCCTGTTCAGAATGGGGACCCTCTCTTCCCTCTTTTGCTTGTCAGGTCCTTTTTTGTTTTGGCTCGGTTTGTGTGCTCATTTTTGTGCCCTAAAAAGGTCAACATATTTTCAAAAAGTCATATTTTAAGCTTGACCAAACTTGGCCCTCTTGAAATTGCCAAACCTCAGCCATTTCGGGCTTCCTTTGTCAGAATGCCTTTTTGACGTCTGTGGTGCCTTTCAGGCCTAGACACTCGGGTTTCCCCTTTCAGATTTCCATGTTGATTCTGCCATTTCAAAGAGTAGCGACGCAACATCTTTTCAGCCCTTCGGGGCTCGTCATCCCGGGATTCCATTCCTGAGTTTCCATTCTAGCTTCGTCATTCTAAACGACAATGGCTAGGCGTCTTCCTGACCACCGGACCCCGGTCCTCCCACCGTCATCTGTGAATTTAAACTCACCAAACTCTCTGCCACCGTACAAAGCATTAATGGCTGCTTTGGCTATTTAAAAGAATTTTCCAACTGTCACTTTCATGCCACCGAGTGATAGAAAATTTGCAGAGCTTCCAAGCATCCATCATTTTCTGCCCCTGCGCCCGAGCTCTCGTCCTGTCGTTTCCCGTGCATTCAACAATATCCTTTGTCAGGATTTTGAGGTATGTCCACCGGCCACGCACCTCATCTTCTTTTTCATGGAATTTTGAGTTGAAAACAATGTAAAATGTAAAATTGGGTTAAAAAACTGGTAAATTAACACGTCCACTAAAAACCCATGTTTTAAAATTTCCTAAATCGATCGTTTGAGGCGTCAAAATTCAAACCAGAGTTGGACCTCCCCATCATTGTTCTTTAGAATAGGTGATCACCTTCCTCAGGCCCGAATTTTTCCGCAGTCGTTAGACTCAAAACTTAAAACTTCAAAATTGATAGCGACTAAGCTAACCCTAGGTCCTAGCCTCCAGACTTCCCTTTGCGGGTTTTCGTTGCACCCCCGCTATTTAAAATGACTTTCCTCGAGCATCTTTATAATCCTTGGACCCTGGGCTCGCGAAGTCTGCTCTACAACTTGGGAAAAATGGAAAAATCGATCAAGAAAAATGTCTTTGGGATCTGCCTCCCGGGTTTCCTCTTCAACTTTGCCTTTCTCGACGGTGATGCTTAGGCGTCCTTCCAGACCTCGGACCCCTGGGCATATAAAATCCGTTCGAATTCACAAGGAAGAAGCTAACGTCCAAACTCAACCTAGATTCCGGTCTCCGAAAATCTAGCTTCGGGATTCCGTTTTGGCTTCATCATTTCAAACGATAATGGCCAAACGTCTTTCTGACTCCTAGACCCCAACTATACATTCTTTGTTTCAAACTTTCCAAACTGAACCGGCTCCCAAATGATCTTCGGACCCCGACCTCCAAAATTGCACCTTCGAGATTCCCTATCGCTTTTCCCATTTCGAACAGCTATCCCGAGATGACTTCTCGACTCCTAGACCCCGGTCCACCTTTCGCTGAGCATAAAATCCAAGCGGAGATCCGAACAACCAAGCTCCTTCGGACTCTGGACTTCAGAATACTGCCTCTGGGATTTCATTCCGCTATCACCGTTCTGAACGGCCAACCATGACTGACTCTCCGGCCCCAGGGTCCCAACCCTTCCTTCACCGTCGGGCTTTCCCATCTCTCGAATTTGTCTCCAGGAATTGCCTTCCGGAATTCCATTCCTGGATTGTCGTCTACATTTTTCTGTTTTACACTGCCAGACCCGATTGTCTTCCCGATGAAGGCAATGCGAACTCCAGAACCCGGTGCCTAGAATGCCATCCTCCCTATGTCATTTCAAACAACCTTCATGTATCTAAAGCTTGAAAGCCTAAATGAAGGCTCAAATGACCTCCAAATTGAAATTGGACTTCGACCCACTTCCTAAAATTTGGTCTTCTTTCACGTTAGCCCTTCATTGATCAAATCCAAGACTAGAAGCACCACCAAGAGTGTCTTGCCTCATTTTCCTCTCCAAATGCCATTCTGCCAAGGGAATTCTTGCCCTGGGAACCCGATGATAGGGTAGGGTTGGGTGGAACACTCACTATTCCATGCCCTGGGTCTCACCTTGGCAAACCCCTAGGGTGCCACTCTACACCACCTTAACCTATGGGTCCTATTGCTTGTTAGGCACCTTGGTTATCATGGCCAACCCTACTATCATCTCCATTTCTCTAAACAAGCCAATCTTGGTGCTCTCTCTACCATTCTCTCCCTAGCCCTTAATCTTCCTAAAGGATAACTAAACCTCCCATATCCATTAATTCAATGCAGAGGTGTGTGATGTCTTCCATGGCTTCCAGACCATTCCCTTAGGGTCCTTGAACATCCACCAATCTCCAATTCTCCATCGCTCCCATCAAACCCTCTTCTAGAGTTAGAAAAGGCTACAAGCCTAAAGCCCCAATTAGGCCTCCTAACCTGAGAAAAGTGGAATTTGCTCCAAAACTCTCCAAATGACCCCAAATCTTTTCTTGGGGTTTGTGCTTCCTATGCCCACACTTTGATGATTTTTGGGGTTTGGTGTCTGTACTATCCGTACCCTACCCTAGCCAAGTGTTTGGTCATTTTAGGCTTGTTTTGAGCCATTTTATGACCTTCTCCGAGGACAGTCAACTGTTACTTCCTCCTTACGGCCTTTCATGGCTCCATCCTCCTTTCCAAGACTCTACAGGGTCTCCTACAACCACCACACACCTTGGTTTGCTAGGGAAGTGACACCCCTATAACCTTAGTGCTCTACACTTTGGTTTTGACTGTCCAAGTCGGGCACTACCAAGCTCGCCTAGGAACAGTCTTTGACCATAACTCCTGACCTCTTGGACATTCCTAAACTTAACCTATATACATACGTGGACCCTAGCCACTATTCTGATAGTTTGTACACCTGGTACAATGGAGGACAGCAGTCTAGGAATCCATACTTGACAGTCTGTCGGACTGATCAACAAGGAAAATAAACAAACCTAACTATCAATAGGCTTGAAAATGATGAAATAAGCAACCTACAAACCACACAACACTTGGAAGAACACTACCTCACATCACCCACGCTATTCAATGCCTGCAATACACCATTAACACAGAAAACAAGAATCAAGAACCAGACAATTACAAGAACATCATGGAATTTCTCATGTGATCAGTCATCCTCCAAATTACAATAAGCTTCCAACCTCCATAATAGGTCGAGGCATACCTTAAAAATATTTATCAAGTGGTTACACTTCCCCTTGATTGGACATAACCACCACAATGGGCCAAAAATTGCACAAATGCAATATTGTTGGGCCTTATTTCCAAATCCTAGAGAATTCTAGTGAAAAGAGTTAATGAACTCATCCATACTACCATGACCTCTAGATCATCCTTCTTCCTAACATGGTCTAACGTCCCTAACCCAAACAAGATGGTTAACATGACCTTAAAGCATAAAAACCACAAAATTGCATCCTAGGCTCAAAAATTTGCCTAGTGCTACCTAATGCTTCCTAGGTGCTCTTGCACCACCCGAATTGCCTATTTTGTTCTCTTGTGATGTTTTATCAGGTGTTAGATGCTTATTAAATATGAATGATGATTACAGAGCTAACCTCAATGTGCAGGGAGTTGTCCAAGGCCGTTTTCCATTTTTAATGTGACTGATTCATGTTTCTTTATGCAAGTTTTATGGAATCCGGTGCAAAAACTTCAGGTGCCGCCAAAGAAAAGGGAAAAGGAACCACCAAGACACCTCAAGGCAAGGAAGACATGGATTAGATGAAGTTCCAATTCCAAGGGGTACCACTGCAATCTAGAATCACCACCCTTTGGAGAGACATCATGGATACAAACATCGGGTAGGTCGACATTAATGAGTTTACTCGGAGAGTCAGAGTAGACCCAAAGATAGGAAATGCAAAGTTAATCAGAGGCAATAGACTTACTAAGGCTGTAGGATTCCCACCAGCTTTGGTGGCCCCCGAACTGGTATTGGCATACCAGGAAGCATATCAAGCTGAAACTAGAACCATAGTGGATAGAGATGTAAACATTCTTGCAGATATGTCCCCTCTTCGGATAGCTACAACCTTCCACATCCCTACCTTTGAGACCATGGAGACACCAACTATGGAAGAGTGCAAGGTGTTATGGGAACAAGATCCAATGAGGTGCAAGAAATTGATCAATTAATACTGGTTGAAGGATAAGCGGGCCAGTGTTGGCAAGGTCCCGCAGGAGCTCTTCCATAGTGATTTCTTCGAGGATTACCATGACCTCGTCACATTATTAAGCAGAGTAATGGGTCTCCCTGTTGCGGCCTTCTTCTAGGAATGGATGTTTTACTTCATAGAGAAAATTCTCTGTGGTGACATTGCCTTCGATTGGGGAGAAATAATCTGCAATTGTTTTCATGAGCAATTTATCAATGTTAAGAAGACATCACAATTCTACATGACGTCCTACCTGGTATACTCACTTGCTAATTGACAACATTGTCATGGATTGAACATGATACCCAATGAGGCACCAGGAAGGGAGCTCAAGCCTTATGACTAATACCCTCAGCTACAATACAGGAACTTCAAGAAGGACTGCTACAGGGTAAATGATGCCTTCATCACCTACATCATCCGGCTTCTTGGAGGGGATTTTCGTAAAAGAGTATCCCATAGTGTCAGGGCCCTCCTCAAGCATTATGCCTTATTGTACATATAGTTCCCCAAGTTCACTTACATGCATGCTCAAGGATTCACGGAGAAGCCAAACAAGCTGCCCTGGTACCCCAATGACCGGATCCTACTATTGGAGCCAACTCGGTAGCTATGACACATTCATGATATCCTGAGCGATAAACACCTGGCGGGGACACCTTGTCCTATTGGCCTTGGTTAGTGGATGTACAAGATCCATACATCCCAATGTGCAAGTTATTCAAAGAAAGAGCTGGTTGAGTACCACCTCAAGTAGTATACAGCTCGGTCGCGAATGGACCCTTACGGTCATATCAGAAAGGCACTAGGGTGAGAGTATGCCCACCTCCACAGTATTGAGGATTTCTAGGAAAACTGCAAGGACAATTTTGAGGTGCAGTTACGACACTACATGCACATGATTGCCCTCTATGTGTGAAGGGTCAACTTGTGTCCAGTTTCGGACCAACTTGAGGAAGATGAAAGCACAGTGGTTGATCCCAGATACGATGCCATCACCAATATGCCATTTTCGCTGATTGATTAGGACAAGCAGGAGGTTGATGACCTCAACATACTCACCAAGCCTGTAGAGGCTCAAATGAGGGCATGGATTGACCAGTAGGTTTCACAACTGAAACAACTGGGAGTCACCTTAACATTCAAGGGACTCGAGAGTGAGCCTATCAGCTCTAGTGGTGGGCTGCCTACTATGACAACTGGGGAAACCTCCAAATCTCCACCATCTACCAAAACCAAGAAAAGAAAGGAAGCTAGCAATGGAGGACCTAACCCAAAGGTTTACACTCGAAAGGCTTCGGAAGGCAAGCCATGAACGAAGAAAAATTAAAAAATCGGGGTTGTTGAGATGGTGGTCATAACTGAAGATCCTCTCATTGAGGGTAGGCAAGAAGAGACTGACCCATCAGGGTCCCCCTCTATAATTTTTGTTGTTGTTGCCACCATCCCACATACTTCGCTTGTAGTTTCTACTTCCTCCCCACCTACGATGGACATCTCTATCCACCTTGCTTCCACCTCTCCAATCATGCAGATCCTACCGCTGGATTCATCCTCTACCACAACCTCGTCGATCTCCTTTTCCTCTATGTCCCCTTCCCTTCCCTCCATTTTTTCTGCTACAATGCTTGCCCTCAGCCTTCTAGAATCCTTCATGAAATACATGCAAAACATGCCATTTGAACTTTCAGGAATGCTCACGATCCCACTAGTACAAGCTGCAATAGCACAAGCTATGGACAATACCCCAGCTCCTCCTCCTCCTACCGAACCACCAAGGATGGAGGCAACCATGCAAATATCCCATGAGCTTGAGAGGTAGTAGTTAGAGGTTGTAAAGGAGGATGAGGATGAGGAGTTCAAGTACCATAAGTACCCGATGTTTGAACACCTGGAGATTGATGAGGTGGTTTACGAGTCTTCCAGTGAGAGCAGTGAAGAGCTGGATACTAAAGTGATTCGGGAAACACATGACCCCGAGCTCTAAGCCAAGCGAAGCAAGCAGCTAAAGGAGATCGAGGGTAAGGAAGCCAAAGATCGTCTTACAATTGACGAGGGAGTCACTGCTCCAGAGACCGAGACTAGTAGGTCCCTAGCTGAAATACAGAGTCTAGTTTCAGAGCATGAAGATACATCACCCCATGAGAGGGATGCTGAAAGGGAAGATCCCTCTGATGAATAGTTGCCTAAGTCTCCCAGCAAGCATGTGATGCTCATGTAGGACTTTAACGAGGAGAAAGAGGACAAAAAAAATTGAAAGGGGGCCCTTGTCATTAGAGCTACTGAACATGAGTCAGAGGGCAGCAAAGCTCAAGATAAATCACCCAGGGGAGAGCTCCAAATACCCAATTGGATAGGGAAACAACTCAAGCCAAAGACTCCCACCTTGAAGGATCCCAAGGAAAGACTGGAAGCCATACTGGATAGAGCACAAAAAAGTCACAAGAAAGAGAAAAGACCAAAGATCAGATCAAAAGTGACCATGGATGCCTCTGGATCTAGGGAAATAAAAATAGCAACACCAGTTGTTGGAGAACAAGGAATAACTTACATCTCCACTATCTACTTGGGGGTAGCCACGAGAGATCAGAAGGTCGACCACCTCATGGAATCGGTCGCCACAATGGTGCACCTTATCTAGCAGAATAAGGTTTCAAAGGAAGAACTAAAGGCATAGGTGGCCGATCTGATAGCCTATATGCAGTAGTGGTCATCCTCGGATGAGCAGCCTACTACATCATCAGGCCTGCCTCAACTCTTGTCCCAAGAGCAAATCAATAAATTGGATAAGAGAAGAAATTTGGATAAGACTACGAAAAATTGGTTCAGAAAGGTCTTAGACATGGGGAACACAGGTATCAACTTGGTTGTTCGGACAACAAACAAGTTCTTGGAAGTATAGAGAAATCTTGATGGTACAAAGAAGATCTGTGAGGAATTCCCAAGGAAATATAGAGTGGCCTACCCAAAAATTGAGGCCATACTCGCGTTGCCAAGCGAGGTTTGGGAAAAGAACCTTGCCCTCAAGGATGATGACCATTGGCTGATGGATGTAAGGAAGTAGGATTTTGACCATCGAAAATGAAAGCTGGAGCAGATTTGGGAAAGGGGGGTTCTGGACATCGAATGGGCTAAGGATTCAAGAGAAGAGTGCACTCGGTACCTCAAGCTCATGACGGGGTATGAGCTGCCTGCTGCTGAAGTTAATTCAGAGAGCATAAAGCCACACTTCTTGAAGAGCATGGAACGTGGGATGTTGGATGGGGTCACCACAGATTTCATGAGTTTCACTGCTCGAACCTTTACCTAGTCTGAGCCTTTTAGAGACAATGCTGCTAAATATGACGATGACTGGAGGAAGCTCGTTAGGAACTCCCAGGAATGGATTTACCAGATTTTGTGGTCTGACATCATGTAGTTGGACAAGTTTCAACCCTTGATCTTGAGATTCATGGAGTATGCAGCCTTGAAGAAGTGAGAGGGCAACCCTATCATCGATGAAGAGTTTCTAAAGGAGTAGCTACAACAAAGGGAAATCAACAAATAGCTAAAGTCTGAAATTGCTATAGTGTTGTCACTAGATGACAAAATAGGGAAAAGACAAAAGATGTTTTTAAAATGTAATATATTTGGGCGTAGGTGAGACCCTAGTGTAAAGTGAATCTTGGCCACACAATAGAATCAAAGCTTGGCCATTTAGTTAGTGTTTTGAAAACTATAAATAGGGCTCTCCTCCTCTCATTTTAGGAGAGTTGAGTTGTTGTAAAGGCATGCTGCAGAAATTATAATAGAAAATGCAATCAATTTCTGGTGTATTTGTGGGTTTCTCGACATGTTTCATGATTCTTCTCCCATTATTTGAAGCTTTACTTTAAGTTACTTTTCTATTTTAAGTTTCCTTTAATTATTTGTAGTGCATCTAGCATGTTGTCTTTGGTTATGAAGTTTTCTATTGTGTGTATGTTTTCCTTCTCCATACTTTTAGTCATCTGCTATTGGTAGGTGACTGTGCAAAGTTAGCCTGGACTATAATTTCATAGCTTCTCTTAAAATTTGTCTTTTTTCACATGTGCATGGTGAATGAATGATGAATATCTATAGTCCTTAGAAGATAGCATAGATTTCATTATATTGTGAGAATTCTGGTTAAGTGAAATCATATTTTAGGAAACTGTCCATAGTAGGAACCTCCATGATCACTGTTCATCGGTAGTTGCAAGTCCAAGAATCTTCCTTCTTCCCTACCTGTTTTCCATTTTTTTAAGAAACAACCTGTGCTAAGGTTCATTGCACATTGTAAAGCCAAATCCAATGAAACAATGGAGTCCAAGACTATTGTTTGAGCATGCAGCAAAGTGCAGTAATTTCCTATTTGAAGAACTCCATTCATTGACCCGATTATCCTACAACTTTAAATCATGTAAGACCACCTTGTGATTCTAGATATCACATCAAACAACTAATCTATCCAAAGCATCATCATGACCTAACATCCGAGAGACCTTGGGATAGTGTTCTGCAATCTGATTGTAGAAGATTGTCTTTCAAGAGAGGTAATGCACCTACACATTACCTATGTTGTGAAGTGCATAAAAAAACCATCAACATAATTGGTGTTAGAAGGAGGGCCTAGAAGATAAAGATGGATTGAATTGCGTCATTCTCCCCTGAAATATTTCATCAAGTTTTTAGATCTACCCCGAACAAGGGAGAGTTTCAGGAATTACACCGCCCTGTCCGAGCTAAAAGAGCTAAAAGAAGGGAACCATCTATCACCCATTCACCCGACCAGCCCAAAACTCTTTCACCTTTTCCCTCTCCATTACCATTGGTAGCATCATCTTCCATTTGTCCGCTCCAAACAATCTCCAAGACTGTCGCTCCATCTGCGTTGAACACTGTCTTTCAGCCAAAAACAATCACTAGCCCAGCTGCTGCCTTGTCGGTTGTCGCTGCCTATTTACAGGTATAGGTCAATCTGGTGCAACCACCTCCACCACCTCCTTTGATGGCGTGGTTGGGAAATAACCCATCCCCTCTGGCCTTCAACCTTTAGCATGATATTTCGAAGAATCCTAAGAATTTATGCACAAAGTTTAACTCCTGAGATCCACAGAGGACAACCGAGGAACATGTTAAGATATTCGAAATTTCCCGGAAGACTATGAAGATCATATATGAAGATGTGGCTTGCATGCTCTTTCCCTACTCATTAGGGGAGAAAGCCTTCTACTCGTACGTCAATTTTCTAGCTCAGACTATTAACACATGGGATCTTCTAAAGAATGCATTTCTGCAGAAGTTCAAGACCCCAGTCAGCCCTGCAGATTCATATCGACACTTCATGTCAGTTCAAAGGGAAATCAATGAACGAATCAACTTGTTTAATGAATATTTTCATAGAGCCTACACTCGGTTGCAAGCCCCGTACATGTTCAATAATGTTGTTGTTCTACCTGTTTATTATGCAGCATTGGACAATCTCACTTCTGGCCTAGTGAAAAGAATGAAACCACCACCCGCTAGGTTGATCGATGCATACGCTGAGGCCATCATCGCCAACACATATTTGGGGCAGAAAATTTTGGGTCCGATGCCCTCTCTTGGGAAAACCGCACATTCGACATAGATCCAAGGGCTTACACAAGCCTTGCAGCATCAAACACCCCTGCTGAATCTAGTACCACAACTACCCATGGCTCTGCATGCTGGGCAGCCAATGAATCAAGTGTATCTGACACCTCACTACCTATTGCCCCAACAACATAATTCACATCCTTAGTCATCCCAAGTGTCGACGTACCTCTAGGCAACTGAATTCCTACCCACTCATCAGAATCAGCCGGTGGCGCAGCCGTGTTCCTCTAGAATGCCACACCACAACTGAATAACATTTAAAAGGATAGGATTGACGAGCTTACGAAGATGATCAAGAAGATGTCCACAAAAATGAAATACTTAAGAAATCAATATAACCATTTGCAATCATCACAAAAGAGTATCCAAGCTAACCTCAAATGGGATAATCGGGATGCCAGCAAGTCCTCCAGACATAATTATGACATAAATCAAAATTCAGGCCAAAACTTTGACAGAAGGCCCTTCCAAAGGCAAAGTTGAACGTGGAATACAAGACCCAACAACGGTGATATTCCCATGCCCCTTGAACAACCCAACAAGAATGAGAGCCCTGCAAGCGTAGTTTACTTGGTGGAGGCTGCTCTATTAGGTTGGTGTCGCATCCACAAAACGAGTCACCACTCCTAGCTAGATTGTACAAAATTTCAAATTGCCGCTGAGATTTTCCAAGTTGAAGTTCAAAATTCAGTGGACGGTTCAGGGTGCAGAGACATCATCCCATCCAACCCATATGACTCCTCAGTGTTGGTGTTGAACCAAGCTCCTTTCCCAAGGGAAAAATGCAATGTACCAAAGTTGGATGGTGCCAACATGGAAAATAATAGCAAAGCAGAAGAGGTAAGCTCCGAAAGTCCTTTGGCTCAACTTTTTGATTCAATAGATAATGGTCCTAAGGATGATGGAGAAGAACCTAGAGAGGAGGAAGTCCAAATGTTTCACTAGCATACTACCCCATATAACCTCAGAAATAGACAAGTCGGTGGTCATGCTAGAGATCTGTTTACAACCTCCACTCCACCGAATAATTTCAGTACTCCTCCCGATCCAAATGCAAGTAACAACCCAAGTTTTTCCCATACACCCACACAATATCTCAACATAAATAAATAGTAGAACAACAGCCAGACCCAAGCCACCAGTTCCTCCCAAAATGCTCCCTATGATCAAGAGGTCGAGTGGATGGGGGAGTACATTGCTGAGGAATTCAAAAGGGTGAAGCTAAGTGTGTCAACATTTTAACTTCTAAATGTGCCTACAGTCAGGAACGCCTTTTTCAAAATGATAAATGAGACTTTATCACTGGAAATGAGTCAGGACACTCCGGCGAAGAAGGTTTCCTTTAACGACCAACAAATTGAGCCAGGTGTTAGGAAAATCTTCAACAGTAAGGCTGACTCACTTGCAGGTCAACAAGAAAATAAGTAATCCGAAAAAGTAACCAGTCAAACATCAACCCAAAATAGGGGCAATGAGAAAGACAAGGGACATGTCACCCAGGTGGATGTAGCCGGGGGTTTGTTCCTAGGAAAATTCAAAACTCCTCCCTTCCTAACCACCATTCATGTGTTTAAGAAAAACCTTCACAACTGCTTGCTAGATTCAGGAGCTTTAGCTAATGTCATGCCCTTGAGAGTGTGCAAGGTGCTGGAAATAACACCAAATCCCTCCTAGAGAAAAGTGACACAGCTTGAAAAAACATAGATCAACATAGTGGGGGAAATTAACAGAATACCTATGCAAGTTGTTGATGATCCACAGATCCAACAGACCATTGACATTCAGGAGGCCGATATCCCAGATACATACGGTATAATCTTGGGAAGGGATTTCATGAGGGCATTGAACAAATACGCCGCAACTGATTACTCACACATGTGGCATCCATGGAAAGGAATGCCCAATCAAATTTGGATTGACCGAGAACCACAAATGAGATTCATGATCACTGAGTACAACAACACAAATGAGGTGTTGTATGTCAAAGTAGGTTTGGAAAATTATTCTCTGGTATCGTATCAAAATGAACAAGAATACTTAGAAGATCAAGGAACGAGTGAGGTTTTCCTTGTACTATGCAGCCCGCTTGCTAATTTAGTTGATGCTTCTCAGAGCACTAAAGTGTTGATAGAATCCCATGATGAGGAACTAGGAAAAGATGACACTCGGGGATTGCTCAATGGCTTTCAATATTTCATGGAAAAATGTGTTCATGACCAGCTTAGCCTGGGAACTCGAATGAAATTTTAGGAAATCTTGCTCCCTAATTGGTGAAGACTACACAATGCTTCCCACTCAGAGTTCAACTACTGTTTGTGTCAAGCAACAATTGAACACGTCAAAAGACAAGTTGCTCCAAAGGAGAAAGTTGGGTTGGCAGCCTCCCAAGAAACACGTTGCATCCCTGCACCTCCCAAAAATATTACTAAAATGAAAGCCCCACTGAAGACAAAGGTTGGATCTGTTTGTCCTACATTCCCAGATTCTCTTGGATTCTGGACGTTGCACTTTGACGGATATAAATCCAAGAATGAAGCTGGAGTAGGTTTGAATTGATCAGTCCCAAAGGTAAATCATACTTTGCTGCTCATCAACTTCAGTTTTATTGTACCAATAACGTAGCAGAGTATGAGGATTTAGTCTTGGGCCTCTTAATGACATTAAGAAAGGGTGTCAAAATACTCCAAGTGTATGGATATTCAGAGTTAGTTGTAAAACAAGTCAGAAAGCTTTATTCTTGCTATGATCGAAGGCTCACTAACTACCAAGACCACGTATGGGATCTGTTGGAGGGGTTGGATGCATTCAACCTTCAATTGATTCTGTGCGCTCAGAATCATACGGCTAATGCCCTAGTGTAGGCAACGAGCACGCTACAACCACTATCTCTATCCGGCCTCAGAAGATTCACGGTGGAGCTAACCTTCATCCCATCAGTGCCCGATAATGTAGCCAATTTTTAGGTATTCAATGATGACAAACACATTCTGGATTTTATCACTAGTTTGAATGTGTTTGCAACACAAATAATTGACGAGGTTGAACCTCAAGAGTCTAATCTAGATATAGAAGGGATCATCAACTTGAAAACTAATACAATTCCCAGGGGAATGGTACAACTAGAAATGATCTTTGATCTGGATTAGATCAGAGATCAAGATCAACGGGCCAAGAAGGATACCATCAGTGGCCAATGTGACACTTACAATCTAGGAACAAATAGGAATGCCAAGAACATATTCATTGGCAAGGTGTGCACTCCTGAAGAAAGAAAAGGTATACTCGAGGCTCTATGAAGGTATCATGACATCATCGCTTGCAGTTACGAGGATCTCAAGACATACGCTATGTCCATCATTACGTACACTATCCCCCTCAGACCAGATGCAAAGCCATTTCGGCAGAGGCAATGCTTAGTCAATGCATTGCAAGAACCAATGATATATAAGGAAGTGGAAAAGTTGTTGTCAGCTAGGATCATCTTCCTGATTAGGCACTCCACATGGGTGGCAAATTTGGTACCAGTTAGAAAGAAAAATAGGGAAATCAGATTATGTGTCGACTTCTACAATCTGAACCAAGCTTCAAAAAATGATAACTATCATGTACCTTCATTGGATGAGGTGTTATAGGTAGTAAATAGCTCCCAGATGATGTCCTTCTTGAATGGATACTCAGGGTATAATCAAGTTATGGTATAGTACGAAAATCGACACAAGATAGTGTTCACCACCAAATGGGGAACTTTTTCTTACAGACGAATGTCATTCGGGTTGATCAATGCTGGCGCCACCTTCCAATGTGCCATGGATATCGCATTCAAGGACCTAATCAGCAAGTGTATAATCATCTACATGGATGATCTGACGGTATTCTCAAAGCAATGGGGTAATCATGTCACTGACCTATGCAAAGTCTTTGAAAGATTCTGCGAATTCAGGATTTCCCTTAATCTGAGGAAGTGCATCTTTGGGTTCATTGAGGGGAAGCTCCTCGGACATGTCTTGTCAGAATGGGCAATTTTGATCGACCCTGAACATGTTCAATCAATCATGAAGATCTAGCTGTCGGGCAACAAAAAGGAATTGAAGTCCCTTTTCAGAAAGATCAACTTTGTCTACAGGTTCATCACAGGCTTTGTGGAAATTGTCAAGCCACTCAATGCCATTTTAAAATAGGATGCTAAGGTTGAGTGGAATTTAGAAGCAAAGAAGGCTTTTGAGGAAATGAAGAAAGCAATTGCTGATGCACCTACGCTGATCAGCCCCAATTACCTAAATCCTTTCTACGTGTACTCGTTTGCTTCAGACATTTGTGTGCCAGTATCTTCACACAAAAAGATGATGAAGGGAGTGAACACCTGATTGCCTTCATGAGCACACCCTTGAAAGATGTTGAGTCATGCTATCATAACATTGAAAAATAAGCTTATGCTCTGGTTAGAGGAGTAAATAAATTTAGACACTATATCTTGCGTAACAAAGTGTTTTCCATAGTCCCTGACCCAACTATGAAGACATTGCTCATGCAGAACGAGTTGGGAGAACACAGGGCAAAGTGCATCATGTTGCTGCAAGAATATGATATGGAAATCCAGCCGATGAAGCTTGTAAGAGGACAGGCACTCGCCAAAACAATGGCGGAGGTGGTTATTGATGTTGGACCTGAACTCACGGAGCAGCAGTACCAATTGGAGGATGTCTCTCCAGGGGAATGGTACAACGACATAGTGTATTACCTGTTGAACCAGAAATGTCTACCTCATCTTCAAGAGTCCAGAGGTGAGCTCTTAGATTGAAAAGCAGTAGTTACATGTTATAGGGCGCTATATTGTACAAGAGGAATCATGAGGGTATCTATTTGGGATTCCTTGGTAGAGAAGAAGTCGATCGTGTTCTCAAAGAATTCCATGATAAGTTCGGAACTGGTCACGATTTCAGTTTATTGACTGCACATCAAATATTAAGGGTTGGGTATTATTGGCCCACCATTTTCAAGGATGTGCACAGTCATGTCTAAACCTGCCACGTATGCCAGACTACTACCACTCAAGAAAGGAATGTTGTTGTCCCGCTACAACATGTTTTGGAGGTAAGGTCGTTCATGCAATGGGGTCTCACCTTCATTGGTCCGGTAAGCCCCCTGTCATCTGCTGAACATAGGTACATTCTGACCGATACTGATTACTGTACTAGATGGATAGAGGCAATAACTTGTAGGAAATGTACAACTAAAGTAGTAACTAATTTCCTAGAAATTTCTATTTTAAATCGCTTTGGTTGCCCATATGCTCTAGTATGTGATAACGACCCTATGTTTGCTTCACTAAAATTCATGGGTTGGGCTTTCGATTACGATATAGCCCTTAAATTTTCATCCAATTATTACCCTCAAGGCAATGGCCTTGCCGAATCGACCAACAAGAACTTGATCACTGTAATCAAGAAGCTGCTAGATAGGAATCTCAAAGATTGGCATACCCAACTCTGTTTTGCCCTCTGGGTGGATCACACACGAAACAAGGTGGCCCTCAGAGATTCCCCATATCATCTCATTTATGACTTAGAGCCAGTCTTCCCCATACACTTGAAAATCCCTACCCTCCAGTTCATTAATGATTTTTATGAAGGAGGAGACCACAGAGAAGCTCGCCTTGTCGAGTTGCTGCACCTTGAAGAGGTATCAGACTATTCCATAGAAAATTTTGCCAGACATCAGGGCGTAGTCAAAAGATGGTTCGACCACCGAGCCAAAATTAAGGCCTTCTAAATTTTTGATCTAGTCCTTTACTAGGACAAGGCCCACGAGAAGAAAGGGGGACACAACAAAGTCGACAAGCTCTGGCTTGGCCCCTTTCAAATTGCTGAAATCCTAGGAGAAAATTATTTTCATTTAAAGACTTTGACTGGTGAAGATGTCCCGTTGCCTATCAACAAACAACAGCTCAAGCAATACTTTTAGGCCTGAGCTCTTCCAGAGCTATTTCTATCAATACCTGTACATAGGTTAGGGTAGGTTTCCTTGCTTTTGTCTGGTCTTGTTATTTTTTCCCCGTTTTCTCACCTGTTTTGTTTGGCCCTCGGAAGAGTCTTCTCGTTCTGCTGTGGTGATCGTGCTTGGCCCGATAAATGGTTTTCCCTGCTGATCACTCTTGTGTTGTTCTCTAGATGAAACTTCATTCCCTATCACTAACCTCTGAAAGCCCCTAAGCATTGGTTTTCAACTTTCGAACTCCAAACTAACCAAGGATGGCTAGTCACTTGAATTCCCCGCATTCATCATGGAGCACACAGAAACACATCTTAAAATTTCCAAAAGAGTGGTGTGCTGATAACTGAAAGGGTTAGATGAGTAAAAACTCTAAAGTTTGCTCTAGTGACCACTGTGGTTGCCAAGCCCATAGTGAGCTTCATTGCTTACATGGTTACAGAGAAAAAAAAAGAAGAGACAAATACTGCAAAGAAATATCAAATGAAAAGAATTGATAAAATGGAAATAACAACTGTATGGGTGTGCGAATATCTCTATTGAGGCTATGGACACCTGGCTGGCAGTAGAGCTATGTTCGTGGTGACACAACAACAACTCTATCGGGGCTATGGACGCTTGACTGGCAACAGGACAATGTCGAGGTAACTTTTGGGGTCAGATGAATTACATAGCTTATTCCTCCCGATCAGTGGCCGCCATTACTATTTCCAAGCAAAGTTAATGAACTCACCATGCACACACTTCCATGATGATGTCATGACATGATTCAATCCTGCCTTCCTTCACTTGCTCTTAGTTCAGCTTTGAAAATTAGTTGTGGCATGCGAAACCAGAGATCACGGGTTCATAATGAATATTCATCATTAAAACGCCGGGAGTGTTCTCCTAGCGGAGTCGCTATTTGTTATGCCTATTGTAGACACGCCCCATTCGGAATGTGGGACCTCTCTTCCCTCTTTTTCTTGCCAGGTCCTTTTTTGTTTTACCTCATTTTGCGTGCCCATTTTTATGCCCTAAAAAGGTCAACATATTCTCAAAAAGTCATATTTTAAGCTTGACCAAACTTGGCCCTCTTGAAATTGCCAAACCTCAACCATTTTAGGCATCCTTTGTCAGAATGCCTTTCTGATGTCTGTGGCCCCTTCCGGGCCCAAACCCTTGGGTTTCCCCTTTCGGATTTCCGTCCTGGTTCTGCCATTTCAAACAACAAACATGCAACGTCTTTCTGGCCCTTCGGACCCATCATCTCGGGATTCCATTCCCGACTTTTTCGTTTTGGCCTTGTTGTTCTGAACGATAATGACTAGGCGTCTTCTCGGCCACTGGACCCAGCTCCTCCCGCCACCGTCTGCAAATTTGAACTTACCAAACTCTTTGTCATTGTACGAAGCATTAAATTGCTGCATTAATGGCTACTTTGACTATTTAAATGGATTTTCCAACTTTCACTTTCATGCGACCGAGTTATAGAAAATTTGTAGAGCTTCCAAGCATCCATCATTTTCCATCCATGCGCCTGAGCTCTCGTCTTAGCATTTCCTGCACATTCAACAGTATCCTTCATTGGGATTTTGAGGTATGTCCACCATCCACGCACCTCATCTTCTTTTTCATGGAATTATGAGTTAAAAATAATGTAAAATGTAAAATTGGGTTAAAAAATTGGTAAATTAACACATCCACTAAAAACCCATGTTTTAAAATTCCCTAAATCAATTGTTTGAGGCGTTGAAATTCTAACCTGAGTTGGACCTCCCCATCACTGTTCTTCGGAATAGGCGATCACCTTCCTCGGGCCTAGACTTGTCCGCGGCCGTTAGGCTCAAACCTTTAAACTTTAAAATTGATAGCGGCTAAGCTCGCCCCGAGTCCCGACCTTCGGACTTCCCTTCACGGGTTTCCATTATGCCCCTACCATTTAAAATGACTTTCCTCGAGTGTATTTCTGACCCTCGAACCCCGGGCTCATGAAGTCCGCTCTACAACTTGTGAAAAATGGAAAAATCGGTCAAGGAAAATGTCTTCGGGATCCGACTCCCGGGTTTCCTCTTTGACTTTGCCATTATCAACGACGATGGTTAGGTGTCCTTCAAGACCTTAGACCTGTAGTGTCCTTTAATCAACTTAATAACTAGGAATATGAATTCCTCTACTGAGGGATTTGGACGTCACAACTGGTAGTCATAACCTGCTAAGGAACCTCATTTAATTATCAACCCAGGGACGTGAACTTGAAATGGGCCAGCATAATATATGCACTAATCACCTTTCCCAAACATGCATAGCTTCCTAGTGATTCTTAAACTGGAATTTGAATTACTATAATCAAATCTACTTGGATAAACTTGTTCAGAAATAAAAATTGAAAGACAAACTATTCTACATCTAGTGGCTATAGGAACAGTTGATAGCTCTATGTTTCTACCAACTATAGGAACAGTCACATTAACCTTTATGAAAGGAAGTGAAGCTATTCTAACTTGCAGAATGAAAGTATGGACATTTCCCTAAGTGGGCCCCCTTAGGTAATGCCAAAAGTAAACAATAGATTAGGCATAAAACTTCATAAACTTTATTGAGTCAAGGTAGACAAGTACATAGCTCTGAATCTCTTGACTATATTTCTAAAACTCAAAATGTGTTACAATAGAAATCTTCCAGCCCTTTCTCCGAAGGAGAATGGGCTATTTATTGAAACTGAAATTAATAACTAACCAATCTTCCCTCATAAAATGGGAAGTCTTTATTACAATTAACTAACTTAGCAAAGAGGTGGATGGAAATGAAAGAACTAAGTCAAATCAGTTTATCAGTCTTAAAGGGCCATCATCCTGGATTCATGCACCTTCAAGACGCCTGGGCTAGATTTCTAAAATGCTTCCCTTGCATGGCGGATGAGTTGAAACTGCCTCCCTATTCTTTTGCTGCTGAACCAGTCTTCTTTGATTTGATCTTCCATCCTACAAGCGAGAATTGAATTCCTTCCTCCAATCATGGTACCTAAAAAATATCTTGATAGCTATCTCTAGGGCAAAAAATTAGCTCAACACCTTTATCCTTTAAGATGATTCATCACTTTATCTATTCATTCATTTAAGCATTAATCTAAAGCAAACATTATTCCAGACATGGCTATAGGAAGTTCAATAGTAGAGGTTGTAGGAAGGGTTTATCATCACACAAGTTTATAAGGAATTCATCAAACTAATAAAGCATTTCAAAGTAATAATCATGGAAGATCTTGGCATAATATACTTATCATATTAAGCATAAAGAGCTCATATCTTAACCTATAATCAATACTAAATTTTTGTTTTAGGATAATGAAAAGAAGAAAAGTGTTTACAAAAGTATGATCTAAATTTTCCAAAAACTTGGCTCATTATTCCCCCCAACTATCTACTTTTTGGACCCTTCAACAAGTCTAGCATTTCTTCTTTTGGGAAATTCTCTCAAGTCAACATTTATCTGCTATCCACACTCTCCATACTAGAAACTCCAAAAATGAGCTCGCATTGCCTCTAGCCTTTTCCATCTATTATCCTCAGAACTCTTGTTATAAATGTAGTTATCTCCCTATATAGCCAGTAAGGGCCATAGGAGAATAGGTGGTTGCATAACCAAGGGCAACTAATTTTCCCTCTTTGTCTTGGCATTCCTCATGTACCTTTCTGCCCTTCTAGTTGCTACATACAAGGTGTTGGGAGCATGTGGTTTTTCCCTTTTTAATTGAAATGAAAGATGTTCCCGTCTTGTTTGAATGTACAAATTTGCAGCACCAAGATAACTGTTTATAATATGGGAATTCCGAGAAAAGACCTCTTTTCTTAAAGGCTCAATAAATGGCCTGGCTCTTTCATCTCTCCATAGTTTCTTCCAATCAAATTAAATACCCATCCCATTTCTTGATTCATTCCTCACAGATAATGGCATATTGACCTCATCATGCTTGTGGCTATCAAATTGCTCCCCTCTACTTATTTCATTTGTAATCCAAGAAATTGGAGTGCTAATGTGAATATCGCCAACATAACATAAAGGTTTCCATTCTTTATCCTGGGATACAGATAAGTTGTGCAAATAAAATTCACACAGGAGATTCCTGATGTGCAAAGGTGAATCCCTATATGCCTCATAAAATTCTTTAGGGGTATCTAAAGAAGGGATTTTACCTTTCTAGATTCTAATCAGTTGGAAGTTCAAATACAGCTCCTTGAGGTACATTGCATAGATAGGTGAAGGTGCTTGACATTGCATCAACTGTGGAACAAGCTCTACTACCTGGTTGAGAGTGTTGGCTAAATTAGCAATTTCCAGATTCTTGTTTTGGATTATCCTTTTGTAATCTCTCAATTTCAACCATAGAAGTAGTCTGTTGATGCTGGAGTTCTTCAAAACATGTCATTCCTGCAACAAAATTTGTGACATGAAGCAGAGGCCTATGATTATAACTTGCTGCATGTGACTTCTGGATTTCTTCAGCTACATCTACTTTTTCTTGTTCTACTTCTCCAATTATCTCTGTGTCATTTGACCGCCCAGAGTCTTCCTATTCTTCCTAAACAGTAGGCATTTCATCAGTCATGCCAATGCTTTCACCCTCTTCCTCTGATGTAATCACAATTGTTACCTCCTCCTTTTCAACACATCCCAGTTCCTCCCATAACTGTTCTGCCATCCCTTCTTGTATTTGTTCTGCAATGGCTACCAACTCATCTAGGATAGCTCCTTCAGAAGTACTCACAGTCTCCTCAACAACAAGCTCTACCTCCTCAATTACAGGACTGGAAGGGTCTGAGGTTGGTGGCGTGGCTGGAGTAGTGTCAAGTGATTGATGGGCTGCCTAGTTTTGGAGTCTAGAGCTTCTTCTTATGGGAGTAGCAATTGTCTTATGCTTCTTTGAGGGTTTGGATGCAGGAATAGGGGAGTCTCCCACTTGCTTCCTTTTGACAGGTTTAGGATTTGCTACCATGGGTGACTTCCCTTTGTTATCTTTGGAGGAGGGCTCAGGGTTTATGATAGGGGTTTGTGCTGGTTGCTTGGATGTTCTTTCAGAAAGAGGAATTTCATCTTCTAAATCAGATGATTCCTGAGTAGGGGACATAGCAGTAGAGGTATGGCCTATGGACTGGGTAGTTCATTGCTTGATGGTAAGAGGTTCTCCTCTAGGTCCAACATTTCGAATCCTAGGGATAAAATTGACAATGAATTCCTCCCAAGTCATTCCTGATGCATCTTGAACAGAATTTTCAACAAGTAATTTAATAAGGTAGTGGTGGGATACTGAGTTAACCCTACCCTTTTTAAATTCAATAGCACTATTGGATAGAAAATTGTAAAGGAAGTCAGGAAACTTACCTTTGTATTTACTAGTACCTTTCTTGAATCTCCTTGTGAAATTTTCTTTCAAATCTTCTGCATCTTCATCATCATCATCATCATCTTCTATTTTGAAACTCTCAAATTTTTGCTTAGCAATTAGTTTCTGTGATAAATTCACTCTATGATTCCCTTCATAAATATCTTTCAATTTTGTCCACATTTCAATAGCAGCAACTAAAGAAATAACTTTTGATCTTTCAGTTTTAGATAATGCACTAAAGATAGCAGACTTTTCTTTTCAATTTTCTTCAAAGGATGTAGCTTCATTAGCAGTGGAAGGTCTAGTTTGTTGGAATCACATAATTTGTCTCCACAAATTTTCAGGTATTAAAACTAAATGAAATCAAATAACTTATCATTTGTCCTTTCTAGACACTATAATCAGCTCCATCGAACATTGGAAACTGCAACTTGTGCACCATCTGATCTACCTCAAGTGGTTAAGGTTTTCCCTAAGGGACCAAAGCTTTGATACCAATTTTTGCAATTCACACAACACAACTAAGAGGGGGGCTGAATTAGTTGTACCAAATTCTTTACTCTTAACTTAATCAATTCCACTTTATCTTCAATCTATTATTAAGTATGAACATGAAAAATACAAATAATAGAAACAAAAAACCAGAGACACCAGATTTACATGGAAAACCCTAACGAGGTAAAAACCATGGTGAGGATTAACTCACAATATAGTAGTAATGAAATACCAGATACAAAAGGCTAACTGCCAGAGGGCTCACTACCCAAATACAAAGGCTCACTACCCAGATCAAGGGCTCACTGTCCAGAAAGAGAGGCTCATTCCCTACCAAAAACAAAAAGAAATAGATAATGATCCACTACTAGAAGTTACACACACTTCACAACTTGATCATAAGATTATGAATACAATGAAGTACTGTTGCCTCAATTCACTTTTACACACTTTTATTTTTGAACTTGTTCGCACACTCTTTTGTTGCTCGAATAAAATGATGGATGGATATGAAATTCGCTACAACTCAATTTGCATTTATACCATCTTAAAACTTAGAAACATTTTCCAAGGTCAGCTTATACAATATAATTTTACAAATTCAAGCTAAGTTAGCTACTCAAAATTCCCACAGTAGATAAGAATGTGAGGGGACCAAGTACATGTTTAATTTAGGAGCCAAACAACATCTTGGATCACACACATGCTTGATCAAGTGAATGAAAAAATCAAATGTAGTGTGTAGACACTAGGTCGGCCAACCCTAATGAAAACACAAATAAACTTTGAAATACACACATCACCAGTAATATAAACACAAGTGGACTGCTCAACATGCTTCACCAGTCTTTTTACCATCTCTGAGAAAAACTCAGATACATCCACAATAGCTTCAAAAACATTCTTTGTTGAGAACACTCTACCAATTCAACCAAGACAACCAACAAAGCACAAAGACTCCGGAGAAGGTCTTCTAGAGATCCAAACCATGAGAAAATTTGTCAAAACATTGAAACCATAAAAAGTAATAATCACCGAGATACACAAGATCTAGGGCCAAATACCATAAGACTGTGGATCCAAAACATTTCTCCCAATGAATAATTAATTAACTCTAACAAACTAGCCCACACACCGGTGAACATAAGTTTTTCTTTCCATCAAACTAGAAGTTGAATCTTGGAATATGTGATCGATTTAAGCTTATGAACAATACCATAAATCTATGAGGGCATTGGGTTAACATAGGAGAAAAATAGACCACAATACCGAAGCATGCTCATAACACATTTCAACACAACTTTCATTATATTTCAAATTTTCTCAAAATCAACTGGAAAAAAACCAGCTTACTCAACCTATACAATGTTGAAATCAATGAAAAATTTAATGAAAACACCACAAAACACATCCATACTTGCAACAACCGATAGGTTTCTTTTCTTCTTATGAGGGAAGAATGGAAGAATCCATGAAAGATTGTTCAACAAATTTCTCTTTGGCTTTATAAATTTACTTAGGAGGTAGATTATGACTTGTTTGGTTTTCTTGTGGTCTTTTATAGGAAATAGGAAAGGGATTTTGATGGTGGGGTTTTGGTTTGATGGAAGGTTTTTAAGATCACTATTTTTTTCTTGCAGGGGTGGAGGTTCAATCATGGGTGGAGGAAAATTTTCAAGGGATAACTTGGCTATGCATTTTTCTTTGAAATTTTCATAGGATAGGAAAAGGAAGTCTTCACGGGGTCTTATAGGTTCTATGAGCTTAGGCTAGAAATAGTCTAAGGAAAGGTTTCCATGGGAAGATAGAGGGATAAAACCACTATGGTTCATAGTGAATATTTCATTTCCAATATGAAACTTTAAGAACTTATGGACAATGGATGGGACTGCATTCATGGAGAGATGCCATTTGTAGGATAATTTCACTTGAAATTAGTCTGAATTAGAGATGATAGAGAATGATACATTTGATTTTTTAGGTCCTACATGTAAAGGGAGTATGATCAATCCCATCGTAGCATGAGAAAAACCATCATGCACTTTAATCCATGCTTTAGGTTAATCATATCTATCTTGAGTAAGTTTATGCACATATAATATTTCTTCTTTGAGAACATTCTCTCCATGAATGAGATCAATTAAAATCCTAAGAGTGGGCTTGATATTGATTCTTTCAACTATGTAAAGAGCACCATTAGGTGCATGTTTGATTGTTCCTTCTAAAAAGAAACTAATATTAGTAGGAATTATAGTTTTTTGTTTGCAAGGCTTGATGTCAATCTCTCCTATCAATGTACTAATGAGACTTTGGTCATTAGTATCCATAGGATTTTATTCATTATTATACATAGGATTTTGTTCATTATTGCTCATTTTATCATCATCCATGTTAATGTTCATCACATTGGGCTTAGTTTCACTAGCCTTAACAAATGAAATATTGTGGTTAGGCATGGGATTGGTAAAGATTTGAAAGTTTTGGTTAGGAGGAGCTATAGATTTATTACCTTTGTCATTCACATATCCAATTTGAGTATGATTGTAATCAATGAGGTCTTGCACAATATGTTTAAGATTCTTGCATTGTCCTATACCATCTCCCTTTTTTTGGTGATATGCACAATAGGCATTATTCCTAAAGCTCAAAGGTGATGGCTTGATAGGGTCAAGAGGTCGAACAGGAGGTAAGGTAAGCATGTTATTGTTTAATACATGAGTCATGATGTTTTGAAGGGTGTCAGGTAAAGGTGTGAATTATCTTTGTGGATCCCCAAATATATAAGGATTAATCTTTTTGATAGCAACTACTTGCGTATCAAATTTTTTGGTGGGTTGGAAGGTAGGGCTTAGTTTAAGGAAGATTTATTTTGTCTTCAAAAAGGTTGGTAGGTGTTTTGGTTTGAGGATTCAAACTTTTTCAGGATGGGTAGAAGTGGCTTTCGGTTCACTACTACCTACAAAATTTTGATAATAACAAAGGGAAGTGCATAGGTGCATGAAGGAAGGTAATTTAATCATTGTAATCTCATCTCATATTTTTCTTTGTGAATTTTATATGAACATATTTTGGAGGTGAGAATCATGAACTTTCACATTGATTTGGGAATAAAGCGATTGGTAATGTGAAATAAAGTTGGTGACTTTTCACCCTCATTTTGCTTACATCTCATCAAATTAGATAATTTCATTTTAGGAACCATGTGCACTTTGAAATGGTTAATAAAGGCTTCAACAAGTTCATTGAATGAATGGATTGAGTTATTTGATAATGCGGAAAACCAATCCAATGCAATGTCTTTCAAGGATCAGGGAAAGAACTTAGCCAAAAGTTTGTCCTCAAGAATAAATTCACTACATAAGGTAGTAAAGGCATTTACATAATTAGCAGGATCTCCCTTTTCTCCATATTTATCAAATATAGGGATCTCTATACCTTGTGGCATTAGATTTCTTAATATATCCAAGGATAATGGGTTGCTTTTGACATAGTATGAATTTGGACCATTTTGATTTTGATTTATGGTGGAAACTTGACATTGAATGGATGAAAGGCTTTGTAAGAGGTGGTTAAGGATAGGTTCATTGGTTGTGGTTTTAGATGGAGGTGAATATGGTGGTGGTGTGTATGTGTTGGAAGGACATGTGAATTGATTTCTTGTGGGAGGAGGTATGAGATTAGAGGCCACATAGGTATAAGGAACACTAGTGGAAATTTGTGAGGTAGGAAGGATATTGCTAGTTGGTTGTATTTTTGTGGTCACTTGAGGAGTTGTATAGGTGGGAATGGATGCTATTTTTGAAGGGGGGGAGTTTGATTTCCTCCTTGGGCTTGCACATTGTTTGAAGCTTGAGCACCATTAGTGGTGGAGGGAAGATGTTTTCCAAAGATGTGAGCTATGTTATGCATAACTTCCAGACCTTCATCACTCTCCATCATGCATTGAAGACTATCTATGGTAGATATAATAGTGTTGGAAATGTTTTCAGTACTCACACTATCTTGTAAATGAGCTAGGTATTCATGTATTTTCATTATATTTTCTTGAGGAATATGGCCAATCATTTTTTGAACACTTGACATAGCACTTGTAGGTAAGGTAGGCATGGAAAAAGAGGTATCCAAGGTATGGTCAAGGGTATGTGCAAGATCATGATGGGCCAAAAAGTGGTGAAATGTAAGTGATATGATGGCCCATGTGGCTAATGAATTTTATTTACTCAAAATTGATGAAATGAAAAGGGTTTTTAAGGGATATTCTCAGCTTTCCATGAACATAAATTATTCTTTACTTTAAATTTAATAAATAATTATTATTCATTTTCTATTTGAATTACGACTAAAGTCCTAATTGATAGGTTGGTTGAAAAATTCTATAGCTTTCAAATGGTATCACATTTTTTGAATCTGAAACGTGCATCACATTCTATGTTTTTCATACTATAGGATTTTAAAAAATGAATTCCATGAAGTTTTGACCAAGTTAAGGTGGTCAGACATATGAGTTTTTATATTTTTTAAAAGTTGTAATAAAAAAATCATAATTAATTATTTACTTGGAAAAAAATAATTAAAAAATATGCATCACATCGAGGCATGATTCCTCTACTTATATCTAAAATCTTATAAAAATATAATCATTTTATTGTGGTTAGGGTGGTTAGATAGACACCTACTTCTTATTTTTTCCTTAAAATTTAAGTACTACTGCATTGAAATTTCAAATTTTCACCAAATAGATTTAAAAAAAAAACCTAGTAGTTTGGAAACTACATTCAATTTGATACAAATTATATTCCTACATATTTTTGAAATAATATAGATAAATTATTCAAAATTTTATCTCAAGTTGTTGTAGACACCTAAAAATGACCTAGGTCTGCGAACGCTATTTTACCACTTTTCATCCTAGCATAATAATGACATTATAATTATGTTCCTAACACACTTTCAACTATTAATTAAATAATTCATAATTATTTAATTAATTCAGAATCTCTTAATCTTCCTGATTATTAAATAAATAAATCTTATTTATTTAATATGTCACTAATTATCGAAAGTCAACTCATAATTGAATAAAATCTCATTTTATTTAATTAGTCTTTGTCATTAATGTCCTCCTGATTATCAAATAAATATATTTATTCAATATGTCACTAATCCCTAAATCCTCTCTTTTAATTAAATAGATTTGCTAATTTATTTAATTAATTAACCACTTCCTCTAAATTAAATAATTATTCTTAATTATTTAATTATTGTATGTGACACTTTGTTATTTTTAAAATAAAACAATTTATTTAAAAATGTCTCACATAGTTAACTTATTCTTCTTTTAGTAATTAATTTCAAAAATCAATTACTTATTATCTCACAAAATCGATATTTTGAATTAATTTAATTCAAAATGGAAAGATTCTTCTACAAATGAAGTAATTTCTAAAATTACTGATTTTATAAAATCCCATCTTCCTATCTTTTGAATTTTACTAATTTCATCTCATTGTCACATTTATTCTTGATTTAATTTATTTAATTAAATCTTATTCACACATTTGGGCATTTTGCCCTAACCCTAATTGAGAGTTTCCATTTTGAATCTTAACCATTGATTATAGGGCATTTTCTCAATCCCTCATCTCGTCCATCCATTCAAGATTGCATTTTCTATAAAATGACAATCTTGATCTCATTTCAGGGATCACTTATTGTTATCTCTAATTTTTATTTGTAATCTCATTTATAGTCATTATCTTATCATCTTTTAGGCTTACTTGATAACTTGCATATTAGGATTAAATTTCTAGTTGTATAGGTTATTTTATAAATCCTTCAAAGCTTTGCTTAGGGCCATACAATAAAGGATTTTCTCACATACACAATCTGAGGGCATCCATTACAACAACAAAGCCAAGGAGGTGCAATGGAAATCAGCCATAGAGCATAGGAATGGGTGAGATCTTCCTGGTTTCCTTCATTTCTTGTTATTTTCTCTTTTGCATTTGATTTCCATGATGTTTTTATTAACATGCAAGTGTTACTAATCCAATTTTGACCTTACAGGAAAATATACGTCATTACATTGGTGAACCCGACCCACTAATACATTTTACAGGTTCTCGTACGGCTTCAGATTCTTTTTTGCAGGTACGAGTATGAAACGACACAACCATAGGCCTACGCAACACAAGTGCTTTGTCACACCACATTTGCGATCGTGAATGATGCAAGTGGTCTATCTCAATGCATATGAGCCTACTAACAACGCATTCAACAGGACACAATACATTCGACAGAACCCAAGCTGCATGTGCTCTGTCGAGCCGCAGGTGATTGGTTAATATTTTTTTGTTTTGTTTTCTGGATCCGACGCGACCACTACCAGAAGTTCCTTTATTTTATTTTATTTGATGTATGAGGTTTAAAATGAACCAAGCCTAGCATAGACATTTTAATTTTGAATTTACCAATCCTAGGATAGACAATTTAAATTGGAATTTATCAATCCTAGGATAGTCACCACATTTTGTCTTTTTGTTTTGGTTAAAATGAACCCCATGCATGTTGTGAAGCAACATCTTCACTTAGTGTAGATAATTTTCATTTGGGTTTAAAACTGAACCACTTGTTTACTGTGCTTGATTGGGTAATAGGTATATGCTCTCCCCTTTACTGGGTGACATAAAAACCACACTTACCCATTTTTCTTTATGCATTTTACTACTTTCTTAAATCCTTTAGAAGGCCTTCCATAGTGGGAAAAAGTACTCACCCTACGGGAATGACCTAAGTGGGAACAACCAAAGCCAGGTTTTCCAACCCACTACAATCAAAAGTGGCAAGATAACCATCCCCAAAATATTTGGTTTAAAAATTGGGAGGTCTCTTGAGGGAGTTTATCTATTGCCTCGTTGAACATAAACCTTTACTATGAACCATAGTGTAGAAGCCAGCCATGTTAGTATCCAAACATTGTTTTAGTCACAGTGCAAGGGGAGGGAAGAATCTGCCCCCAAGACACTCACCATATAATCTTCGTGCAGATTGTTTACTCAAGGGATTCAATATCCACTTCTGTCACCTTGAGTACGCACCTGGAGAAGACAAAAATAGGGGCACCCTCTAGGGGGTGACATGGCTTTGTGAGTCGACGCGATTTTAAGATGTGGGTTGTGATTGCTATGATGACCTTTTGACTATTAAGAGTGAGACTGCTTGAAGTGTATTTTTGTTTTCTAGCTATTTTTAGACAAACTTCAACAAACTAAACAACAACAATCTGGGTCCAAACTTGTCAAATCTACAAAACTATTTTGTCCAAAAATTTGCTTCCTGTGACGCAATTGCTTTGTTAAACTGCAATCGCCATATTTTGAGCTGCAAACGCTCTGATGGGTCACATTTGAAATATTTGGAGCAGCATTCACTCTTTTAAGCCACAATCGAAACATCTTGAAGAGCATTCGTTAGATTGAGCCGCATTTTCCAGTATCCAACTGCATTCGCTATACTGAATCGCATTTACTAGTCTGAAAACCGCATTCATCATTATGAGACACATCTGCTCTGTCATGCCGCATTTGCTAGGACACATTTGCAAAAAATTTGAAGCCATCTTTTCACCATCCAAACTAAAACTCCACAACTTGTCCTTATTGCAATCAAGTCTTCCTTCACTATTATAGTTTTAAAAAAAATCCTATTTTCTCAACTCCCTCAAACATTGCATTATAGGATCACAATAGGAATCCATTCATTTTCATTCCATTAGTTGCATTGGTACCTTCACCATTTTCTTAGACACTTATTTTTACAAATTTTAGGAGTTGACTCTTACCATTCATTGAAATAACTTTGCATTCAATAGTAGGGTATCATTGGACCCAATTACCTCTTGTCATTAGTCAAACTTTTGTGAATCATTTCCCACTCAACATCCTAGTGTGGAAACTTCACTTTGTCCTCTTATAGTCCATTTATGGTCTATTCGTCTCCCAAAATTGAATCATTGTCAAAACCTTGTTTGCTCAAGTTGTCCTCCTTAAATCTCCCAATAGTAATTACATCTTAGGCTCCTTTACTTGCATATCATTTAGCACCTCCATTTTTTTTTAGTATAACACCATTTGCATTCACGAACCTTTGGCCTCCTTTGGTCTCATTTGCATCTCATAAACATTCCTAAAAATACAAAAACATAGTATCTTATCTTGATCAGTTTCCCACATCATCCATAAGTTGAGCAAAAATTGTATGGTTGAAAATCGCTTACAGAAAAAGAAAAGACTCATGGATTCCTTTGGAAAAGACACCAACTTTATTGATTTCACAACTAGCATGGATTCCTTCCCTAATGTGACGAACAATCCTTGTTTTGACATGGGAAACTCCACCATCAATCCTTTCAGTAAAATGAACATCACACCTACTCCCCAAGACCTTTTTGAACAAATCATCCATAGAGACCCAAATAGGAAAGTCTTTGAAGAGGACATATTAGCTATGGCCCAACACCCAAAAGTTGTTGCTTTTATGGAGGAAGTAGTCTTAAATGACTCTTCTAGATTCTTAGCTATGCTCCTTGACCAAGGGGCTAAGTTACCAAAGGGATTTGATCTTAACACTCTTAGAGAAACATCTCCCAATCCCTCATCACACAATTCTTCCAGGGGAGCATCTTCACAAAATGTCATCAACACCATCAATGCTACCTCCCTTGGTCATACTACCACCACAACCAAAACAACATCTATTAGGGGATCATATTCCCAACCCAACACCACATAAGAATCCATCCCCCAACAAACATCCACCATCCCTTCACAAACAATGGGTGTGACCACCTCAAACCTCTTGGGAACTTCATCTAGTTCCATAAGTGCATCAACAAACCTGTTATTAGGTTCTTCAAGTGCTATGGAAACCAAATCATCTAATCCTTTTGGGAGGAATAAACGTAGATTTTTCATTCAAGGAACCCAACCTAATTCTTCACAAGTTAACACCAACATCCCTCATGGCCACAATCCCTTGTTTGGGCAAGGTAATCAAGGCACTCAATCCTTCATTCCATTTGGGTATCAACAAGCTCAAAATCATCAAGGCCCTCAATCTTTCACTCCATTTGGACATCAACACACTCAAAACCAACAAGGTCCTCAAATTCAGTCCAACATGGCAGGATCTCATATCCCCACTTATGCCTCTCAAGTCCATACACAACAACACATCCCTCATCAAAACACTCACTTCCAACAACCACATAATCAAAACACTCATTTTTCCCACCGTCAACTGATTCCTAATCAACCCATCTCATCACAACAAGTGGGAAACCAATCCATACCACTCACCAACATGTGTGATGCTACCAACAACCCAACTGTCGAAGCACTCAAACTCTGACTTGATGCTCTACAAACCCAAGTGGAGACATTGCAACAATCCAACAAAAATTCTTACATGTCACATGATTTATGTCTCTATCCATTCGACACAACCTTTTATATGCCACCCTTTCCTCATGGATATGTGGTACCTCATTTTCCTAAATACAAAGGAAAAACGAACCCAATTGAACATATAAGAGAATTCACTACTAGTTGCATAGACATTGCATATGAGCAAACATATCTCATGAGACTTTTTTCTAGAAGTCTCGCAGGTCATGCACTAGAATGGTTCTCCCTATTGCTTAAAGGAATCAAAACATGGGATGAATTGGAAAACAAGTTTGTTGAAAACTAAGCCTATAACATTGACACAGATATCGACATTGCCTCCTTATGTAGACTTATCCAAGAGGATGTAGGAGAGACTTTTATTCCATTTTTTTAAAGATGGAGAACCTTAGCAAGTAGATGTCTGGTAGAAATACCTGAAAAGGAGAAAGTCACCCTGTTTGTACAAACTCTCCTAGGACCACTAAGGTATGGCTTACAAGTCCATTGTTGCACCACCTTTATTGACCTTGTTGAAAAGGGTGTTCAACTTGAGAAAGCCTTGATCACCAAAGGCGAATTAAAATATTGTGGAAAAACCATCAAAACCACCACAAATAATAACCCAAGTAGCTCAAATGAAAAAACCAAATATTGGGTTAAGAACAAACACATCGCCAATGACGGTGTGGTCGATGTAAAAACCATCAATGCAATAGGTCATGTACTCACAATCAAAGGAGTACAAAATCAAAATGCACCTATAACTACCCCGACACCAACAACCAATGCTATTCAAAATAATCATGCACAAACTAATCAAAGGCAGCTGCGTCAACCCCAACAATTCCAAAACTGAACATACACCCCTTTGGGTGAACCCATTGAAATTGTCTTGAAGAAATTTCTTCAAAACGGTGTCATAACACTGGAAGAGCCTAAACCATATGAACCTGGTCAATTCAAGCTGTCATTGTGGGATGACAGTGCATTTTGTGATTACCACCATGCCAAAGGGCACAAAACCTCTTCTTTTCGTCTGTTGTGAAATATCGTATAAGACCTCATTGAAAATAACACCATTGAGTTGGGTGGTCAACCATTCACATCTAATACGGATCATACTATCCATAAGAACCCACTGCAGGATCATGGTAAACCTTCGTCATCAGGCATGAAGAATAACAATAATCAAGCTAATCACGTCTATCCTGCTTACAATTACCCTAGTGGTACCCATGTCAACAATCTTCATGTTGCTGATGAAGATAAGTGTGTTAATACCATTACCATTAAAAGGGCTCCGGAATGCAATGTCACCATGCATAAAGGAAAATTCACTATCCTAGGTCCTTCTACCAGCCAGCCTAAGATCACCATACCTGATCCGTCCGCTAGACAGTCAAACCAAAAACCGGAGCTCAACCTTATTGAGCAATTGAATAAAACACCTGCTCAAATATCCATTCTCGAATTGCTTCATATCTCACTCGCATATAAGGCCATCTTGGATAAAGTCCTGGAAGAGTCATCTATCCCAACCAACATTGATGTCAACCATTTTGAAACTATGGTCAGATATCTGAATTCACCTCATCACATTACCTTTTCAGACAGTGATTATTCCTTGCCCAAACCATCTCATAATGACGCCCTTCATATTGAGGTTTTCATCAACAAACATAAGGTTAGACGAGTCTTAGTAGATAGCGGAGAAGGATTGAACATCTGCTCTTTAAAATTGGTTAAAGCTCTTGGCTTCTTTGATGCATGTGTAGACGCTACCAAGAGCATTGCCATCAAGGAATATGATGATGAAGAACGTGCTTCTAAAGTCATCATCAAAATCCCTATTCTTGTGGGCCCAATCATTATAGACACTACATGCCAAGTCTTGGATCAGGATATACATTACAATATCTTACTTGGTCGCCCTTGGATTAATGCTCTAAAGGCCATTCCATCCACATACCACCGATGCTTGAAGTTCCCTTTTGATGGTACTGAAATTGCTATCCCAGGAGATCCTGATCCATTTCAATACTATACCAACCTGAGAACCACTACTGAGCACCAGGTACCCATCAATCAAGAAGCCTCAGCTTCCACTTCCTCCAAATACATTGACCCATCTACACTCACTAAATCATCAATTCCATCAACTTCCACAACACCATATTCCTTGACCTCCATACCAAGTAAAGACCTTCAGATCTAGGACCTTGGCTATGGGGAATTCAAATTGAATACGACTTATTATATCACCACAATACCTAAGCCACCTAAATTCTATGGTAGACCATGTTTTGGAGTTGAGCCTAAGACAACTTTCAAAGTTCCACCACAAAGTGCTTTCACACCATGGGGAGATATGGGTAATGAAGTCATCATTGACATAGCTAACTAGATCTAAAAAGACCCAAAAGAATTGCCTTCGCTACCAGTACATCTCTATGGAAAAGGCTATGACATATGCAAGGCACTAGGTTTTGACGACACAAGTGGTCTTGGAAAGAACAAAAATGGAAGGAGAGAACCTGTTATCGTTTTTGTGAGACCAAGATACATAGGGCTAGGGTTTGACCAACTCAGAACTGATGATCAATGTACCTATGTACTTTCAAGTGAGGGGGTAATGACTCCAAAAAGTGTCGAGACATGCAAAGAATCCCTTACCAAAACTAATTCCAATGAATGAGAATGGGGATCTGAGAAAACCCTAAGTGACAATGATATTGACGAAATATTCCTAGAACCTGGCCAACTCCCCTTTGAAGAAATATTTTTCCAAGAGTACAACATTGACCCTATTGATCGACATTCCAAAAATAAGGAATGGGTAAGCATTCCTTGGGATCTAGAGGAGCGCAAATTACCCTCATGAACACCTGAAATATCCCACCCCATTCTTGAACCCACCAGCCATAACTCTAAAAACCATCCAATAGTCATGACGTAAATACTTTTGTACCTTATTATGATTTTGAATTCAACTCATCAAAATTAGAATATGGTCCATCTATGGCATCTGACACGGAAGTAGAAATTGACAATGTTGCCTTCACACTCAAGGCCTCAATTTGTATGCTTTTTGAATCCTCCCCATCCTTACCAACACTAATGATGGAATCACCCTAGTATACCCATAACTGATTGACTGGGACCAACAAGAACCCCTAGTTATGGATATCTTTTAGAATGATGAAGCAATAGTAGAGTTCATGGGGCTCCGAGAAGGTATACCATGGGGCGATCACAAAGCAAGATTTTCTATTGACCTAGATTGTGTAGCTTACTTTGGGGAGACTGTGCAATCCTCTAGTTGCAAAAGCAAAAAGGATAAAACAAAAAAATATTTATCTTTAGGTGAAAACCACAAGCCACCTTCTGATAACAAAATAGTAAAAATAAAGGACATATCTGAAGGTGAAAACCTCTCTAAGGCACCTAAGGATGGAGGATTGGAATTTATTCCTGTGACACAGGAGATATCGGCAATGTTAATTGAAGACACCGCCAAAGTTAACATAAATACACTAGAGAATCCCAAAATGGTTCTCTTAGATGCATCACTAACAGAGGAAGAAGAACCTGAGTTCCAACAGTTCTTTGCTGAAAGAAAGGTTAACTTCACGTGGTCATATTCTAACATGCCGAGCCTAGATCCAGAACTGGTATTACATCATCTTCTGCTCACCCCAAATAGCAAACCAGTCAAACAAAAGCTGCATAAAATGCATCCACAAATTGCATTACTTGTAAAGGTTGAGCTAAAAAAGTTTTTGGATGCGGGATTGATAAGGTCAATCGATTATGCTAACTGGATATCTAACATTGTCCCTGTCATGAAACCAAATGGAAAAATCCGTATTTGCACAGATTTCAAGGACTTGAAAAAGGCTTGCCCCAAAGATGATCTCCCACTACCCAACATAGACATGATCATTGACCTTACAGCAGGTTATGAGATGTTATCTCTCATGGATGGTTTCTTAGGTTATAATCAAATCTGAATTGAAAAGGAAGTTCAATATAAAATGACATTCACTCGCCCATGGGGAACATACTGTTGGAACATCATGCCATTTGGTTTAAAGAACGTAGGCACCACTTACCAAAGATCCATGACAACAGTATTCCATGACATGATGCACATTTTAATGGAGGATTATGTGGATGACCTCTTGGCCAAATCTCTGACAAGGAAGGATCTTTTGAAAGTCCTCGACAAAATTTTTAGACGGCTTGAAGACTACAAGGTTCGTCTAAACCCAAAAAAACATGTCTTTGGAGTTACTTCATGTAAGCTATTGGGCTATATTGTCTCACAATGAGGCATTGAAGTTGACCCAACAAAAGTAAAAGCAATTCTAGACATGCCTCCACCAAAAGGAATCAGGGAGTTGCGAACACTTCAGGGCAGATTGCAATCTATCCGCCACTTCATCGCACAGTTGGAAGACAAGTGTCAACCGTTTCAATATCTGTTACGCAAAAGCAATCCTTTTGTATGGATGGATAAATGCCACAAATCCTTTGAAAAAATTAAGGAATATCTATTGACACCACCAGTCCTAATGCCACCCGTTGAGGGCAAGCCATTGATCCTGTATGTCTTCACAACTACAAATGCACTGTGGGCATTATTGGCACAAAATGACAATGAGGAAAAAGAACAAGCCATATGCTAGATCAGTCGTACACTGATAGGATATGAGCTCAACTACACAACCATTGAATGGGCATGCCTTGTAGTTGTCTTTGTAGCACAAAAACTAAGACACTATATGTTGAGCTATCAAACACATTTGGTAGCCAAGATTGACCCACTAAAATATCTTCTAAGCAGAGCGGAATTAACAAGTCATCTAGCGAAATGGGTCATGATATTAAGCGAGTATGACATACAATATGTTGAGCGCAAGGCAATAAAAGGTCAAGTAATAGTAGATCAACTTGCAGATGCATCGATCCAAGCCACTCATCTACTGATAACTGATTTCCCTGATGATTCTATCTTTCATGCGGAACCAGCATTACCATGGAAGTTATATTTTGATGGATCCCACATTGTTCATGGCTCGGGAGTTGGCATCTTATTTATCACACCTCAAGGGGATTCAATTCCTAAATCATTTTAGATCACTTTCTATTGTACAAACAACATTGCAGAGTACGAGGCATTGGTCACAGGTCTCAAGATAGCAATTAAATGGAAAATTCAGACATTGCTCATATTCGAGGATTCTCAGTTAGTCATCAACCAAGTGAATGATGATTATGACACAAAGGATGAAAATTTGCTTACTTACAAACAAATGGTGGATAGTTTCCTGATGAATTTAAAAATGATTGCTTTTGAGCAAATCCCAAGAACACAAAATAAGGCAGTCAATGCAATGGCTACCATTGGATCTCTCTTAGACATCCCCAAGAATGTGTCACAATTTAAATTATTAGTGGAATAACTGTTGATGCCTACATATGATATCCCTGAGTTAGGAATGGTTTGCAAGATTGTTGGTCCTAGTTCACCATGGTACTCGAACATCTATGATTATCTCAAATCCCAAACCCTACCACCCAACCTGTCCAGCAACCAAAGAAAGTCCTTTATCCGAAAAACCACTAGACACACCATCGTCAATGATACCCTATACCGCAGTGGCTTTGATAACACCCTTCTTCGTTGTCTTGGCATTGATGAAGCCCAAACAACTTTATGAGAAGTATATAAGGGTATATGTGGATCTCATTCGAGTGGTCCAATGTTAGCTAGGAAGGTCACAAGACTGGGATACTATTGGCCGACATTAGAAAAGGATTCTCTTTAGTTTGCCAGAACATGTCAAAAATGCCAGATGCACAGTGACCTAATTCATACACCTGCACAAAAATTGAGACCGGTCACTTTTCTGTGGCCTTTCACACAATGGGGACTCGACCTCGTGGGCAAGATCCATCCATCTTCCTCTAATGGCCACAAATTCATAATCACCGCCACTGAGTATTTTACTAAGTGGATTGAAGCCGTCCCCCTCACTTACATCACCGGTAAGAAAATATCCAAGTTTATCCTAAATTACATCATTTTCTGGTATGGTCTCCCACAATCCATCATCACAGATAACGACAACCCATTCAAAAATCAGGACATTCATGAACTCTATGAGCGATTCCATATTCAACACCATTTTTCTACCCCATACTATCGACAAGGTAACGGTCAAGCTAAGATGACAAATAAAACAAATATTTGCATTCTTAAGAAGACTGTCAATGACGTTGGCCGAGATTGGCACCTACAACTTAATCCTACTTTATGGGCTTACCATACTAGCATCCGTACACCCACTGGAGCCACTCCATTTTCCCTGATCTACGGATCTGAGGCCATATTGCCCATCGAGGTCAAAATTGCTTCTCTTCGAGTCTCTTTGAAAGGAATGATTGATGATGAAGAGTAAAGACAGTCTCGCCTACATGAGTTAGAAATGTTAGAAGAAAGACGAAAAAATGCTTTAAATCATTTGCAGGAATATCAAAATCGTCTCTGCCAAATCTACAACAAAAGAGTAATGGTGAGAAAATTTGAAATCGATGACTTGTTCCTCATGAAAAATCAAAGAAATCAGGTTGATTATGAAAAGCCTAGAAAGTTTGAGGCTAATTGGCTTGGTCCCTATATTATTACTGCAACATTCAGTTCTAGAGCTTATCAACTGGCCACACCTAATGGAGAATAGTTGACAGAACCCATCAACAGCTTACATCTACGAAAGTTCTACACATAGCATCAGAGAGCTTGGCTAAAAACCTAAAAATACTAAAAAAAAGTGAAAAATTGAAAAAGAAATCGTCCCTTGATGAAAACCTAGAAAATAGGCATCTTGGTGACACCAAAAAAATCAAAACTGGAAAAAATAGTAAAAAGAAATAAATTCATCCAATAGTGAAAACCTGGCAAACAAGCGCTCTAGATAAGTACCATGGTAAAAACCTAGCAAATAGGTGCCATGTGTAATCGATCGTTGCTCCGCCATCTACTATTACTCTAATCAACCCTTATCCACTTTCCATAATCATGACAGCCTGACACATTTCATGACATTTGTCCTATGTCCTCTCTATTCCAGCCATGGTTAGTATTTGGTTGACATCACCCCTTTCATATCCTTGCCTTTTGGTATATATCTGCCAGTTTCCATATCATTCACAATAGAAAATACCTGATCTTTTTGGGGCCAAGACTTTCATCATGTAACTATAGTGGGTGTTGCACATGATCTAACATTTGATAAAGTCCTAAAAAAAGTCCTAAAAATTTGAAAAAATCTTGAAAAAAGACCTAAAAATTGAAAAATGTCCTAAGAAAATACAAAAAAATCCAAATCAATGGAAAAAATCCCAAAAATAGAGTCAAAGTCAATGTCTATCTGGTCAAATCAATCAATCACGTCAGTCAGTCTTTTGACCAATGTCTGAACTACGTTGTCTTTGTGCATTTTCTATGTAGGAAAGATTCATCTTTGAATCCCCGAGACATTAGGTTAGTCCTTCTAGGTGCGTCAAGATAAAATCATACTTTCAAACTTTTGTCCTTTGGAAAAAGTCAGTCATTTTGAACTACGAGGTCTCTAAGTGCATGATGTAGGCAAGGCCATCAATCGATGAGCCCCTGAGGCTGCACTAGGTCAGTCCATTAGGGTTCATAACACAACACTTTCACACACATTAAACAATCTTCAAATCAAGAAAATTTCCAATCAAATTTCAAGTGGACATTCTATCAACAATCATTTTTATCAACCCTTTCAGTCAAATCAGCATGTCAACAAGAACATGTAATCAAATTCTATCAATCCGATTTAAACTTGGCGCAATTCTAGGTTCTTCTTCAGATATGTCCTTCTGAAAAACAACTCTCGTCATTTCTTTATGCTTTTGGATGTTTCCTTCCTAAGCATTGTCCTCATCATCTGGCATTTTGATGGATTCTCTTAACTCTGAGAATTCATCTCCTAGATGTCAATGTCATTCACGATGTGTCCTTCCTGAATTTGATATCGCTTGACATTTGGCAACACTTGACATTAAAACACTTGGAAATTTTTGTGATGGTTATCATGATACTAGTTCCTTATGTCATAGGAGCCATGCCATATCATGATGATTATCCCTATATGTTTTTAATCACCTTGCCACTAGTTTCTCAAGGATCTCTTGACTTCAGGATTTAGAGAAGCAACGACGTAGTACAATGATTTTCCTAATTGTTTTTAATCATCTTGATTCTAGTTTCTCAAGGATGTCCTGACTTCAAGATTTAGAGAAGAAATGATGTAGTACAATGAATTTTTTGCCTGTTTTGACTACCATGTGGCTATTTTCTCAAGGATTTCCTAAAAACAAGATTTAGAGAAGCAACGACATCTCATGATGGGTTTGTTTTTTTTTTACGGTTGGTCAAGACAAAATGACTAGGGGCAATTATGTTCCTCGTATGAGTCATGATCATCCTTGTGTACAATTGTTGATATACATGATGATTCGACCTTGCACACTATTGATCTATGTCATATCATAGTGTTTGTTGATCATCATGTCATTTTCACCCAATGATGATTAAAGAGCAACAACTAGACTAGCACTATGGCAAGGTTTTGAAGGATTTGTCATTTCGGCACTAACATGCATATCTTTCTTCACACTAACATTCATCTTCATCTCCCTTCTTGCGTTCTCTGATAATATCTTGTGACATACAAAAACAAAGTTACATACATGATCATACGAGCATTTCATATTCATATCTTACATCTTCAAATACATCGAATACCATAATTCACATTGCATAATGCTATCATTTACATCCATCTATTATAAAATAATTATTTGCATTAACATATAGGAATCATATAATCATACATTTCACAATGTGTCTATAAGCATAAAACATAATATCCATTCATCTCATAACACGATAAAAAACATCACATAGTAGAAAACAGCATAACACATGGAATCATATAGGCCACATCAAAAACTACATCACATATATATAATCCCCCAAAAATGAAATGTCACAGGATAGAGTCATAGGATATCCCAAAAATGGAGCTCGCAGGCTCAAACACCAAAATATGAAAGTGTCTAATACAAAATGAAATTCCTATGCCACACTCCCTATGTCTCATGGAGGTGACTCATGAGGCAGTTGTGAGTGACTCATCATCCGGAACATGACCGAGATGGGAGTACATTTGGGAGTCTGACTTTGAGATCTTGAGGGATCAATAATAGGAGGCTGCCTCCGCTTGGTCGGGTGTCCTAGTAACACTGATCTCATCTCTGCCTGGTGTCCTGATGACACTGATCTTCGCTCTGCTTGGTGTCCTAATGACACTGACCGATGCCCATGCTCTGATCTATGGTTGTGGCCTTATGAATGCTTGTGCGAACTATGTGACCTGTGGCCTAGTGACTGACCTGATGCAATGGACCCCCTAGCACTGGTATGACTACTACTATGTGACCTGCTGCTGCTGTGGGTCCGGGTGCCACTGCCTGTCCTACTATAAGATCGGGACAATCCTGGGTCTTGTCTATTTGGTGGAATGACTTGCTCATATAAAGCCCTATACCGGCCCCTACTCTCTGCCATCTTGGCTAGCTCCCTAGCCATATCCCTTGTCGATCTAGAGCATAACTCGAAAAGCTTGCTAACCCATCACTTTGACTCCTACCATCAGATGATTGCATTGACTTGCTCTACCCGGGTGACCTCTAACTTTGCTGCTAGGGCCTTGTTCTGAAACAAGGCCGCATCAAGTTTTCTCTAAAGATCGACGACCCTCTGATCAATAGTAGAATCAATAGGAAAAATGGGTGATCTATCACCCTCCTCATCACCGAAAATTATCCGCTCTTGCAGCCTCTAGTCTGCCTCATCCTCCTCCTCCTCATCATCATCATCTGTCTCCTCATCCCTCTCTTCCTCCACTTGGACCCCCTCCATGTCAATTTCTAGAGGTTGTCCCTCGACAAATGGATCCTCCTCCACTGGCACCTCCTCCTCCACTAGAACCTCTCCCTCCACTCTCGCCTCCACCTCCTCTCCACCTCTGACCTCCTCCTTGGCACCCACTGCTACCTCTGGCCCAATAGGCTGCTCTCTCTCCTTTCCCTCCTCCTGGATGGGTGACAATGGCACACCACCCACTCTCCTCCTGGCTCTCCTAGGCTGCCTCTGCCCTCTATCATCTCTACTCCTCACGACACCCCTCCGTCCATCACCTCCTCCCTCGCCACCCCCATCATCTCCACCTCCTCTGCCTCCTCCCCCACCACCTCCCTCATCTCCACCTCCTCGGCCTCCATCTCTCCCTCTGGAACCCCTGCCATCTCTGCCTCCATCCCTACCACCTCAGCCTCTCCTCTGCACCCATGGGATAACTGATCTTCATTCTATAGGAACCGAACCATTTGAATTTGTCAATGGGATAGGCCAGTGAATCTGCCACCAGGCATTAAACTCGGCATATGTACCTACATTTGTTGGACCCCCTCCACACCCACTGAACTACAACTAGGCCATCTACCTTCTACTCAACCACTATCACTGATATAGGTGGCCCCCACATGGTCTCTCTGGAAGATCGTGCATACTCTGTCATGCCTACTAGCATATCTTGCTTCTCTCTGAAGTGTTGTAGTACCCACTAGGGCAAGTACATCTCAATAATCCATTGGGTCTATACCGTGTGGCCAATCATTTATCGAAACTGTCTGGAAAAGGATAAATGGCCATCCTAATCGAGCCACTGACCACAATCTCTATAATGCCTCAAGACAAAATTGATCAAGGTGTCAATCTTGTGATGCTAGTAGTTGGTATTCCCAACACAAGTCTGACTCATTAAACTCACATACAGATAGACGTATGGCATCCCATCACCTAGCTGTTGCATCTATACTGGTGGTCGAAAGACGGGAATGCGCTCCCATGCCCAGATCATGAGAAGGGTCATCCCACAACTGATACTGTGACCCTGATGATACACAACGTCATATAGCTAATGGTATAGCATGGCCAGCAAGTAGGGCCCCTAGGAAAAAACTATCCTTTGTGCTCACATACGAATAAGCACCTCCCCCCATCCAATCGGAAATTCATGACCATGACGATCTGGAATCAGCAATCTAGCAATCAGGGTCATCAACATGGCATCCCACCTTGGAAACCAATCAGCCACAACATCCCAGCTGATCTCATAACTGTTGATGCCTAGACCGGCACCACTGACATCCTCATACATCTTTGATAGGGCCCATCGCCCTCGGTGCGGATCATAGACAACTCTCTCTCTGCTAATCAAAATACGGAGAATACGGTAAATGTCCTCGAAGGTCACTGTAGCCTCTCCGATAGACATGTGAAATGAGTAGGTCTCTAAGTGCCACCTCTCACAAAGAGTTGTCAACAAACCCCTGTTTGCTCGAATAATGGGCATGTAGGTAATATAGTACAGACCCAACTCCATTAGTCGCTGTCTTTGCCTATTACTCAGGCGATCTCAGAAGGCGTATATCATCAGCTTGAACTCTCAAGTGTAAATCGGCATAAGCCGACTCTGCACAAATAAGGACAAGAATTAGCATAGGGAAGTCAAAGGTTCATCTAAAACTAATCTCAGCACAAGTCAACTTTGGTCAACTACAATTATGTCACGTAAACCACAAATGGGTCACAATTAGTCAATTGCATCTCTAAAAGTGACAATTGTGTTGCAATATGTCACGTGTATCGTTCCAACTATCAAATGCGTAACCCAACAACTAATGCGTCATTTCACATGATAATTGCATCTCGATTTGGCAAATGCATCATTGGGCATGACACTTGCATTGCGATTTGGTAAATGCATCGTGGGATCTAGAAATTGTGTTGTGACATTGCAGATGCGTCACAAATTCATCACTTGCATCACAACTTGACGATTGCATCATTTACCCTTGCATATGCGCAATCAAACAAAGAAACCCTAATCTACCCATTGCACTTGCATCGTGACACAAACAAATGCATCAAAATTGAAGGCGCTTGTGGTCTATGCAACATCATTTTCGTCGCAATGCATCTGCTTTCCCCCCCTAAAGCCTAATTAATGCATTAAATTCTAAAATTGACAAGGGGGATAGGGTACTTATCGGTGCATCTACGCCCTCGGGTCGTCAAAAAGTCCGCACACAATATCCTCAATGAGTAGTCACTGGAATCACCATCATCGCTCTGATCTCTGGTTTCTAAAATTTCAATATAACAAATGATAAAATGACACTTGGTTTGACCTTTTCAACCTATTTATAGGCTAAAAATTAGGGTTTTGACCTAATGGGTTGTACTGGAGGCTCATTTGACCACCTTTGACTGGCATTTTGGCTAGTTCAACATCCTTCATTTCTGAATCGGATCGCGCCATCACTTTTTTGGTCATTGATTGATTTAATCGGGACACTTTCCAATTTTTTCAGACCCCGGGTCAAAATTTGTAAATTTTCCCGTGGGGGCATAGGCACTCCATACTTTCATTGGGGCATATTCTGGACTTGTTTTCTTTGCCAAAATGTGACAAGCTACATTATGACAAAGAGAGGCAAATGTAGACACCTAAAAATGACCTAGGCCTAGGAACGCTATTTTATCACTTTTCGTCCTAGCATAATTATGACATTTTAATTATGTTCCTAACACACTTTCAACTATTAATTAAATAATTTATAATTATTTAATTAATTCAGAATCTCTTATTCTTCTTGATTATTAAATAAATAAATCTTATTTATTTAATACGTCACTAATTACCTAAAGTCAACTCATAATTAAATAAATTCTCATTTTATTTAATTAATCTTTATCATTAATGTCCTCTTGATTATCAAATAAATATATTTTAATATATTTATTCAATATGTCACTAATCCCTAAATCTTCTCTTTTAATTAAATAGATTTATTAATTTATTTAATTAATTAACCACTTCCTCTGAATTAAATAATTATTCTTAATTATTTAATTACTATATGTGACACTTTGTTATTTTTAAAATAAAACAATTTATTTAAAAATGTCTTACATAGTTAACTGATTCTTCTTTTAGTAATTAATTTCAAAAATCAATTACTTATTATCTCACAAAATCTATATTTTGAATTAATTTAATTCAAAATGGAAAGATTCTTCTGCAAATCAAGTAATTTCTAAAATTACTGATTTTATAAAATCCCATCTTCCTATCTTTTGATTTTTACTAATTTCATCTCATTATCACGTTTATTCTTGATTTAATTTATTTAATTAAATCTTATTCACACATTTGGACATTTTGCCCTAACCCTAATTGAGAGTTGCCATTTTGAATCTTAACCATTGATTCTAGGGAATTTTCTCAATCCCTCATCTCATCTATCTGTTCAAGATTGCATTTTCTATAAAATGACAATCTTGATCTCATTTTGGGGATCACTTATTTTTATCTCTATTTTTTATTTGTAATGTCATTTATAGTCATTATCTTATCATCTTTTAGGCTTACCTGATAACTTGCATATTAGGATTAAATTTCTAGTTATATAGGTTATTTTATAAATCCTTCAAAGCTTTGCTTAGGGCTAGACAGTAGAGGATTTTCTCACATACACAATCTGAGGGCATCCATTACAACAACAAAGCCAAGGAGGTGCAAGGGAAATTAGCCATGGAGCATAGGAATGGGTGAGATCTTTCTATTTTCCTTCATTTCTTGTTATTTTCTCTTTTGCATTCGATTGCTATGATGTTTTTATTAACATGCAGATGTTGCTAACCCAGTTTTCACCTTGTAGGAAAATATACATCATTACAGTTGCCTAACTCTAATTTTCTAAATTTTCATCGCCACTTAGGGCCTATTTTTTTCATGATTACCCTGCATACACTCTATACCTAGTGAACTAATACCAACACTAGGATTAAGAGAGGTCAATAACCCAAGATCCACAATCAATGTTTTATTGCGGGATTCCATGATTCTTGCACTTCATCTAACCATAGTATTAGAAGTAGAAAACCAAGTATTATGAATCATACAAGGGATAAACCAAGGAAAGAACACAATCTTTGATGATTTCAATTACGCTTGAAATGAAATAAGTGGGAACAATAGAAAATCTAAAAACTGAAACAAAAAATTGAAAGCAACCAATAGAAGCATAAAAAAGAAATTTGAAAACCTTGAAAAATTGAAAGTCAAAGTCAACATGGACTAAGATGCCAAGAAGGGAATCTTGGTCCTCTTGATGAAATTCTAAGGTTCCAAATATTGAAATAGAAAACAACACACCAAAGGTTTTGAACAAAAAGCTTGAGAGGGACTAAAATGCTAGGAAGGGTGTTTTAATCCTACCAAAGGTTTCTTTTAGAAAAACATTAAATTTTGAGTTGTCTATAATTTTTATAGGTTGCCTATGGAGGGATCTAATGTTTGGAAATAGAAAAATATGCAAATAGATGCAAGGAAAAGTAACTTGTAACAAGCAACTGAATGAAAATTTGAATGCAATTCTTTCAATTTTCCATGCAATAACAATGATTCTAAATGCAATTAGAATGATTAAAAATGTACTTTTTCATTTTTTCAATGATATGAAATGATGCAAGAAAGTAAAAAATGCAACCTATATGCACTTTCACTAATTCAAATATGAGAAACCTTAGATGCAATTTCACTAATACAATATGTAAGAAACCATAGATGTACTTTCACTAATTCAAGATGCAATGAATGCAATCTAGATCTAAGAATTTTATGGACTCCAAATCAAAAAATGAATGCTCAACAAGGTCGGGTTTGAACCAAAAAGATTAATGAAAAAACAGACACACAATGTAACTCTTTCTCCAACTAACATTCAAGGATTTCCTAAGAACCCTATTTGGATTGAATATCAAACTCACAAGTGAGTCAATTCTCAATTAGGAGGACCTAGGAGGGGGATTCCTATGCTTTTAGGGGTTCACCACCAAAAAAATGCTTGGAAAAGAAAAATAAGCATTCAACCTACAAAACCTAGTTATGTAAGCTAAATGAGAGATGCAAATGATGAAATTATGCAATAGAAAGATAGGATGTGTGTACCTGGGAAGTTTGGAGATGTTGTGAGGATTTTAGAAATGCAAAGAAGTTGTCAAAATGTGTCAGGAAGGACAAAGATTCCTTTATTGTTGTCTTATTCTTACTGTTGTTTTTCAAGGAAGATGCAAAATCTTTGGATCTTAGAATAAAGTCTCAAAGAATCTCTAAAAAATACCCCTGGGAGGACTAAGATTCCCTAGGTGGCATATTAGTCCAATTCTAAATTTTTGAAAACTCTGAATGTGATCATGATCTCCAAGGTATGCACTTGCTTCCTCTCAAATCTTAGGTTTTTAAACTTTTGGATTTGAGTTGAGTTTTCATAAAGATGACAACTTTGTAATGCAACTTCGCAAATTTACAATATTTCACTCTAAATGATCTTCAAGTCTTCAACCTAAATCTACAATAACAAGCATGCAAGAGATGAAAAACTTGTTTATTATTAGTGAATGGGGGTTTTCCTTGGTTAAACCCCTTGTTGGTAATTAAACCTTGAAATATAATGAAATAAAGGAGGAAAATGATAAATGAACAACATGCAATGTTACAACTCACCAAACCCTTGTTGTAAATTCTACAACCTTGTTTGAAATGGCTAGCTTGAATGTAGATTTTGAATCAATGGAATGCTTTGATAGATCTTGCTTGAATTTCTTTCTTGAATCAAAACCCTACATCACACATGTTAGCAAAAAAAATACATGATGTAATAATCTCCTTTCATATGATTATTGAACCTTGATGATGGATCCACATGCCAGATAAACTACTCTTCAATGCTCTTGTGAACTCAAGTATGATATGATGAATGCTCTCACAAAAGACTTAGATGAGAATAAGAGAAACAACGTTGTATTTATACTTATCTATGCTTAATATCTATAAATTACACCACACCAAGCCAACATAGGAAAATATTAATGAAAGGAGGATAAGTTGTGCTAGAATTTGAAATTAAATACCAAAAATAAGCCAAGAAGGACCAAGATTCCCTAAGTGGCATTCTAGTCCTAAGGCTCAAATATTAGGTCATAGACTCCCAAAGGGGACCTTTTCAAGTGTGTTCAAAATCAGGGTCCCAAGACCTTTGGGGGACTAAGACGCCCTAGGTGGCATTTTAGTCCCAACCCAAAAATCATGGACACACAAACAAAATCATTAAATGATCATTTTACCTTTGATGATTTCCAAGATTAACTAGAAAAGATGTAGTTTATTATTCTTGTGGATGCAATAGGACCAATTAAGACATAAATAAGGATAAATAAATCAAGGTGTGCCCAAACAAGTGTGAAAATGCAATGGTATGCATTTTGCTACACTATAGTAGGCTGAGGACATTTTTTAGTGTCTACATATTCAATTCATTATGCACCTCTTCATAAATTTTAGCATCCTCATCATCATCATCCAATTTGATCATAATAGGAGGTCAAATGATAATGTCCATGGAAGAGTTCAATTCTTGTTGTGGTTCTTGTATTGGATTTATTTGTTTTGATGAAGGGGGGATGGTCATGTATTGCTTTAGTCAAGTTTAGATTTTGAATTTCTTTGTTTAATTATTCATGTAACTTGCAAGCAAGGGAACAATGTCTATGCCTACACTCTCTAGCACCTCTGTTTCTTTTATATTTTTTCAAGTTTCATCTATGTAGGAGTGGTTTGATCAACCATTGGTTTCTTTTCTTCCCTAAGGGGAGGAATACAACAAACCATGGGAGGTTGTTCAACCACTTTCTCTTTGAATTTGTAAACTTGTTTTATTCTAGGATTTGTGATAGGGTTTGTTTCATTGTCTCTTGGTTGTTTGTAGGATGTGGGTGAATGTTTTGTCTTAGGTTTGTCCTAGTTCTTTGGAATTTATTTAGACTCTAGCATGGTTTTGTGAAGGATATTAGGCTTGGTGGTGGGTGGTGACTTCAAATTTTGATACGAGAGGCAAAATAAGTCTTCTCATGGTTTTATAGGTTACATAGGTTCTGGCCAAAAAAAATCTAAGGAAAAGTTACCTTTATAGGATAATGGATTAAAGCCATTGTGGGAGATAGTGAAAACTTCATTGTCAAAGGGAAACTTTGGGAATTTATGCACAACCAAAGAGATATATTTCATGGATTACATCCATGGATAGCCTAACTTTGCATGAAATTGGTATGATTTTGGGATGATGGAGAATGAGACATCTAATGTTTTTGGTCGTATTTGCAATGGTAAAGTGACCAATCCAATCATAGCACAAGCAAAACCATTATATGTCTTGACCCATTCTTTTGGTTTGTCATATATATCTTGATAGAGCTAATTTAAAAGTAATAATTCCTCAGTGATCACATTCCCTCCACAAGTAGGATCTAATAGTATCCCATTAGTGGGCCTGTCATATATTCAGTCAACTATGTAGAGAGGACCATCAAGTGCATGTTTAAGTATATCCTTAGAGGAGAAAGCAATATCAAGATGATTCTTAGTTCAGCCCTTATGAGGAATAACATATGTCACTCCTACCATTTCATCTATAGGATCATTATCAATAAGGTCAATTTGCATAGAATCATTGTTGTCATCATTTGTGTCAATATTCATCACATAATTCTTTGTAATTTCACTAGATTTCACAAATGAAATAATTTTTTTTGGAATGGGGTTGGTAAAAATTTGTAAGCTTTGGTTAGGAGGGGCAATGGAATTATTTCCTTGATCACTAACACCTCCAACATAAAGACAAGGGTATGTGCAGGATCATCAATCAAAAAATAGGTCGTTAAGTGGCAATAAAATTTAGAAAATCAGAGTTAGGCAACTTGACATAAAAAATTGAATAAGTTATCTATATTATTTCAAAAATATGTAAGAATATAATTTGTACCAAATTTAATTTAGTTTCTAAACTGCTAGGTTTATTTAAAAATAATAATCTATTTGGTGAAATTTTGAAATTTCAATGTAGTAGTACTTAAATTTTAGGGAAAAAATAAGAAGTAGGTGTCTGTCTAACCACCCTAACCACAATAAAATGATAATATTTTTTTTTAAGATTTTAGATATAAATAGGGGACTCATGTACGGATATGATGCATATTTTTTTGTAATTTTTTTCCAAGTAAATAATTAATTATGATTTTCTTATTAAATTAAAAAATATATATAAAAACTCGTATGTCTAATCTTGGTCAAAACTTCATGAAATTCATTTTTTTTTAATCCTATAGTTTACGAAGCATAGAATGTGACACGTATTTCGGATTCAAAAAATGTGATACCATTTGAATGTTATAGATGTATTTCAATCAACCTATAAATCAAGAATTTAGTCGTAATTCAAATAGAAAATGAATAATAATTATTTTATAAATTCAAAGTAAAGCATAATTTATACTAGTGGAAAGTTGAGAATCTCCTTTAAAAACCATTTTCGTTTCATCAATTTTGGGTAAAAAAAAATTCATCAACCACATGGGTCATCATATCACTTAGATATCACCACTTTTTGGCCCATCATGATCCTGCACATGCCCACAACTATAATCAAGGAGATCTTGAATGAAATGTTTAAGACACTTGCAATGTTTTGTTTCATAACCATTTTGTTGGTGATAATGGAAAAAATTATTTAATCTAAAGCTTGGGGGTAAAGGCTTATTAGGATCAGGTTTTTTGATGGGCGGCAAGGCAATCATTTGTGATTCTAAAATTTGGGACATTGTGTTATGAAGGGTATTGGGTAAGGGAGTGAATTATCTTTTTGCGTCCAAATAGCTAAAGGGTATCATGGCTTTAACAACAACTACTTATTTGTTGGTATGTTGATTTTTTTGTTGAGGAGGATTGAATTGAAGGAACCCTTTATTTTGTTTTCGAATAGGTGGGGAATTGGTTTGGTTTGCGGGCTCAAATTTCTCAATTTGAGTAGAGGTGGACTTTGTATCTTGGCTACTTTAAACTGAATTTTGATAATCATGAAGGGTAGTACACAATTGCATGAAGGATGGGAGTTTAATAATGGTAAGCTTGTCTTAGATTTTTCTTTGCAAATTTTCTATGAAAATATTTTTAATGTGAGGGTTGGAGACCTTAACATCGATTTGGGAATAAAGAAATTGATAGGGTGAGATAAAGTCAGGTATCTTTTCTTCTTCTTTTTGCTTGCATCTCATCAAATTAGCCAAGATCATCTTAGGATTCATATGCACTTGGAAGTAGTTTAAAAATTCCTCAACAAGTTCATTGAATGAACAAATTAAGTTGTTTGGTAAAGAATAAAATGATTCCAAGGTAGTGTCTTTCAATGATCTAGGGAAAAATTTGGCCAAAATTTATCATCAAGGAAAAATTCACTACATAAGACAATATAAGCATTCACATGGTTAGAAGGATCTCCCTTCCTTCCATATTTCTCAAATCTAGGCACCTCTACACCTTGTGGCATCAATGTTCACAATATCTTGAAGGAAGGATTGCTTTTGAAATAATATGTAGGTGGACCATTTTGATTTTGATTGATGGTGGAAATTTACTTTTGAAGGGATGAAACGGTTTGGAAGAGTATTGTTATAAGAGGGTCATTACTTATGATATAAGATGGAAGTGGAAATGGTGAACGAGTGTATGTGTTTGAAGGAAAATTGAATGGAATTCTTATATGTGGTAAGGTGGTAGGACATATGATGTGTGATGGCACATAGGAATTAGGGATGCTAGCAGAAATACCCAAGGAAAGAATCACATTACTAACTTGTTGCATTGTTGTTGTGATTAGAGGAGTGATATAGGTAGGTATTTGATAAATTATTGTGGGAGGAGGAATTTAATATCCTCCTTGGCTTGTGTCATTTCTTTTGGTAAAGGACAAATAGTGTTTGGAGTGAGATTTTTTCCAAAGAATTGAACTATTTTTCTCACAAGGTCAAGCCCATCTTCACTTTCAAGCATGCAATGAATGTTATCTATAGTAAGGGTGGTAGTAGTTGAAATATTGTCATTTTATAGATGATTTTCTAGGTTTTCTAGGTCCTCAAGAATTTTTATTATGTTTTCTTGTGGGACACTATCATTCCTTGTTTAAACTTGCATACTACTTGAAGGCAAAGAGTTGCTAAGGGTATTTTCCATACCTAGTGTACTAGTGTCAATAATAGGAGGAAAGAGCTTGACAACCCAAGATCCAAAATGATTGTACTATTGTAGGATGAAATGAGTCTCAAACATTGTCTCACTACAGTATTATCAATAGGACACCAAATAATCATACAAGGGATACTAAATGTAATGTGACAAAAAATGCAATGTAAGCTAAGAACGATGAAATGTTTGTAATAGAAATTTTGGAAACTAAAATAGAAAGGAAATAAAAAAAAACATAAACCTAGAAACCTTGTTTTGAATCCCATAAAATGTAGTGCAAAATGTGCAAAGGGACTTATTTTCCCAAGGTGGTGAATGAGTCCTAGTGAGAACTTTTTTCAAAAAAAAAAGAATTTTATTATTTTTATGTTTTATGATCTGTACATGAGATGCAAATGTAGTTTTTTACCAATTTTCAATGAAATTAGATGCAAAAATGCAAGCTATATGATATTTCACTAATGCACAATTTGAAACCCTAAAATTTAAGTTAGCCAATTCGAGTCCTAATGCAATGTTAATGCAAGCAAGATAAAGAACTCCAAATTAGAAAAGAAGCAATTCTAAATACAGGTTCACCAAAATGAAAGGTGGAAAATTGTTTTGTTTCCCACCCTAGGGTTTTAGGGCCTAGAAAAGGCAATTTTTACTTTAACTGAAGAACAAACCCTTGATATCCCTTTGCAAAGGAGAAAGAGATCTTGCAAGAGGTTTGTTCTAGGGGCTAAATATGATCTAATGAGGGGTTCAAAACCAATTTTAGACTTGGAAAAGATAATGGAATGCAAGATGAAATGAAAAACCCTAATTGAATGTAAAGTAACACTAAATGACCTAGAAAAGTGTATGAAACAAACCAAAAAACTATAAATTAGAATGTGTGCATCTAGAAATTTGGAGAAGGCTGAATGAAGGTCTAGAACACTAGAAAATCTAATTTTACTATTGACTAGGACTCATTTTCCAGGCTAGGAAAATCAATCCATTTTTTGGGAAACTATGCAGGAACAAAAATATGCCAAAACGGTATCCAAATCTCTAAAATTTTGAAAAGTGGCTAGAATTGGGACTCATTCACTAGAAGTTGTGAATAAGTCTAGTTGGTATTTTCTACAACTTCAAAGGTTGATCTTGATCTTCTTTTTCTACTCTATCCTTCTTGATTGGTTTCCAAATTTGAATCTCTGATTTGCAACCTGTAGGTGATCTCCAAGATTCTCCAAGGCTTGATGACAACTTTGAAAACTTTGAATGATTTGAAACTTTTCTCCAATCTTTCTCCTTACAAAATCTACAACCTATACTTATGAATCACACACAAATGAGCGGGAAAAATGTTTTTGGGTTAGTGAATAGGGGTTTTCCTTGGTCAAACCCTATTTTGGAAATCAATCCTTGAAATGAAATAAAATATGAATGGAGAATGATGAATGAACAAATGACAATGTTGCAACTCACCAAACCCTAGTAATAAGGTGCTAAAAATATGCTTGAAATAGTTGCAATGAATGCAAATATTGATTCTAGCTTGAATGATGTTGATCTTGTATGAAACAATTGCTTGAATAAAAAATGATGCTTGAAATATTTGGCATGATTATTGATGCTTGAAGAATGCTCTAATTTTTTTGATAATCTACCTTTGACTACTCTTGTGAATTCTTCTGAACTCAAACTTTCCATAATGATGAATACTTGAATGATTGGGATGAAAATGAGAGAAAGAACCTTGTATTTATAATCAATTATGCAAGAATTATTGAAATTATAATACTACAAAACGACATCAAATCGAGGAGAATACAATCTATTCAAAAATATGAATTAAATTTTGATTTTGTGCCACATGGGACTCTTTTTCCCAAGGTGGAAAATGAGTCCCATTTGACATAATATATGGGACCAAAAATCAAAAGTGCTTATAAATGATCTTGTTCGCGGCCAAAATACCTAGGTGGGACCCATTTGCCCAAGGTGGTGAATGAGTCCCAAATCACCAAATCTGGGCCACACAAGCCAAAAACACCTTAATTATGATTGGGTATTGATTGGTGTCGAGATTATCCTCGAAAAGATGTAATAATTAGGCTTGTGAATGAAAAATAGGGCCAATTAAAGTAAATAAATCCCAATTATTAATTTCAAGCCTAGAAAAGTGTGAATGTTTGTTACAACACTTTAGATAACGGAAGATTAAAGTTAAAAATCATTTTATCAGGTGTAATTAATTAATAATACCTTAGAAAAGTGTGAAAGTGTGTTACAAAACTTTACAACACTTTAGCAAGGTACCATTTGAATTCATTAGTTCACAAGGGCCCAAGACCTAATGTTAATGTTTCGATCACATTAAAACACTAAATCAAGGCAAAATTAAGCCTAATTCAGCAAGGAGGGCCCAAAAAAGTGTGAAAATGTCCCTGATAAATTTTTTTGACACTACACTATGAAAGCTCAGAAAACAAGTCTATGAAAATAGCACCATCCTTGGAAATGGTGCCAAAAATGTAGAGCCTAAACTAATGTATTATAAACTTGGTAGAACCTACACAATTTAGAGATATTTCTAACTAAATGGTCCACTAAACATATCAAAGGCTACATTAAAATTTCAACTGAAGGTTTGTAAACTTGTGATGGTGCTACACTGTATGTGCCTTTAGAGACCCAAGGTTACCTGAGTGATCTTATTCAAGATGGTGTACATGTTGAAAACTCACATAATTTTAAATAGTAAAAGAAACAACTACTGCTAATGGCTATGGGTGCCTATAGGTTAACCATAGATAACCAGAACTGATGAAAACTAATAAATAAAATTATTCTAACCTCTAAAGTGTTATCGCTTAACCAAATACATGCATGTTCATCAACATTTATTACTAATAATTAAAGTATGAAATTCTAATTTAACTTGCATGTAATTCATGGAATAATAATAAATAGTAAACAACTATAAAACAAAAATAAACAACTAGAAATGAAGTGAAGAATAGCTACCTTGAGTGGCTTGCTCAAGTGGTTGCTCTCAGTTTAACTAGAACCAAATCTAACTATCAGATACTATGCATCCATGTGAAATTAATGTTATTCATTGCATATCATGAAAGATTACATAAAATATTTTTCACATATTGTATTCAATGAAAATCATTCTGAATAACCATTATGTCTATAGATAACTCAAAATTAAAAAATAACTGATAATGAAAACTGAAGATAACTAACTTATTGAAGGACTCAACCATCGACTATATACAAGCATGAGGAAATATTATTTTAAGAAACAACTAGCTGCAATCATTAACTTCCACTCCTAAGTATTAGAGTATATAGTTAATATTGAATTGTCCAAACCATAACTGAAAAGAAAGAAGAATACTAATAGAAGTAAAACTGTATAAAATACATTTGCATGTAAAACACACAAACATTTATTAGAATCCTATTAGCAAAATATTTCTTCTTCTCCAATTCTTTATTAATTTATTATAATGATGAACATTCAATCTCCATTAGGTGTATTCAAATAGTAGTTATTACATTCAACTTAATTTGGAACTCCCTTGATTTTCTGTCCTAGTCTTCCTTTTGTTGTAGGTTATAGCTTCTAGTTGCTATGTGCTACAATTCCTCCTTGGTTGCAAAAAGGTTAACTCACAAAAAATGTGCACAAGACTAACTACCATAATTAAAACATAGAATTACATCCAAATTCCATGCATACTCACCTATAAATCATGAAATACTATTATGTCATAACTATATTTCCATGATTATGATTCAGGTTCAAGTATGTATAATAAGTATGAAAAGATAGCATACTATAGGAGTACTGTTTGAAAGGTATATCTAAAAGTGTTTGAAAGTATAAATTAATGTAATAGAAAATAGGCTAATAACTAGACCCATCAAAGACTATTGTATCCTCTTTGATATAATATTTTAGATAAAAGGATATATCATGCTACAAGATTTTTAAGGTGAGATTGACTATTTTTAGATGAAGGTTCAATAAAGATACCATCACACAAATATTTAAATATGTTGGAGTACTATTTATCTAAATCAATGTTGTAATAGAAAGTGATGTTAGACGAATTTTCAAAAAAAAATGGGGAAAAGAGATTGTGAATTGTAAATTAGAAATCCATGGATGAATTTTGAAGTGATGTGAGGAAAAACTTACCATTGCATTCACATTTCAATTATCTTTTTGAGGAATATTGTCAATAGCGTAAGAAAAAATAATTTTAATATTCATAAGGCCAAGTCATGATATTGTGATAATGTATATTTCTTTTCTTGATAAGATCATTGATTTTTCTTACAATCAATTGTGAGTCTCTAAAAATAATAATATGTTGAATATTAAGGGATAATACCACACATAAACTAGTAATAATATATTTGTATTACAAAATGTTGTTAGTTCATAAGAAATTGAGATAGTAAGATAGGGTAATTGTCTTGCCTGAATGGGGTATTAGTATAACCCTAACACTCGAGCCAATTCGACACCTAGAAACATTAAAAATAAATATCATATTTGATAAATTTCTAATGGAACAACATGATCATTGCGAAATAATTCCTTTTTTTATAAGGCAAGTAGTGAAGGAATGTCAATTTAGTGGTTAGTAAATGGTTTACCTTTAATTTATTTTAAAGAAATAAAATTAATGCCAAATTTTGTTAACAACATCACCCATTTGGCAAGATGTCCTAATAAAACAATTTTTGAAAAGAGAATTTTTAATGGATCAAATTTTATAATAAAATGGATTTCAAAATTTAAAATATAATGCCATAATTTATGTGTTGCAAAAAAAGAACTAAACATTGTTTCTCAAATGTTGTGTATCAAGCCTCATAATTAAGTAAAGTGTGACAAATATAATATACAAGACATTCTTTACCATTTTCATTATGCTGTGCTAGTAATGTTGCAAGAGAATTAGATAAGGAAGAAGTATAATGAATGAGAGGCAATCTGAGATAGCTTCTTGTAAAACAGGAGGATTATATAAAAACAAATTAAATAATAAAATATATGAGAATCCTCATTCTAACAAATATGAGAATATTTCTTATGAAGTCAAGAGTGAAAGGGAGAGTTTGATCTTATTGAACACCCAAAATAATGAGGGGGTGAATCAGTATTCCTAAAAACTATTTAATCACCAACTATCTAATTAACATAAGATACTCAAAAATTAACAAAAATGAAAGCATAAACAACCTATAACACATGCAACACATGAACACATGAATTTTTACATGAAAAAAATGACAGGAAAAACCATAGAGAAAATTAGCTCATAATCTATTATGACTAGTCATAAATTATTACATAAAGGCTCACTACAAGGACTCATTGTCCAAGTGAACTCACTGTTCACAAAAAAATGTAAGATAAGAAAAGTGAATACAAAGCAAAGATTTGAATCTATACAAAGTGCATCTGTCATATGTTGAATTCGGTTCCTTTGAAGCTCAAGATTCTAATCCAAAACACTTCGCATGATATAGAACATAAAATTGCTCAGAATTATATTTACATATCCTTTTCTCAATATTCTATGAAAATTTCCTTTCCTACTTGAATTCGGATCACTTCTCTATCTCATCATCATCATCATCCAACTTTAAATGATCTTCTATATATGTATATATTATTAGAAATAATGCAAACAATAATTAGGTTTTCATAATTAGATGATGCCAAAGGAAATTAAAAACATGCCTTGTCGACACCCAATTCAAATTAAAATACCTTTGCACAAAAAACTCATGAAATATAGGTCAACATGGACTTATAATAACTCCTTCTTACATTTACATTACAATTTTAATCTCCGTAATCTTTTACATATTTTAGGTTAGCCAGGCATAGGACCTATAGCATAATACTTCAATTGATCACCACACATACAACATGTGGATATCAAAATATCAAGCCAATTGGAAATATTAACCTGTACACACTTGTAAACATCATCCCAAAACCACAAGACCTGGTACACACTTACAAAGAAGTGTAGATAAAAAAGGCCATAGCCATTACACAAAAACCTAGCAACACTCCACAAATACATAATTTCTCTCATATGCAACTTTTGAACCATCTGTCCAAGCCAACTAAAATTATAGATTTAGGCATTGATAATAACACATTGGAATCACAAAGAAGGATCTATATGTGTGATGAAATTCTAACCAAAAAATGGTTGGAACATAAACCAAAAATTATAGAAACATAGTAGAAGTGCTTAACTATGAATAATTTTTTTTGTGTAGAATATTATTCATACCATTCTGATATTCACCATGTAGCATTGACATCAATGAAAACATATATTTTCTTCATTATTTCAACAATATCCCCCTTTGTCATTGATGGCAACCTATGCCAAAAAAAATTATCTCCACACCTCTCTTCCCCTTTGAGATCAAGGGAAAAGTGTACACACATACAAAAACTTATATCAACCATATGTACAAATTGAATTGAACTAAAGTAACTAACTTCCCCTTAGAAAAATTAACTAAAATTTCCTACCACATCTGCATGTGTACAAATAAATCTGAAAAAAATCAGAGAACTAAAAATGAAAAATGATCAACCTAAAGATGCTAACCCAAGCTTTTCTAGAATGACTTTCAAAGCGAGCTTTCCCTCTTGAAAAATCCTTTTTTCTATTGCAAGAAACCTTTATAAAGTCTCAAGCTCCATCAAGGAATCTTCTCCTTCTTCCATAGTACTGGGTTTAAGATTTATCTGTGAAATCGTGTTAGCACTGGCAAGGACATATGAAATAGGTATGTGTTGTGATTGTACAAAGTCCCTTAGCTTTCCAAGTTTCCTAATAATATTTTCCTTCTAGGTCTGCAATGTAAGAAATTTTTCATACAAATCTATTATAGCAGTCCAAGTATGATACTTTGTATCTAGTGTCAGATCATAGTCACTTGATGCTTTAGAAATCTGAATCAATTGAGTCTATTTTACCTTTTATATTCTATGTGGCTTCCAGCCATGCTATGCAATATAAAATCAATGTTTTTTCCTCATCCTCACAGTCATGTATCTCTTTCAAGAATTATTCAACCTTAGCATGATTTGATGCACATTTTTATGTAATTATTTTTATAGCCTCTGCTTCAAATTGCCATTTCAAACTAGAGGCATATCCCTTAAAAAAATCAACCAGGAATTTCAAGTTCTCCATATAAGATAATGAAGTATCAATATTAGTACCCAAAGTGATGTCCTACAAAACTTTCATCACTTCTTCCATCAACTAATTAATCTTTTGCATGCTTCAAGAATTTATTTTCTTGCTGATACATTTAACACATCACTTAAAATCATCTTATGCTTAGGGGGCATCTTACATAAGTCACCAGTAGGAAATTGTAACAATTTTCAAGATAATTCTAGTTGGAACCATATTTGACTAGGTAGTACACTCTTTATATGATCATTGAAGGATTTTCCAAAGATATTGGGTAACTCCTTAGGTTTCTTGGCTTCTTCATTCTTTCCAAAATTAGTAACTTCATCTTTTTCCTTTTCCTCTTCTTTACTGGAGGACTTATCTTTATCTTTGTCCTTGTCTTTCTCCTCTCCTTCATATTTTCCTTTTTCACCTTGCTTAGCTTCTTCATTTTTTTGTTCCTCTCCTTCCTTTTCATCATTAGTTCTATTTTTTTCTTCCTCATTTTTCTACCTTTGTTCATTTTCTACTTCATTCTTATTACCTTCACTAGTTACATGTTCTATATCTTACAGAGGAACATATATCTCAAGATTGTCTCAAGAACTATGCTTCCCAGAGAGAGGGGAGTGCCAACCTCTATAGTTTCTTCTCCAATAAAAATATTTATTTCTGCATCATGCATATCTTGATCATTTTTTGTAGGCTCTTCTATGTCTCGAGGAGTATTATTTAGAATTTCTTTTGCATCATCAATACTTTCATTTTTGTTAACATCTCCCTTGATGGAGGAACAAACAAGAATCATATCATACTTCTATGGTATTTCAATAACATTCTCTTTGGTCTCCTATATTTTCTCAATTTGATCCTAATCTTTTCCCATGAGAAGCATCATCCTCCACTTTGATCTCAAATGTTTCCTAAAAAATTGAGCTACTTTGGCCTTATCAAATTTAGACATGGAGAAGCCAATCTTCTCCATAACATCTAATCTAATATTTTCTTCTAACACAATGGCTTCTTCTCTCTTTTCTAATAAAACCTTCCATACATCATCCATGACCTTTTTCCTGATATACTCCATATTAGCTTCAACAATAATAATATATTTGATGATAGTTGCGATTATTGTGACTCTATTTTCCTCATTTTCATTAGGATACATGATAGCAATTACCTTCAACATCTTGTTGTGCAAAATAGCCTCAAATAGTGCATCCATGTACATTTGGCTTGAAGGATTCTCTGGAGTAGACTTCTTCCTTTTATTCTTCTTTGGATTACCAGATTCAAGATTCTTTCCTTTTTTTTATGTTACCTTGTGCATATGTACCTGACAGGCTTTCATTTCTTTCTCAATATCTTCTTCTCCAGATGATTCAAATATCTCTATTATTTGTTTCTTTGAAGTGGTGTTGATTTTTTTCATAGTCAATGTTGACTCTTTACCCTCGGATTCTTCTTCTTCTTTAGAAATCACACTCATATCCTTATCTATTTGAGATTTCTACTTCTTTCCTCTTTTTTCTTAAAGATAGATGACGAGGCTACCAGTGTATCTTTTTTTTTCTTCAATTTCAATTCTTCTACCATTGAATCACTAGTCTCTATTTCTTGGTACTGTGAGGGGTAGAGGTTGGTCCAAAAGTATTGGAAGGAGTCCTACAAGATCTTCTACGTTTGGAGGACTCAACCGCTATAATTGCTATTTTAGTATCTATTTTTCTTAATATCTATATTTCTTCTATTATAAGACCATGTTCCTAGAAAATTTCATTCACAACATTTGTCACTCTTTTCTTACTTGTAAGTTCTAGCAATTCCATATGTACTTTCATCAATTTTTCTACATAATTTCCATGTATTTCTTGGTTAGGATCCTTATGATTTCTTAGAAATTTTTTAATAAGACCATCAATGTCAAATTTATTCATCTCATAGACAATTGGAGGAATCCAAACTATTATGGGTTCCATAGCTTTAGTGATACGAAAATCAGTGGAAACTAAGAATGTGATATCATCTCGATATTTTTCCACTCAGGAATGAGGGAATATTTCCATCTCATGCATTCTCTTCTAAAATACTACAAATAATGTACTAAGTGCTTCTTCTTGAATTTTTATGTCACCAAGTCTATGTAAAATTTCCAAAATATGATGTGACGCTAGTCTCCTTTGATCCCATATGACATTACTTCTTCCTAGAAGCTCCCTCAAAAAATAAAATAACAAACAAAATACAAGAGAACTAAACTTGAACAAATATTTCTTATGTTTAGTCTATTTCAAGTTATAAAATAGTTGTTTTCAAGGAAATTCACATAGATCATAGTCCTTACCCTTTTGTACCATGTCATAGGAAACATGGATTATTGTAGCCGACACTGAATTTTCCCTATTGGTGTAATAGATTTTATATCCTATCACCATTTCCACATACCTTACTAAAGGGTTCTGAATAATTTCCAACATGAGAGTCCTATGATTGAATGTGGCTCTAGTAAGCTCCATTACATCTTTATTCTTTATAGATTTCAATACTAGCACAAGTCTAGTAGCACAAAGCCTTGTCACTTCCCTTATAACTTACTTTGATATTATGCTAGTCTTGGTTTTCCGTAAGTAGCAGTCACGTACTCTACTCAATGCTATTCTTACAAATGTATAAGCATCATCATAGGTGAAATTTGGAAATAGTTACCAAAAATTCAAATTCTTTTCCATTAGGTTCTTATATTGAGGCTTGATTTGATGGTCATCTCAAGTTGAATCATTTATCCATAGGTCAATGAGCTTCACATGATTATATTCTTACATTTTTTCATGAATAAAATCCCCAGTGTCCCTAGTAGGAAAATCCTTGTATGGAATGCTCAAAAAATATTCGAGCGGGTCATCCTCAAATATATTCATGGCGTACTTCATTATTTTTTTCTGAGATTTTTCACTTACATTTACCAAAACAAGTGTATCCATCTTTATAAAATTCAAATTCTTTGAAAAAAATAGATTCTAAGGCAATGGTAAATGCCTTTAATTCACTTGACTGAAACTAGGGTTTGAATGCTCTACTTCTCAAACTTTTGAATTCTCTTCAATTTTTTGAACTAAATGCATAAAAGTGAGTGAGTTATACCAATTTTAGAAACTTATAGTACAAGATTTTTCCCTAATTCACATTCAATGCACCAATCGATAAAGTTGAGAAAAACCCTTCACTGTGCAACAACAAACACTTAATTACTCTGCAAAGCTCCACAAAGAAATATTTTCTTCAAGAATTTCATCCACAAGATCTAAACTATCAATCTCCATATCATGTCTTCATTATGAGTCATGGTACCTTATATCGACAAGGCGGTTTTTCATTTTCTGTAATCGCTCCCCTAAGCTCATGCCTAGGTTCGGTTTTCAAGAGAATTATTTATACTGAAGTGTGGTATAATTTTTTTGTAGTTTATAATTCTTTCTTGCTCTTAGGCTCTTCTTTCTTCCTCCAAATCTTTTCCATTTCCTTCTTTACTTCTATCAAATCAATATTTGTGAATATGTTAATTTTTTTTAAGGATTATTCTTTCTTATGTTCCCACATAATCTAGCAATATGTCTAGATTTATTGCAATTGTGCCATACAATATTCCATTTATAGTTACTCTTTTCATTCATTATGGATCTTCTTTGGTTATCCTTGTGTCCAAATCCATGACATCTATAATTGTATCCATTGAAAGATTGAAAAATTCTACAATTGGTGTAAGTATTCCTCATTTGATTGCTACATTCACTTGTTCTATGTCCAAACTTCTTGCATGTAAAACATTGAAAAATAAAGGATGAAACATTTTGATTTATTTTACTTCCACATTCCATTGCTTTATGACCAAATTTGTTGCAGAAATACAAAATTTCATAGAAAGATGAGTACCTTTGAACATTTGTTTTTCTAATAGGGGGTCTTCTTGCATTATTTATTTGATTCTTGGTACCTTCTATTGTTCTTCATATCTTTGGTCCTCTTAGGTTCACTGATCTTTTCTCCTTTTGAACTTTCACATATCTCAAGTCCCAAGCCACTTTTATCCTTAGATGTCTTCTAACATACAATTAGCTCATCGAGCATTGTGGAATATTTCTTAAACTTGTTTTCATTGATTCTTTCTTTTTCCATGTTTTCTCTTAGATTTACTACCTCTTATTCAAGCTTAGTGCACTCATCAAGTTTTCTTTTTATCATAGTATTCAAGAATTCTTCAATTCTTTTCTTTTCTTCCACTTGTACTCTTCATTCAATGATGTCTTCACTTTATTGTCTCATTTTTTCACTGAATTCCTTATGCCTTTCTCTAAATTTCTTGATTTGCTCTCTCAATTTCTTGATGCATTCATTGGCTTCATCAAGATTTTCCTTCAAATCTTGTTTTTACCTTCAACTTTATCAAGATCTTCAAGAGATACATTTTTTTCTCCATCCTTGTCAAGTATGCAACCATTATGAGCCATGTTCTCAAATTCCAATACCTTCCCAAAGTAGTTAAGCTCCTTTAGGGCAACGAAGCTCTTATACCAATTGTTGAACACCTGCAATATACTAAGAGGGGGGAAAGAATTAGTATTCCTAAAAACCATTTAATTACCAACCTACATCTGATTAACACTACATACTTAGTAACTAAAAAAAATAAAAGCATAAATAGTCCATAATACATGCAACACATGAACGCCAAAAAAAATTCATGGAAAACTCAAGATGGTAAGAACCACAGTGAGGATTAGCTGATAATATAGTATGAAAGGTCATAAAATATTACAAAAATGACCATTTCTAGTAGTACTCATTGTCCAAGTGAGCTCGTTGTTCACATCAAAAAGTAAGAAAAAAAAGTGGCTACATAGCCAAGATTTGAATTTATACAAATTGCATCTATCATATGTTAAGTTATGTTCCTTTGAAGTTCAATATTCTAATCTAAAACACTTCACTTGATATAGAACATAAAACTCTTCTTATCATTATATTCACATATCCTTTTCTCAATCTTTTACAAAAAATCACTTTCTTGCTTGCCTTCAGATCACTTCTCTATCTCATAATCATCATTCTCCAAATCAAAATGACCTTCTATATGTATGAACAACAATGCAAGCACTAGTTAGGTCAGCCTAATTAGATGATGCCAAATGAAATTCAAAACATGCCTTGTCAACACCCAATTCAAATTAAAATTCCGTCGTGCCACAAACCTATGAAATATAGGTCAACATGGACTTATAATATCTCCTTCTTCCATTCACATCACAATTTTAATCTCCACAATCTTTTACATATTTAAGGTTGGCTAGGCATAGGACCTAGAATAGAATATTTCAATTGATCACCACACATAGAACACATGGATCTAAAAATATTAACCCAAAAAATCTTGTAAACATCATTCCAAAACCGTAAGACCTAGTACACACTCACAGAGGAGCACATATAGAAAAGGCCATACCCATTACACAAAAAACTAGCAACACTCTACATACAAAACAAATTTCATATGCAACATTGGAACCATTTGTCTAGAGAAAATAAAATTATAGATAAATAGGTGTTGATATAATCCACAAAAAACACATTGGAATTGCAAAGAAGGATCTATACGTGTGATTAAATGCAATCACAACTATGGTGAGAAAAGAGACCAAAAACTATAGACACATAGTAGAAGTGTTTAATTGTGAATCAATTCATTTGTGTATAATATTCTTTGTACCATTTTGATATTCAAAAAGTAGCATTGACATCAATGACAACACATATCTTCTTCATTATTTCAACAGATCCACTAGTAATGAGATAAACTAACAAATAGCCTAAATATTCCCTTGTAAACTATAAGGTTCAAAAATGTCTTTTGGAGGTGGAATATTAATTATAGAATCAATTTTCTTTGTTTAAACCTTAATACCCTAATGTGATATGATAAATCCTATTAATTTACCACTATCAACACCAAAAACATATTTACAAGAATTTAAACACATGTTATATTTATAAATTCATTCAATTTTTTTAATGAATAGGGGCCATAATCTATTAATTAAATATTATATTAAAAATATCCATAAAAATAGTTAGGTGGTAAGAAGGAACACTCCAAACAGTCCCATGGGATGCACCCAGATAGAAAAGTACATGAAAAATAATAAAAGAACACTAAGTGGACATAGTAGTGTTAGAAAAATGGTTGTCTTTGCACCAAAAGATTGACCTATTAATGCATGAAACAACTATTAGAGTTAATGAATCCATGGGATGTGGTTAATCCATGTCGTGAACCTGAGTCTATTGCATAGAACAAGGATACCAAGGGAAAACATTTTGTAACAATCCCCCTAATGCAATTGAGGGGTTCAAACCCATGATCCAAGCTCTGATACCAATTATTGCAATGACGGTTGTCATTACACCAAAAGATCAACCTATTAATGCCTTATACAACCACCAAAGTTAATGAATCCACACGAAGCAGTTAAACCATGCCACAAACTTGAGTGTTACAGTACATAATACAAGGACACTAATGGCACACATCTTGCAACAAGTAGTTCAAGAAGAGGGAGACATGCCCCTATCATCATACCTATCCCATACATCAAGGGGGTGTGAAGTGGTGGCAGGGGGGTCCCAACCATCATCATCTTCTGTTGGAGGATTTTGACATGATCCTAACATGAGATAAACTTAGGTAGGGTATTGTTGACATGGTCCCCTAAGATTTGAATAAATTCATGAAAAATGAATGTCATAGTGTGTTGACTACTATGTTGCTCCAACATTTTTAGTCCAAATGGAATGAGCATCCAAAATAATGTTCCCCAAGGTGTAATAAAAGATGTTTTATATTGATCTTGAGGATTGATAAAATCTGATTATATCTAGAATAACCATCCATAAATGAGAGTAAAGCATGCCTAGCAGTAGATTCAACGATCATACTAATTTTAGGAAGGGGAAAATAATATTTCAAATAAGATTTCCTGAGATCATTAAAATTATTTCACATACGTACATGTAATTATTGGGTATAGAAACAACCATACTATTTGATATCCTTAGTTGAATAGTCAATGGGGTGGATAACGCCAACTTGTACATTTTTCTCAATATTAGCCTTAAAAAATAATACAACATTTGGGTTCATATTTTAAATCTTTTGTCTTATAGGTTTAGTATCATCATCCAATACAATATTATGTGTTATTACTTTAGAATCAATACCAAGAATATATAATATGACCAAGAAAAGAGATCAAGACAGTCATGTAAAAGAGTAGAATGTTCTTTTTGTTCTTTATAGTCAAGGAAATTTAAATTTAGGATAACCTTCTTAAGTTTAGATGGGTCCATTAACGCACCAAAACAATCTCCTACAAGAAGGGTACTGAATTCTAGGATATCAAGAGGATGAGTGAATTATTAGGGATTATTTTGAGGAATTTATGTATCATCTAATGCACAATAATCCTTCAAAAATTATGCCTCAAAATTTAAAAAATAAAGAAATCCACAATCTCATAATGATATCAAGGTAAGTTGTCATTAACTCTAAAATAATTTAGCTAAGGATTCATCAGTTGAAAAGACATCAAATGATAGTTCTTTAGTAGTGGAAATTTTTCTATCATAAGTGATAGTGTAGAAGTATTTTGAAATATAATATTCACATGAAGGTAAGTTGTACAATAAAATATAGTGGGGCTTTAAGCGAAATAACCAAGACTAGTCGTCAAACTTTGTGAGTTAAGTTCTAGAGGGACTTTGATACCTTGTTCATTTATACCACATACATTACCTTATACCAAAATTGAGAAAAATATTAAATCCTTGGCCTTAAACGGATTCCATTTATTTTGAAGGTGGCAGTTAGCCATAAGTGGTTTCATCAAAGTTGGATGTATAACTAGCATTAATTTTCAAATTATAGCAAGGGGTTTTGGTGGTAAGATTAGATGTTTGATATTAAAGGATAAAAGAATACATAGATGCTACTAAAATATCCTTTGATTCTTTAGAATTTTATGGTGATATTTTGTACTCGATAATGAAATTAAATGTAAAATATAATGAACCCCAATAAAATTAATAAGAGATTTATTAATAGAAGTTTTGTGTGTTAGATTTGTTCTATAAAAAAATTTCAAGATCTAGATCTAATTTAACCATATAGACCTTACCATTAAACAAATACTTCATCATACAATGAAGAGTAAATGAGACTCCTCACATGGCATGAATCCATGGTCTACCAAGGGTAGAATAATCATAGTTCCTAGCTTAACAAGTAATGTTATTGTTCCTAATGATTTACTACCAAAATTATCAAAGCTACAAATTAAAAGTGTATCGGGTTTAATGAGAGATGTATCTAAACCAATATTACAAAAGAATTCAACACTACAAAAATTAAGACCTAATCCCTTATTAATTAGATTTCTTAATTCCATGTTGGTTAATTATTAGAAATTCATGAGAGAATTGTGTTGATTTTGAATGTTTGGAGAAGGATTTACACTCTTTGATGGAATACAGTATCTAAGTTTATTTTCTACATATAATCTAACAAAATTGATACATTTGTTTTGAATAAGGTGCTACAACAATAATTTATAAATCCTCTTGGAACATGTTGTCATACACAAGAGAAGATTGTATTACTTCCCAAAGAGATATATTAGATAGAGTAGCACAAATATTCTAAACAAGATCATACTCCTTACCATAATGTGGAGGAATACGTAGTGTCAGAGGAATAATATATTGGGGAAATGGAATTGAAGGTGGAACAACTAGTTATTGCTTAACTTGTTTGTTATTTCAAGTATTTTATGTTTGATCAACTAAAAGATACTGTGGTTGTTGCAATACATTTTTGCGTATATGATTATTTTTAGTGAGCTGTTTTAAAAAAATTATGTTGTGACCAAGAGGTTTGGGCTAGTTTGAAGAATGTCTAATAACGGCAACATGTTTAGTTTGTGGATAAGGAACATCAAAATTAGGATAGATAATAAGTTATCGTTTTACTGAGTCTATTGCATTGATTAATCATTGATATATAAAGGTTTTAGAAGTATTAGAGGATGATTTTGTTGAGATGAATTTAGAAAGAGCTTCATCTAACATATCAAATTATCACTACTAAAAGACTAATCAAATGCATGAAAATTTTGTAGAAAGAGATCAAACGTGATCGAATAATCTTAATTTCCCCAAAATGCTAAAGATATAACAAAACATTCTTTGAAAATTATGGTAAACCTCAAATTTAAAGATGAATAGTCATTTATGTTTTGTTTTCCAATGTAATTTGATCAAATATGAATGATTGTAACTGTTACAAGACAAATTTTGAAAGACGGGATAGAGAGGTCACACAATAACTAAAATTTGAAAAAAAAGGTAGGACAAGGGTGAGGGCACCCTAATCTAGAAATGTAAAATTTTAAAGTTTAAAAGTTTGAATAGCTAAAACAATTTATATAGAGATCTTAGATTGTGCTAGTCTAGGTTTGAAAATGAACAAAACTCAAAAAAATCAAGATACCCTAATTTGTTTATGAAAGGTATCTAAATGCTTGAGTTGGGTTTTAAATCATTCAAAAGAATGAATAGGTTCAATCAACTTCACACATGAATGTTCCTTGAAAGTGGAATATGACAAAATATGATAAAAATATGATATATATTTCTAAAATATTTGAAGATAATGCTTCAAATTTTATAAAGATCAATGCACGTAATGCCTTACTTTTTCAAATATAAAATATATAATATTTGCAAATGTAATAAGGTATTCAAGTCTAATTCCCTAAGAAATAAATCATATTAGAGAGTATGCACTTAAAATCAAAATTATTTTCAAATGCAAGATAGGCTAGGTTCACCAAAATCTTATGAGTAAAAAGATATCCTAGATCTAACTAGTATATTAACCCAAAATTAATCTTTTCTTAGCTTAAAATTGGAACAAAAACCAACAATTGTGTTATGATTAGATAACTAACTCAGACAAGAGAAAATTTGCATGGGTTTAATTACTTTGTTGTAAATAAAATAGATTTATTGATATGATTAAATTAACCTAATTATTATTATGAATACCGAATATGAAAACATGAATAATTCATACAAACAAAAAGGAAAATTTATGAGACAATTATAGATCTAGAAAGAGAAGACAAAGGGGCACATATAATATCAAGGAGATATTGAAATACTAGGAAAAGGGAAAGGGCACCTTGTTCCAAAAATGAGGGTTCTGAATACTTTGAATCAATACCTTGAAGCTTTTGGTTTGTATAGTACATTCATAACTTGAAATCTATTGTCTTCACACCTAGATCTATAAAATATAGGAAAAAATAAGATAGGGGTGTCTATATATAAGTTTTCCTTGGTCAAACCCTTGTTTTTGTATTTCTCCCTCCATGAATAGCTGATTTGATAATGATGAAAGTGTTTGCTATGAAGCTTAAGTGCGTATAAGGTTGTGATGAGAAATGAAGTAAAATAAATGATAATAACCCTACTAAAACGTGTTAGAGTGGATTCCTATATGACACAATCATGTAAATACAAGATCTAACCCATGAGAGAGTAAAATACTCAAGGAAAATAAAATATGTCAAAATACCTCACTTAGGGTAGCAAGCTGATCAAAGTATAAAGATGAGAACCTCCTAACAATCAAGTCATGAGGTGCTTGAAAGATGCCAAGGAAATTCACAAACCTTAGATCCCTACTTGTTCTTATGTTTTCTTCAAACTTCAATCATTGTAATAAAACATCATAAATTGAAAAATATGCTTATATATAGATATTTGTAGTATGTCAGTTTTGGAAGACCTTCACTATAATTGTAATTGTATATATTTGGTAAAAAAATTCATTTTTAAATAGGGAAACATAGGAATACAGTTAAGTGTAGGAAAACTCATTAAAATTTAAATTTTTAGAATATTTTACCATAAAATGCCAAAATCAAATTCACATGACATAAGAAAAAGATAAATTTTAATTAATGACTTGGTTTTTTAGGAAAAGAACTAGGACTAAGTTTCCCTCAAAAATATCTATGTTTTCCCCACTCTTAAAAGTGTGATCCATAAGTTTAGGGTCCTTTGATTTAGGACCTATCTAAAATTTGATATTTTTTTAGTTAAAATGTCTAACACCATCAAGAAGGTGTTTTTAGGGTAGTATTAGCACATTACCCTAAGTTGGAAGGTAATTTTGAGTCTAGGAATTTGTCTTGAAATTAATAAGGGAGTGAGTACCAAAGAGACCACCAAATAAAGTGTGAAATTGTGATTTCACTCTTAGGGAACACAATTTACAATGCTACAAATGTATGATATGGTCTATATAAGAGTAGACATCTCTCAAGAAATGTGAATTATTAGCTAATTTATTGTTAATCCTAGAAAAGTATATTGATATCTAATGAAGAGGGTATTTATTTATTTGTAGGCTACATCTAATTATTCCATATACTATCATGGCTATACTATAGGAGACGGGTATTTTTCATGGATTAACGGATTTATATTTTGTTATAGATATTAATAAAAAAAAAAAGATCCACTAGTACATATTTTGTTATAGATATATTTGAGTGCAATGTGTAAGTAGAAACAAATGGAATTTTATCAATAAAATTATAGAGTCTTCATCCTTGTCAACAAGTGGAAACTACCTATATCTAAAGAAATTGGTGATGTCAAGCTCTAACTAGTGTTCAAAGATCATTGTACCACTTTCATAAAGTATATCAAAAAGGTTATTGGAGTAGAAATCTTGGAACTAGAGGCAAAGAGATTGATTTACCCATCCTAATTGCTTTCAGTTTCATTTCCAATCTATTTGATTTGCTACAATGTGTCAGGTTAGTGGAATCCATTACAAACAAAGTGGTAAATGAAGAGTATTTACAAAATGGTGTCCTATACAAATATTTTCAACAATATAATTTGTGGAAGGGTCATGGCTATGTAGGTGGCTTATTTCCTAGAAATTTATTTCTTCATCATACAAATTTTCCTAAATTGTTTGTTGCAATCAATAAGTCTTTGTCTCAACAAAAGTATAGTTTCATGTTAAATTCTCCCAAAAGGTATGCAGGGGAAATAGATACTAAGCTAGCTGAAAAATTCAAATAAAAAGTACAAGCCATCTTGGTGTTGCTCATGCACATTCATGACCCTCCAAAGACATAAAAATGGCCACAGGAGATAACATATGAGAATAGTCTTCACCAACATTTGGGTGCTCGAAATGTTGAGGAGGTTGTAGATGTAGTGAGTGAGTTAGTGGGTGTATGAAATGTTTAGGACGTCGCAGATGAAGTGGGCCAACTAGTGGGTGCTCATAATAATAAAGGAATTAACCTTAATGGTTTTCCTTTTTCTCATCCTATTGAAGGAAATTTATCTAAAGAACAAGATGAAAATGATCAACCAGTGTAGATGGGTATGTGCAGGATCATGATGGGCCAAAAAGTGGCGATATGTAAGTGATATGATGGCCCATGTGGCTGATGACTTTTTTTTACCCAAAACTGATGAAAAAAAAAGGGTTTTTAAAGGAGATTCATAGCTTTCCACCAATTTAAATTATTCTTTACTTTGAATTTAATAAATAATTATTATTCATTTTCTATCTTAATTATGACTAAAGTCCTGATTGATAGGCTGATTGAAAAACATCTATAGCTTTCAAAGGGTATCACATTTTTTGAATATGAAAAATGTGTCACATTATATGCTTCACATACTATAGGATTAAAGAAAAAATAATTGAATTTCATGATGTTTTGACCAAGAATATTAAGTTGTAATAAAAAAATTATAATTAATTATTTACTTGGAAACAAATTAAAATAAATATGCATCACATCGGGAGATGAGTCTTCTACTTATATATAAAATATTATTAAAAAATATTATCATTTTATTGTGGATAGGGTGGTCAGACATACACCTACTTCTTATTTTTCCCTGAAATTTAAGCACTACTGCATTGAAATTTCAAATTTTCACCAAATAGATTTTTAAAAAATTAAAATAAACCTAGTATTTTAGAAACTAAATTCAATTTGCAACAAATTATATTATTAGATATTTTTGAAATAATATAGTTAAATTATTCAAATTTTTATGTCAAGTTGCCTAACTCTGATTTTTCTAAATTTTATTGCCACTTAAGGGCCTATTTTTTCCATGATGATCCTGCACATGCGCAGATGGAGGAGTAATACGATCATGGGTTAAATGTTTTTTTTTTATGAATACTATTGTTTTTTAATGCGGTATAGTATCTTCAGTAGGTTGACAAAATGTAAGGTAAAAATTGTAGCTTCAGTTGTGATAATAGGACCTCTATTTTATTGGGTTGTTTTTGTAATGGGGATGATAAAAAGGGATGATTTAAGGATGATATAGTCAGTTCAAGGATATATATAATCTATTGTAAATATATTATTACAATCAATATAAATATATATAGGAACTATGCCTTTCGAAGACAAAAAATTAGCTAGATGAGAAAGAAACAAGTTGTATTTTATTTCACCACTATGTAAGTAGAGTACATGACAACAAATCATGATTTTAAGGAATCATATTGGGCTAGAGTTAGGAACAATTATGATTCATTGTGATAGTTAGAGCACCATATGTCTAGAGAAGAACCAAAACTTTGGTGTGAGAAAAAAATATTTATGTCTAATACCATTTTATTTGGGATATGGTAGAGGATGGGAATGTGATTCTAGAAAACAATGACACTTTGAGGAATGATATGGATGCATTAAAAAATATAGTGAGCATTAAAAATATTTGTGGTCCTATGAGCCTATGCACCTCTTGGCTCCTACCAATTAGATAATGGTGTGAACAATCCCTTTGATGTTACAAGGTGTTTGAAAAGTGAGAGAACATTGGGAAAGGTGTCTCAACCTCACTTATAATGTTAATACTATAAAATCTAGAATTTTTAGATATGAAATGAAAAGGATCTTAATTTTTTGGCTATAGGGTTATATTTTAATCAAAATAAATAAATAAAATTCCCAACACCACCTATAAGGATGCATGTTGCATAGATATCTTTGATTATTTCAATTAAAAAGTGGACTAATCACCCTACTAGATCAAAAGATATGGCCTCTAGAATTTTGTATAGGAAATTTAAAATGTTATTGGATACATAAAAGAGATATAAAATGGAGTTACATATGTGGACCAAATTATGATGTGTGTTATGCATATCATAACACAAATTTTATTAGGGGATAATTTAGGTACCACTTTTGGATGGTTTTAACCCACAAGTTTCTAAATAGCAATCGATAGTTTTGGGTTTTGTATCTCTTATAAATTAAGTACTTGATAATATGGTATATTCCTAAATATATTATATATGATTAATGATAACAAGGATAAGCATTGGTGGCATGCTTAGCCCTAACATATATATTAGTGAATACACTAATACGTCAAGTAATTATAATGAAGGGGTATGTCTTATAGTGTAGAAAAATGTACCCCTTTACATTTTCACACTTAATTAGGAATTAATATTAAAATGAACATAATTATACCTTAATTTAGCGCTGTAATATGTATTTTACATATTCACATTACGTTTAGGTCCCTATTAATTAAAATGGACTTAATTTTTCCTTATTTTTAGTGTTGTAGAGTGTATTGTTTTACACTTTCATGCTTATTTAGGTATCCCTTAATTAATTAAGGTTAATTTCCATTAATTTTCTTGTTTAACTAAAATCTAAGCCTAATTAATTTCATTTTTGGGAGAGAAATCCTAACATTAATTAATGCCTAAACATAAAACTTATCATTGAGCAATGTGTGTCCTAGGTGAGTGACCTAGGATTCATTCACCCATGGGAAAATGGATCCTCACTTAGATCTAGGACCTAAATTTAAATTATGTTTTTGGAATTATTTTAACATATTCAAATCCATATTCACATGTCATCTTGTGTTATTTGAATTTCAATAAATTAATGTCTATAAATCTAAAGTCATTTCACTATGTTTCACCTACAATATTTTCATGAGATCAAATTATACATTCAAGAGCATGTCAAGAGAATTTCAAGGAACTTAAGGGAATATTTAGTGAAGAATTATAGTAGCAATCAAGATCGAATTTTCATGTCAAAGTATTATTACATCATGCATGTTATTGGACCTAATATGTTGATGTAGAGTTCATGATCCATTCAACCATTCAAGGCATTGTTTCAAATAAATTTTCAAGGTCAAGGTTCACTTCCATTGAATCCATTTCATGCTAGTTGTAGATCAACATTCCAAGGTTCATCTAAGGGTTTGGTGAGTTGTGACATAGAGTTGTTCATTAATCATTCCTTTCATGCTATTTCATTTTATTACAAGGTTTAATTACAAAAATGCGGTTTGACCAAGGAAAACCCCCATTCACCATAAATAAATAAAATTTCCTTCTTCATTTGTGTTTTTAGATTTAGGTGGAATAAATTTGGATATCTCTTGAAGAGAAAAATTGAAGAACTTGTCATACAAGTTATCATCAATAGAAACTCAATTACAAATTTACAGAATTCATTTCCAACATTCTGAACCTCAAACATAGGTAAAATTGAGAGATTCAGATATGTTGCAAAGGCTCCCAAAAGTTACAAAAAAACCCTAAACTAGGACCCATTCACCCCTGAACGAATGAGTCCCAGGTGTTGGAACTGTAGAAATTTTAAATTTTATAGCCTATTGCATTTGTGAGGTTCCATCATTAAAGTCCTTACATTAAGCATAAAATCTCCTCATGTCATTAATTGGCCTATTCTATATTGTTTGACCCTTCTTGAATTCACTTGTTCCCTTTTGTTTCATTAAAAGATCCCTATCGGCAAGGCATGGTAGAAGTCTTCCCGAGATGTGTTATCATTAACATGTATTGGTTGCAGATAGTCGGTGGGACTTTGCAGAATGTTTCGGCAACTAAAAGACTCATACCGGCATATGTTGGAGCATCGTCATAACATCACAGCGAACTTAGTAAGTCTTGCCGACTGGAGTATGGAGGGGTCGTTTCGGCCTAACTAATAAGTATCGGCATGAAGTCATAGCGACATCCTTATGTCTTGCCGATTGAATTATATGCGAAATATTTCAATGTGACTTAAAATCTTCGGGGAGAGTCTTGGCGAGGTCACATTTGTTTTGCCGAACTTGATGTAAGGAAATCTTGGGACTGCTGGAAAAGGTATTGGTGTCTTGCTAACTCGATATATATACCGATGGAGATATGTATCGCTAAGAAAAGGATCCTTCGGCGTAAGCTTCATCGAGGTTCAAATGTTACATCGACAAAGTGGTTCGAGGTAAGTCTCACCAAATGAAAGAGGTCTATGGAGATGTTTTCGGTAAGACATTTGATATCGGTATGAGTCTTCCCGAAGCTTTATTGTCTTGCCGAAAATATAATTTCAGTTATAGTTTTTCGGTGAGACAGTTTAGAGGATATGCCGAAGTGTTAAGTTTTCGGCCAGAACGGTAAAGTTTCTTGGTAACCACAGTGTGAAGGGGATGTATATCGGTGTGAGATGGTGGAATCTATGTGATGTCTCCCCGACTCAGAATGTTATGATGACATGTAAAATGGAGTAGCAGTTGTCATATTTGGAGTCTGAATTTTGATAAGACTATACTTTTGTCTTGACGAAAGGGTGTGATAGACGTTGAATATGATTTCGCCCCAGATTTGAAAATCTCTTACCGAAGGGACATCTGATGTGACTGTGCCAGTTTCAAATTGATCTTCGTTCATGTTTCATTAATGGCGTGACGGAATAATACAGTAGGAATTGAATCATTTCTTTTATCCGAAATGATTGCAGAAGAGTTGGTGTGAGAAGCAGAGAACCAGGGCTATTCTCTATTTGAAAAGCTCAAAGTATAAGACTGTAAGTGATTATTTCTTGGCTCTTGTGTTTTCGATTATATAAATTTTAAAATGGATTCCTCTGGTTCTGGAAAGGGTAAAGGTAGAAAGCTGGTTGTGACTAGCTCATCAAAAGGAAAAAAGCAAAAGGTTGATACAGAACAGGAGGGCGTTGAGAGAAGATTAAATCAGGATCTTATTGACCAACTGCCTGGCTCGGGCCCAAAAGCAAGGAGATCTGCACAGCTTAGGGCTGAGGTAGATAAATTGGATGACAAATGTAAGTTCATAGGTGATGTCTGGACTGCAATTAGGGGTTACGAGCTTTTCAATTTCCATTATCATAGAAGGCACCGTTTTGAACCAGTTTGCAACCCATGGAAGTTGAATGTGGGGAAACTGGTATGCCCTAATGTCTTTGTGAATATGGAAATGGTAAAACTTCTTGCTAATAACTATGATCCAAAGCATAAGGCTATATGTGACCCATCTGGAAAGCCACAGATACATGTATCCCGAGAAGCCCTAGGTGAAGTTTTCAAGCTAGAAGGGTTTTGTAATGAGGAAATCAATTTTGAAGAGTTGGAGAAAGAATTTTCACGAATGGATACAACATATAAGGGATGGAGGTTGCCTATTCACATGATTAAAAGGGGTAACAGTTTAGAACCGTTACAAGATTCTGAGGGGCCTCCTTATCATGTAGATTTGTTTGAATCTTATATGAAGTATACATATTTTTCAGTATGTCAAGTATTGGGAATGGATGCCCCAGAGCTCATGTCAATTGTGCCAATGGTTATCACAGCAGACATCCAATATCACAACTCCAGGCCATTTGATTATGCTTCATATATTGCCAAAGAGCTTGATTCAGGGTTGATAGCCATAAAGAATGGAGCTTCTATTGTTCATTTAAGGCATTATTCACTACTGATGCACTTAGTGTTGTATTATGGACAAGAGTTGGGAGTATGGCCATCAGAGATGAAGATTTCTCAGGTTGGAAAAGAGGGTGAAGCATTGCCTATTCAATTGTGGACTGCTATTTGGGATAGCAGGTTTGTTAACTCTAGTTTCATTCATTTTGAAGAGTATTTTGTGAAAACTTTATACAAATTGTATAGACATCCTTGTAATTACTCATTAACCCCTGAGATTAAGATGTTTCTTCGACCAAAGGATTTCAATGGGCCAATTGATCATAATTGGGGTGATTGGTACTATTTGGAGGGAGCCACAATGATTAGAGTGTATGGGTTTGAGGATACTCCTTTTATTTTACCTAGGACAGTTCCAAATAGAATTGCTTATTTGGAGATTGTTAGGCAATTGGACTTTAGTAATGTGATGCTTTTTAGTTCGTATGGGAAACAGGCTTTCATGCCTAGCACATTATGTTTCGGTGATTTCACTGTGTTAGCAAAGGAAGGATATAATTCAATTCTTGATAAATTGTTGCAATACAATATGAAAAGGGGACCACCTAGGAAGGATTTTGATCCTGAGGGGTATATTAACTCAGCTAAGGAGAGGATTAATTTTGGGAAGTATGATCATGTGCCTTATCTTTTTGATGATATGATCAGGAATCTGGATGAGGAAGAAGCTGAAGCTGTGGTTGAGAGTTATAATCAGGGACTACAGGATACAGGATATTTGTCTTCTGGAAGTGAAGACATTCCAACATGTAAAGTACCACAGGGTATAACAGAGAAGATGTCTAGACAGAGGACTCAAAAATATGTTTGCCCGGTTAGGGAACAGAGTCTGGAGACAGGAGATATTGATGTGAGGCATGTGGAGTATAGCTCATTTGTTTCAGATAATGAATTTATAAACTCTCCACAATTTAAATCATTTTTGTACAAACAGAAAGGAAAAGAAATAAGGGAAGGAGTTGGTTCAATCACTTCTGGGAATGAGGAGGAGCTTCTAGACCAATTACGAAGATGTGTAGATGAGGAAATGGCAAATATGACTCCTGAAAAGGGGAGGAAAATGTTGGAGAATGCTGGAGTAATGATTTTCCCTGGTCTTGATTTAAATTCTGCATTAGTATTTGATAGTTTTCTAAAGGATACTAACACTGTGCATAAATTGGATAAGGATAAGGTAATGGAGGTATATGCAGGATCAAAATTTAACACTGATGAAGGTTCATTAATGATATGGGCTTTGTACCCATCTCATAGGAAATCAGTGGTGATTGATACTGAAAAGGCATTTGGTCATGTCATGACCTTAAAGGTTGGAGAGGTAGACCCTGTGGTTACTGCAAAAATTGGTATTGATATTGCCAAATTGAATAAAGCATAGATTCAGGCGTTGATAAGGGAATGAGAGATGTATAAAGCAAATAATGAGAGACTGCTCAGAGAGAATGATAGGTTAAAAGATTTGGTAGGTGTTCCTGTAATGCCAACCAAAATGCTTACTCAAGGAGAAAGTTCCCAAACAAAAGAACATTGGGTTGGATCGAGTGCTTATAATCAAGGAAGGTACGATGCTATTACAACAATTGTAAAGAAGCGGCAGGTCAATTTGACATCTTGGCTGAATCAGTTGTGGGGAAGGTTTTCCTCTACTATGAATGCAATAAAAGAGCCTGAAAGGATGAAGGAATGGGTAATGGATAAATTTCAAGAATTGACCATGCGTAACGAGGTTGGTAGCACTGCAACTGAAGGAGCAAATAATATTATCAGTCGTCATCAGAAGTTTTATGATGAATTGCTTGGGGACAAAAATGGATTGACTGAAGCTGCTAATACAGTTATGGTTACACTTTTTGATGCTAAAAGAGAAGTCAAGGATGCTGCTAGGTGGAGGAACGAGTGTGGTGCGATGCTGAAAGAGGTTATGAAGACATCCTCTGTGGAAGATACATCTCTAGAAGACGTGAGTGAGCGGGTGGAAGATATGATTAGAATGGAAATTGCAATTCGGAATGCCATTGCAGATGCGGATACTTTTAATTGTCAAGACTACTTGGATTACCTTGCTACAACTCACTTATGGTTAACAAGGGCTTAATTGTCTTCAAAGCTTTTCGTATTATGTTTGATCTTATTTTTGAAGGGACGCATCCTTTCATATTCTGCATGTATAAAAGCCACTTTCAAGAGACAAAAGTAGGGGCTTTTTGGTAGTAAAGGGGGATAAGACTGGTAGCATATGTAAATGATGGAGATATCAAAATAATAGATTTTTAATATAATGGCTTAACATTTTCTGGCATCAGTTGTTTTATGGTAATTATTGATTAGTATTATTGAGGTTGTCTCCTTATTTTGTGTTTCCTGGTTGTTTGGATTTATGTAAACAAGTTTTTACATCATTCATCAATGCACATTTGCTGTATTCGTATGATCAATTCATTGATTCTTTCCAGCAAAGATTAAAATTCTTTGTGTTGAGCATAATAAACAGGGAATATAAATTGGGATTATTAAGAAGAAACTCAGTGATCATAAATGGCATGTTTATACAAGTTATAAACCAAATAAAATGTTAAAACGGCTTGAATGTTTGCCAGTAAAATAAACCCGTCTTTGAAATTTTCTTGACTCCGTAAATCCCATAAGGCACTGGTCTTACTTCTCAGTTTAAGTTTCATTCACATTCTCCACGCTTGTTAAGTTTTTAGTCTATCCTTTTCAAATATTGGTATGTACTAATCATTAAATCTAGTGTTAATTCATTTCAGAATTGCCATTGTAGATTAATTGAATAAGATTGAGCTTTCCTGAGTCAATTAGGTATACCCACCTAGGTTCAGCATTACCTAAAGAGTAGAAGGTTGAGTCTTCTTAACCTTGTTTGTTACCCTAAAGCGTATCAAGAAGTTGGCATCTTCGTGAGGCATCTAGCCTGCTTTTTTGAGAGATAACACCAGGTCAGCTTCAACATTTAACTTTTGGTGACCAATACACATCATCCTACCTATCTCTAATCTGCAATCTAGTTTTTTATTTTTTTGGTAGTAAACTTAATCTTTTAGATCCAAGTTGTAGATTGCATTTTTGGTTTGATTTTATATTTTTAATATTTCTCCCCAAAGTATTGTTTAATCAAGACCCCTGTCCTAACACAAAAAGGGAAATTGCAATATTCCTTAAAGAATTTACTCACCTAAGGGTTGAAAGTGGATTTTAACTTGAGCAATATCATTTCTTGATTGATATAGAAGAATAGGTAGGTTCATTAACTCCATTTTCCCCTTTCTATTTATAGTAAGTTTGGTGAAATATTCTAAATTTAGTATAAAACCCTATGTGTTTGAACCCTAATCCAATTTTCTCCTTTTCATTTTGGTGAACCCGACTTCTTATCATTACATTTTTTTAATTTTGAAGTCCATTTTCAACCCTAGATTTAGATCTTGAATTTATTTGCATTGCATTACATTGAATTGAATCTCATATATGGTTTCCTAACTTGGATTACTTTGTATTCCACTTAGGGTTTTAGGATTCCATTTTTACATCTCTTGAAATCTAAAAAATAGAAAAAACTAGTCATTTGAAAAATCATTTACATTAGAGCATTGCATTATCATTCATTTACATTTCTAAATTGAATCAAAATTACAAATAAAATTAGGTCTCCTAGTTTGCCATTTTTTCATATTTTGCATTTGTATTCAACCTTCATTTTATAGAAAATTCAAACTGTAACTATGACCGATGAACATAGTATGGGCTAAATACACTTGATCTCTGAGGATTTGAAGTATAACTAAGCCACTATGCATTAATCCCAATAAAATCATTCAATGTAAACTAAGCTAAGAGGACATTAAAAACTAACATATTAAAATACAAAAGCTTCATAAAACACCTATTCTAATCCATTGAAACTTATCCTATTAGGGGAGTGGTATCACCTTGATGTGGAATGAGAACCTTTTCCCAATCCCTTGGATAATGAGCTTGTTTCGATCGACTCTATTGAAAAGAATCGAAGAAACTGATGAGAGATGTGTATGAAAACATGAATCGAGAGAAAAATTAACATGATATATGCTAAGATGATTGATATGGATGTATGAAAGTTTCAGAAGACTAAAAACCTAATTATAAAATATGTTAAATGGATGCACCTAAGTTAGCATGGAAGCCATTAGTGGACGTTAAGCTAATATGATGTGAGAAATTAACCTAAAATACCTTTTAAAACACAAAATATGGATGAAAGATGAAAGTGATTTTAACAACATAAGTTTACTATTAAAAGATGGATTTGTATTCAATAGAGGCAAGCTCTATTTATAGAATAGGAAAAATTAAATTGATGGTAAAGATCAAAAAGATCAATCAACAATCAAAATGGAAGGAAGATGGAGGCATGAATCATGGATTCCCATCAAGGGTTGAAAGTGCAAGATGATATTTAATCAAGGGCTTACATTCATCCAAACAAACACTTTCAAAACTTGCATAAGAAGCATTGTTGAAAGTTTATTTCAAAAAGGAATATTCCCCTTTTCAAATGAGTGCAAAGGGAAAGAATATTCTCATAAGAATATTCCTTTTTGAAGGAAAATTAGTTATTTAGCTAATTAAAACCAAATTTTAATGTGACAAGGGGAAGGAGTATTCAATGAGAATTTTCCTTTTTGGAGGAATGTGCAAAGGAGAAATCTTGGAATATTCCCTTGCGAGCGGGAGGATTAGGATTTAATTAATAATTTGATAATTAAAACAAAGTTTTAATTATGCAAATTAGGGGAATTTAGGATATTCATTAAATAATTAACTTATTTAATGAAAAGCAGTCAAAAATATATTTAATTAAATAATTAAGATTATTTAATTAAATGAGAGGACTTAGGATGTTAAAATTGAATATTTTGATTTATCCAATTTAACGAGACAAAAGGTTAGTGCAAGAGGGGGTGAATTGACCTAATTAGGTTAATCAGGTTAATAGATGAAAATGATGCAATTAATTAAATAGATAGGACAATTTAATCAATTAAGAAAAATGAGGATGGGTTTTAGTATGAAATGGTGTTAGTATATCATATTCGAGTGCATGATATCATTTAGGACATTTTAAGTTTCTACATTTTTTCCCTCTTTTAATTGAGGTACATATTACGTTGGTTTAAACACTAACACTTTTTAGATTAAAACTATTGCTCGGATCAATTTATTTTTTGTTGCATTTTGGATGCCTAATGTTGCCCTAGTGGAAGGAATAAGTTGGTTCCCTACCCACTCAAGAAATTAGGAATTTTTTTGAATTTTAAGTTGATTTCTCAACAAAGGTAAAATATAGGTTTAGGTCAAAGAGGACTAGAAAGTGTAGATGTTAGATGTAGACAAATTTGATGATGTATAGACAATCATCAACCATGGGTAGCCTCATGTATATTTTGATATATCACATAGATTCAATACTTGGATATAACTATTAGTAATGATAAAAGAATAAGAATAATAAGATCAGGGTGATCCCACAATACAGGTTTACAATTTTTTGGGAAAATTGGACAGTGAACTATTTTTTGTTAGCTAAATCTTCACTTTCGGGCTCCTATAGCGACTAAACCGTGAGGAATTTGAAGATGATGCAAACTAGCGATTTGTGAAGTTTTGTCTAAGATTGTGAATGGTGTTCCTATACATGCACAAACATAAAGGATGAACACAATATTAGATCCAAATGCAAGATAGAAGCAAAATTACCCATGAAATTAGATTGAAACATCAAAATAGGAAAGAAATGAAGAACAACACAATAAAAAGAAATTAAATCCTATTCTAAAGAGAAAACTATCAATCCCATGGAGGGATTGCTACCATTTATGTGTAGGAAATGGCCCTTTCCCAAATCCTTAGTGTGATTTGATGAAGATTCTTGATTCCTTGATGCAATGTGATGATAACCTTGATAAACTTGATACAAAACTATGAAATTCAAATGCAATGGATGAAATTATGAGTGAAAATGAGTAGAGTAAGCCTGCAAAGATTATGGATGATCAAATCCAATAGAGGAGGCCTCTATTTATAGATTTCAATAATGGAAGAATAAGAAAAATGGATGAATGTGGGATAATAGACCAACCAATGAGAGGAGGCCACTTGTCAACATGTGATTGGAGGAGGAATGAACACATTTTGATGAATGTGCACATAAATGGAGTTAGATGAAATTTGAAATTAGTGAAATGACATGTTTAAAGGGAAGAAAAATAGAGTTAATGTCACTTTGCTCAAGGCTAAGGACGTGTAAGAGGCATTAAATGCCTTGTTGGAAGTAGCCATCCCCTTTTGGAGGGATTTTTTGAATTTTTGGAATATTCCCTTTTGATGCCAAGTTGAGGGAAAATAGATCATTTTATAAATCAATTAAATTTATTTATTGGTGCAAGTTGCAAAATCTAAAGGATTGAGGTGATTAGGATTATATTTAATCATGATTTGATTAGATTATGTAGAAATTAGGTGATTTAACAATTTTGACTTAAATTTTAGGATTTATTTAAATTAAAGTTGAGAGGAAAATGATTTTAGATTTAATTAAATAAATATTGATTTATTTAATTAAAGAAAGTGATGTTAAATTTAAACCAAATAAAGGTTAATTTATCCGATTTAAAGAAATGGGATTATAGATTTAATTAGATAAAGTAAATTATTTAATTAAAGGAGAGACTATAAGATTAATTAAACAAATTGATTTATTTAATTAATAGAGAAGAATGACTTAATTAGATAAAATTGATTTATTTAACTAAGAGAGGAAATATGGTGAATTTAATCAAATAAATATTATTCAATTAAATTAATTAGTAAAGGGGATGATTTAGGAGGAAACAATGTTAGTAAGATACTTAATTAATTATATCATACTCGTTAATTAATTAAGTCACTTATTCCTTTAGATACATAAGCTAAACTTAGGCACATTAACAATTGATTAATTATTAAGTGTGCACACTAGAGTTTCGTTTTTAGGTCAGCATTAGGGTTGCATACATTGCTTTTATAAAGCAAATCATCTCATTGTAATATCCTATTTCTTGAATAATATTAATTTGCACATTTCATGCAAAGCTCTACCTTTTATTGATTTTCTCTTCTGTGGAAGGCTTTTCTGGTTTGCATGTATGATCTTGGTTTCTAACATGGTATCAGAGCCTTGACATGCAACCCCTTCTCAAAGTCTAGAGAAATTCATTGTAGAGTTCGTTCGGGGTTCCTTGAGGGTATCATGCCTTGAGTTCATTTATGCAGCATTTTGGATCAGTTTGGGCTTCACCATTGGATTTAGAGAACTAGAAAATGTCAGGATTGGCTTTTATTTTGTAGGTTTTGGTCATCGTTTGCCAGATCTGTGAGGGTTTCAAGTTCGGTGTTTTTTTGGAAGCTTTGGGGGTAGCCTATTTTTTGGTGCATCTTGGAGAAAAACAAACATCGCCATCACGTTCGCAGCGGCCAAAAACCCTAAGAATGCCTATTGTTTGGTTGATTTTTGAGGCAAAAAAAATTTGCCAGGGAGGCCGTACGACCTCCCTAACATGCTTCACGAGGCAATTTTTTCTCAAAAATTGTGAAAAAACCGTACCAAACTTCATTGGTTTATGCACCTCTAGTTTTAAAAAAAAGTGCCATCAGGTGGTCACCAGGCGGCCACTGGTCTGCCACCACCGGGCGGCGCCGCCAAAACCCGCCGCTCCCCGAGTTCAACCCCTGCGGGCCTCTGCACTCTGCGTACGATCCTACTGAGGACCAGGGGCTATGCCCTAGCCTCTTGGCGCTATCATCAGCACCCATGTAGGTCACATGGGTGACCAGGAGCTCCACCCTAGCCCCCTGCCCACTAGCCCTTGGTTGCGTGCAGGACCAGGGGCCGAAATTGTTTTAGCCCCATGGGCTGCCAGCAAGCCTTATTGGCCAAATTGGAGTATTTTTACTAAAATAGGCGTAACTTTTGCGTACGATATTGTTTTTTTGAAAATGAGATACCATTGGAAAGCTGATTCTGACGCCGATCTAGAGGTTGAAGTATTTTTTCCATATTTTTCTTCAATTTTATGTTGTAGGTACTTGAACTCAGAACTTGTGTTTTTCACTCTAGAGGGCATATCTTTTGACTCGGTGATCCTTTTTTCGCCAATCTCATGGCATTGGAAAGATGGTTCAGTCCTTTACACAGATTTGATGTCTATTTTTATTTTTTGTTTATGCATGTTTTGGAATTCTCTCATTTTGCAGTCATTGGGGATTGTAATAAATGAACTAATATAAAGTTCCATCAAGGGTGTTTCTTGCATAATAATCTGATTAGAGTGTGTAGGCACTTTTATCTTCATCATGTTTTGATGACAACTCACATGGGTTGTAATCTGGTTTCTTAGTTTCTTTTGGCCATATTTTGTCTTAGCTTGACACATATCAGATTCATATCGGTTCACACTTTAGATTGAGAACCTATGGTTAATGATCCACTTCAGATCCATTGTAGTTTGAGGGCCACTAAATTTGTGGTTAATGTTCCAGATTTTGTATGGTACTTGTTCCCATGGAATATTTTTAGTCTCAATTTGACATCGGCATCGAGATACACAGTTTCCAGATTTTGTCATCATATCATCTACTATTGCTTTATGGATTCCAAGGTTGTTCCAGTTTGGCATTTTCGCGTGTTTCGTGGCATCGGGTCTACTGTTATATTATTATGATTCTGATATGGTTTCTTGTAGACAGAAGTATCTTTCCTTGTTTGTCGGATTACGGTTCCAGTGTTACTCCATAGTGTTCTTTCAGTGCTTCTTTGCCATAGTCATCTCATTGTAGGGGGGTTTGTCCCACTGGGTTTTCCTTCTCTACCTCATTATTGCATTTGTACATGGGTACCTGATCAGGCCTAGTTGTTGGGACCCATCTTTTCTTTCATTTATTCTTATCTAGTGTTTTAGCTACTTCCTAAGTTCATCTTAAGGGGGGGTGTTAGAGTAATAAGTTATTATGCTTAATTAATTATATCATACTGGTTAATTAATTAAGTCACTTATTCCTTTAGATACTTAAGCTAAACTTAGGCACATTAATAATTGATTAATTATTAAGTGTGCACACTAGGGTTTCCTTTTTAGGTCAACATTAGGGTTGCATACATTGCTTTTATAAATCAAATCATCTCATTGTAATATCTTAATTCATGAATAATATCAATTTGTACATTTCATGCAAAGCTCTGCCTTTTGTTGATTTTCTCTTCTGTGGAAGGCTTTTCTGGTTTGCATGTCTGATCTTGGTTTCTAAGAAGTAAGATTAGGATTAGGTGTGTAGGATCAACATGTATATTTTTTGTGTCTATATTTTGCCCCTCTTTGAAGCAAAGCACTTGTTGTGTTGGTTCAACTTGAATAAACTGTTGTGATCAAAAATTCAAAAAATTCTTGATTTTTTGGATGCCCCATTGGTGCCCTACTGAGAAGGATTATGTGGTATATTTCCCCCTCGAGAGATCAGATAAAAATTTTGATTTTTGGGTGATCTCGTGAAAAAAGAGGAAAAGTTGCCCGAAGGGTCCAAAAAAGGTCCAAGATGCCAAATAATGCACCAAAATTCCAAAAACGATGCAAAACAGCCCTCGGTCAGGCAAAAATGAGATTGGGTGTCCAAAACCCTAACTGGATGGCTAAATTAGGTCAAAAAACCCTAATTTTTAGGCTTAAATAGACCCCAAGGGGTTACTTTCAAATATTTTTCACACTTAGCCTTTAGAGAAATTTGGATTTTGAGCTTTGAGCTCTGATCAAGATGGCGCAAAGATTGCTTCCATGACATGTGTCAGAGTGAGTACGAGTGCACTAGCGGTCAACCTTCATAGGACCCATAGTATGTACCCCTTCCTTGACTTGTGATTTCAATTTTTTACATGCATTTAATAGGGTCAAAGTAAATTTTAGGTCAAGCAGTGCTATAGAGCATCACTGAAATTGCTAAATCGGTGATGCATGGCCTCAAAGTGCATCACAAGTGCAAAGAGCGTCGTCGTGAGCCATTTTAGAAATTAGGGTTTAGGGCTAAAGTCAGTTGCATGTGAGAAGTGCACTATCATGAGACAATTTGGAATTGAGGACTTAGGGGCATGTTAAAACTGTGTCATAGTGGCACAGTTTGGAGTTTTCAAACTGCGCTGGAATTGCAAATAGCGCTACATTTTGCATTTGAATTGTGGGAACTTAGGATGAGACCTCGATTTTTTTTTAAACTTGACGTAGTGACCTTTCTTATGCAATTGGACCTTAGGATATTACATTCTCAAGAGCACAGATGCCCGATGCTTAGTCGGTTAGACGAGTTACATGAGTTTCTCTAAGAGTAGCTTGGTGCTTTTGGCCTTTGGTATGTCACTTATGCTCATCCTGTTCAGACACACCTAGGGATGATGACAACCCTAGTGGAGAGATGGCATAGTGAGACATCTACATTTCACTTACCGACTAGCGAGGCCATAGTCACACTGGAGGATGTCTGACGCATCCTTTGATTGCCCATCCATGGTGAGAGATTAATTTACAATGTGGATGTTGAGAGGGATGCCTGTTATGAGGTCATGGGGATTGAGGCGATCATCTTCTTCTAGGGCCATATTGATTTAAAGAGTTACCAGGGTATAGTGTCCACATTCAGACTTATTATTGTAGCCATCATATCAATTCTTTTCACACCAAATCAACGAGGTTGATATTTCAGTCTGGTGTGGGGGCTAGCATGGGAGTGGATGCTCTTCCATAGAGAGTGCCTTAAATGGGGTCCAATGATGCTGACCTCAATTTATAAATATTTTCACAAGTTTGCATACTTAGACAGTAGGGCCTTTGGGGGTGGTGTTACTTTATTGCATGTCTCGGCATGGGAGCACATTGCAGTGCTTCGCCCGCAGGTCACAATGATTTCCTTGGAGTTAGATGATCGCATTGTTTGGAGGTATGGAGGGGCTAAGATCACCTTCACACACACAAGGGGTAGGTGTTATTTCCCATTGGTAGAGGGTCATCAATGAGATGAAATATTTTACCTGGAGGCCCTCGCTTGGCATGGGTCCTTGGTTTGATGATGCACAACAACTCTTTTTTGCTCGGTAGGAAAAATTGATGTAGGTTCGAGAGCATATGATCATTGAGAGATACCTATCAAACCGAGTAGCTAGGAAGTTTGGTGATACATAGGATGTACCCGATGACTAGTACATGGCTATATTTTCTCGTACTATGAGGGAGACTAAATGGGGCAAACCCATCCCTATAAATGAGACAATCACATCATTCAGGTAGCTGGCGGCCAAACCATGGCCATATGATTAGGGATAGGGTGATACAGTGGTTACACAAGATTACATAGATTAGTTCAGGCCACCCCTCAGACTTACAAATCTAGGTGTGGCACTCCCATGACGGAGGCCTAGAGGTAGGTCAGTCGGTTGAGGGCAGGGACAAGGAGGTAGAGGGGATGGGGACAAAGATGGAGATGACCACCAATGACATCAGATACCACCTCGGGTGAAGCCACAGTGGAAACCTCCCTAGGATCAACCCAAAGATGGGGATAGAGAGGTTCTACAACAACAACCAGACCATCGGGATGCCATGATTCAATAGTTACATGCATAGGTGTAGGTGCTCACGGCTGAGAGGGACTAGGCAAGGAAGTAGGTCTAGACATTGACTATAGAGAGGGATCAGGACAGCTCTAAGAGAGACTAGGAGATAGGCTAGAGGCCGTAGCTTGAGAGAACAACCTTTGCATCCTAGGGCTAGATAGTATCTATATGAGCAAATCGAGAGGCCGTGAGAGAGGCAAAGTATTACAGGCTCCATTACAAGAAGGAAGTGCTAGTAACAACTCAAGTGTCAGATTACTCCTAGTAGAAAGGGATGAGGTCGCTCGAGGATCATGTCGAGAGACAAGTTGGGGAGGGTAGCAACTAGCATGCCTAGTTTCCTATTTTGATCAGAGAATATATTCATTTTTGATCCATGGGATCCAATTTTTTATTGCCTCGATTGTATCATATCTTTTGATTTATACACATTTGATCCTAATATTGTACCCTAACATTTACTCATTTATATATATATATATATCAGATGATTTTATTCATTCATGAGATGCCTTGTTTTACTTGTGTATGATGGATGGATGCATTTAATTTCCTATGTGTTTATGACATGTTGTGATGCATCTATTTTATGTTATGCAATATGATGTATGTTTATATGTGATGCCATGATATGCAAATGTAATATTTTTCATTTCCTTTTTCTCATGCATTTATGGATGATATATGATATGCAATTGTATGTAACAAAATATGAATGTAACAATGTGAGACAATGCATTGTATTTATAATATACGATATGTAATGATGATATGCATAAATGTAATGATGTAATGTAATGATTCCTATAATGAATGTAATGTTATGTTATGTTGAGTAACAAACTCTAATAATATGATAATATAGTGACTTATGATATGTGTTGGATGATTTTAATGCAATGTGTATGAAATGATTATAATGTGAGATGACCTATGATGTAATATTTTATGATGATAATTATGCGATGCAATGATTGATTTGTGGATGCAAACGCTATGACATGTATGGGAATGATTATGAGATGATGCGAGATAACTTATGAGATGATGTTTTATTTTATGTAATGGCAATATAATAATGATGACAATGATATGTAATGTATGTGAATTCCAATGATTATTATGTGTAATGAGCTTATTATGATATGATGTGCATATGGATATGATAATGATGGTAATTTATGCCATGCATAACTTAATAATGCCTATGATAATATCTATAATGGAATGTAAATGACTCTATATTAAAGATGAAATGCAATGCACCTATATTTTCTACATGATATGCATTATGCTAATTATTGATGGATGTAGGGTGGATGCATTTTCGTAATGTTTTTGAGTAACTATCATGGAATCACGTTAGTATGGAAAGAAGATAGAAGAAATAAGATCCAACAAGCTTACTTTATGATGATGATGATAATGATACTAGAAATTGGGATTTTAAACAGTCCATTTACTTTACATTTGATAACACATGTAGGTATGATGCATCAAGGTATTAAGAACCAGGATGGCGTTGTACCTAGTGTGATGAACTTTGAATCAAGAATCAGATAGGAGTATTCTTGTTTATACTTGACATACAAAACCTTATTCAGGATGTAGTTCAGATATTCTAAACATCTCAGACCAAAACATAGGAAAGAAAGTCTTCCTATGTGGTCAACAAGACACCTAAAACACCTTCCCTACAAACCAAACAAAGCACGCATAACTAAGTTATTTTACAAGAATATCCAACAAATGAAACACATAAAAAGATAATGATTGTTGCCCCATTTATTTCTCTTTATATCTTTCGATTAGGCATCATCGAGAGGTCCTTGGAATGGGTGAAAAATAAGATAAGTAAAAAAAGACCAAGATAAAGTAAACAAACAAGCTAATGTTCTTTGTACTGCTAGCCAAGACTAAACTATGGTGATTCCTGATGTTGATTTCCATTGTAGGAAGGATGCATCCTCAGAAATGTTGTGATCAAGTGATAATGAGATTGACTAGATGATAAACTACTGATACCAAGATTTGACCAACTTGTTTACTTACTGTCCTAGACTTGAGATTTTGACCATTGAGCTTTCTTTTCTGAACCTACTAGACTTGCTTTCGACTGACTTACCAAAGGATGAAGATAATGATAAATTATTATGAGTGATGCTTATTGCGGGTGAAAGCAAGATGAGATGGACACACCATTTTGGGGTTTTTGAATGTTTTGAGGTTGTTTTTGGTATTTTGAGATTTTTCAACCTTTTTTTGGATTTTCGAGATTTTGACCAAGAAACTGACTTAAAGACCTATCCTAGGGGTCTCGAGAGCTAATAAACAGATTAGCCTTGCCTACTTTATATACGTAGACACCAAATAATTTGAATGACACAAACTTGATTACCAATTAGATAGATGGACAAACAGATTGCCATTTTATTGCGACGGACACTAAAGGACTGACCTAGGGTCTCTCGGGGGATGATCAAAGATCAATCTTTCCAAAGTTAAAGCTCAGAGATTACGTATTTTGGTTAGATGAATCCACTGACATGATTTTTTGAGTTTTGAGATTTTGAATGTTTTGGGATTTTGATGAATTTTTTGAATGTTTTTGGATTTTTGAATGTTTTTTGATTTTTTTGATTTTAAGGAAGACCACAAGAATATACACAAATATAATCTAATGTAGGTATAGGAACATGCCCCCAGTGTGCTATGATAGACTACTTTGATATAGGCAAGACAAACTGACCTTAGGAATATGCCAAGTAGTACTAAGGTGGAACATGATACAAACACAAGATCAAGCTATGGTACAAATGCGAACGAATGGTGGAAGGATAAATTTAATGTAATGGATGAATGGTAAGGTATAATGGATGAGCCATGAGGATCCTAATGGATGGAGAGTACCTTATTTACATTTGGTGCATGTTTTCCAGTTTTTCACCAAGGTACTTGTCCAAAGCGCCACCGAAGTGGTTTTCACTAGAGGAAGATTTTTTTCTTTACTATTTTTTATAATTTTTTTTTTTTTTTGGTTTTACTCTTAAATGATCAAGCACAAATTTTTTTGAGGTGGGAGTTGTTCACGGGCTCCTCCAGAGGCTCTCCTTCAGGAATTGACAACTAGTAGGCTCCTGATTTAGAGCTTTTCATGATGATGAAAGGTCCCAACCAGTTGGGCTCAAACTTAGCCTTTCTTTCTAGATTTGGTACATTCTTTTGATTCTACTTTAGTATTACCTTGCCAACTTAGAAGGTCTTCCTCCTAATTTTCTTGTTGTAGTTGTGTTTGAGGAAATTTTGATAGACTTGCAGGGGATTTAGGTTATCCATGTGCCAATCATCTAATAGCTCAAACTCACTTAGTCATGAGACCTTGTATTCCTCATCTTTAATGAGATTTTATAATGATATCCTCAGGGATGAGAGCTTGATCGCAATGGGGAGAATGGTCTTTGATCCATAGACCAGAGAGAAGGGGGTGGCACCTTTTGGCATTCAGATGCTTGTGCGGTAGGCCCATAAGGCAAGATTTAGCTACAGATGCCAGTCACAACCAGGGTCATTGACTATTTTCTTAAGGATATTTACAATTGTTTTATTGGTGGCTTCTACTTAGCCATTGCCTTGGGGGAAATATGGAGTGGAAAAGTGATGTTGGATGTTGAATTTTTGGTAAAGGTTACAGACATCTTGATTTTTAAAAAGTGTCCCATTATCTAAGATAATAGCTTGAGGGATACCATATTGACAAATAAGGTAGTTTAGGATGAACTTGGATATCTGATTTCTAGTTATGTAGGTCATGGGAATGGCTTCGACCCACTTTGTGAAGTACTCTATGGCGGTGATGATGAATTTACGGCCATTGGATGAGGTGGGGGTAATTTTACCGATGAGATTGAGCCCCCACTATGAAAAGGGACAAGGTGTTACAATGGGATGAAGATCCTAGGCTAGTGCATGGATGAGGTCCCCATGCTGTTGACATTGTAAGCACCTTTTGACAAATTCATGTGCTTCTCTTTCCATTGTAGGCCAATAATATCCTATCCTTAGCAGTTTCTTAACCAAAGTCATACCGCTTGAGTGTGAACCACAAATGTCGTTGTGTACCTCAGTTAAAGAATTTAGGGCTTCCTTAGTATTTAGGCAACGTAATAGGGTCCCTTCAATGCTCCTATGATAGAGGGTTTCTCCTAGGATGATGGAACATGAAGAATTTTTGACAAAATCTCTTTTGAGGTTCAGAGTTATGTCAGCGGGAAGGACTCCAATTCTTAGGTAGGTGTAAATTTCATGGTACTAGGGATCAATAGGACCAACGATTTCACACAAAAATTAAAACCTTGGTACCTTGAATGTTGGTACGAGAAGCTGCTCTATGAGGAATTCTTATTTTTGGATGTTGTGTGAGATTTCCAAGAGTGATCCAATTTTATCCATTATGTCCACTGCTCTATTATTTTCTCTAGGTAGTTGTTCAAATGTAATATCAATGAATGACTCCTTGAGGCTCTCCACCAATTTCTTGTATGGAGTTATTTTATCATCCTTTGTCTGATATTCATCACTTACTTGATTGATTATGAGCTATGAGTCTCCATATACCTCAAGGGCCATAATCTGCCACTGCATCGTGATCCTTAGCCCTATGACAAGAGCCTCATACTCTACTATTTTATTTGTGCATGGGAATGAAAACTTGTAGGATTTGGGTATGCAGTCTCCTTGGGGAGTGATGAAAATTATTGCTCCTGACCCATGCTATATGTAGGATCCATCAAAATACATCTTCAACTGGTCCGCTACACTAAATTGATTCGTCGGGTAACTCTGAGATAAGTGGGTTTTCTTCATATATAGGTGCCTCAACCAATTGATCCACAATTGCTTGTCCTTTGATGGCTTTTCACTCTAGATATTCAATGTCATGCTCTGTTAAGATCATAACCCACTTAGTCATCTCTCCTATGAGAGTCGCTTTGGAAACTAGGTACTTGAGCGGATCTATTTTTGTGATTAGCTTGATCTGATGTGCCAGCATGTAAAGTCTAAACTTGTGAGTTGCAAACATGACTACTAGACAAGATTTCTCAATAGGTGTTTAGTTTAGCTTGTGTCCTACCATGGTCCTACTGATATAGTATATTTATCTCTCCCTTTTGTTTTCATCAGGTTGGGCTAAGAGAGTATCCAGAGTTGTTGTTGTTGTAAATATGTATAGGATTAATGGTTTTCCTAGAATTTGTGGTATTAGAACTGGTGGTGTGAGTAGGTATTCCTTGATTTTTTTGAATGTCTGGTCACATTTCACATCCCATTTTTATGCTACCCCCCTATGGAGTAGATGAGAATATGGGATTTGTTTGTCTTCCATTTGTGCTATGAATCTGAGGATAGACTGGAGTCTTCCTTGTAGACCTCTTGACTCTTTCAATGTCTTGGGTGCTTCCATTTTGAGAATTTCCTTGAATTTAGAAGGATCTACCTTAATTCGTCTCATTGACACGATATACCCTAGGAGCTTTCTTGATTGCACTCTGAAGATGCACTTATTTGGGTTGAGTCAGACCTTGTACTTTTCAAACCTGTCAAAAATGGAGCTCAAAGCTGATATGTGGTCCTGTCTTTAACTCAATTTAGCCAATATGTAATCCAAATAATCTTCCAATATCTTATGAATCATGTCATGAAAGATCAAATTCATCTCCCTTTGATAAGTTTCTCCTGCATTCTTTAGCCCAAATGGTATCATGTTCTAGAAGTAGGTTCCCCACGAACATGTGAACGTTGTCTTGTGCTAGTCCTCCTTTGCTATCATGATATAATTATATCTTGAGAAGTCATCCATTAGTGATAGCATCTCATGTTCACCATCATATCCACTATCATGTCAATTTTTGGTAGTCGAAATTCATCCTTGTGACACACTTTGTTCAAGTCTTTGAAATTCGTGTAGATGCAGATGCCCCTAGTGGGTTTTGAAATAGGTACCAAGTTTGACACCCACTCTAGATAGTCAATCGGGCATATGAAACCTACATCCAGGAGTTTCTGTAATTCCATTTTGACTAGCAAGGCTATTTGGGGATGCATCTTTCTGACCTTTTGTCTCACAAGTTTCGCTTCAGGATATACAACTAAATGATGAACTACCACCTCTGGATCAGGCCCAAACATGTCATCATAAGTCCATGCAAAATTTACCTTTCTTTCTTTGAAGAATGCAACCAAGAGTTCATGTTCTTCCGTGAGAAGTGACTCAACATAGAAGGTTATGTGTGGTAGTTCCTCTATTCCTAGGTTGACGAGATGGCATTGTTTTGCTAGGACCGCTGATTTTTCTTGATGAAGTGTAGTGAGGAGAATATTGAATCCTTCATCCATTGGTGCCTTAGAGAGGTTTTCATTGTTGGATGTGTCCTTTATTTTTATAGTTTCTGGGTCAGAGAGTGCCACAGTGTGGTTTTCACACAAGGACCTTGAGATTATTTTCAATTTCTAACTTTTGTGACTGAAGGATTCAATCATCTCACCATAATAGGCTTGGGTATCCGATATGATTTAAAATACATCCTTGTTATCTCCATATGGTACTATATCCCTCAATCCCATGAACTTTGAAAGTGCCTCATCATTTTCGAACGTGTCTAGAATTGGTGGTCCTCATAGGTCATAATCGATGAGTTGGGGGTAGACCAGGTTTATTTTGTGGGTTTGGTGGTCCGAATTAAAAGATAAGGTGTGAATCATGCAGAGGGAGGTATCTTCAAAAATCATAGGTACATCAATCATGGGATCCTCGTCACTACTACACACATCGGTGATGTCAAAGGTGAAGTTATTTAAGGGCAGACTTGTAGATACTGGTAGTTGAAGGGTGGCTACCATTATCTGAGGGGGAGTCCTAACTGCTTTAACTAGGGAACTTCTATCACGTATTCTTACACTTGGAGGGGTACATCCAAGGGAAATATTTTTTATTTTTTTCTCAACAAGGATAGGTTCTAGTCATCCATTGTTGTTCTTTCCCAAACTTTGATTTCTATTATATACCATACCCAAAATTAATTGAAGTCCTCTATTTCCATCATCCATAGGAAGGGTTGGTATGGGTCTTTCATCTTGATAGAGGAGACTGGATACATCTCACTCATCCACCACTTCCTAGCCTATATTGCCACATCTCCTGAATCGGAAGGGATCTGCTCTAAAGGTTTGAGATGTTTTGTTAGCGGGTTGTCGTTGTTGTTGTAGGAAAGCTTGGGCTTCAGTAGCCTATTGAGCCCGTCGTTCTTGTTGCGCTGCTAATTATGCTTGTGCTTGTTGGGTAGCTAGCTATGTAGCTTGTTGATTTTGGATTTGTTGAAGTTCCTTTTGATAGGAAAATTTTTGAGTTGCTTGCAACGTGATTTTGAATGAATTTTCCATGTTGGGTTTTGGCGGTGGTGGTGGTGGATTAGGAATAGCATTGACCGTTGTGATGAGAAAAACAGTCGTATTGATGATTTGGGTTTGAGTGGTGGATGGCATGATTGAAATTCTTGGTCCTTGGGAAACCATGCTTTGAGAGATTTGAGGAATGGTGGATGTATTTATTGTTGGGTTTGCTTGGATGGTTGCCTTTTTTTGTTGCAATATCGATGGAAAGATGAGAGGATTTGGTATGATGCTTTGATTTATGATAGGGGGTTGCTCATATTTTTTTGATTAATGGCAGGTAAAGGGGGAAGACCCGACCCTAGGGGTGATGTGGATGTAAGTGGTAGAGGTGGAAACAATGGAAAGATGGGTGGTTCATTTTCTTGAATAGATGATGATGAGGGATCAAAGACTCTAGCTGCTCCAATCAAATAACCTTCTCCTTGTGAGGTCATAGGGACAAAGGTTTGTGTGTCAAGAGGATAAATTGGTGTTACATGGAAGGATGATGAATTGGTATGATTATGAAATGTGAGTGAAACATATGGGTGTAATGGATTTACTGGGATGGATTGGCCCAAAATGGTGTTTGCATATAACTCTTGGTTATTCACAAGGGAGTGTGCTTGAAGGGCATAAAGCAATGAGCTTCCCTTGTAAATGATTGGAAGAGTTGGAGCAATAGATGATGTGATTTGTAGGATGCTTTGAGTGATACTTTGATATGGAGGAATGGGTGGGATTGGAGGCATGGTCTCAAGAGGTTTTTACACAAGAGTGCTTATTTCATAGTCATAAGGGAGTTTAGCCCCTTCTTTGGCCAATTCAAGCATGTATTGGGAGGGATATAACCTCATCATGACATTAAAAAATTGATAATTTTTAGGATTTTCCACCATCTCAAGGATTTTATCTTGTGTCATCCCTAGGACATTATCGATGATGCCCTCCTCTTGAGGATTTTGTGATGGCAGAGGGAGATTTCTTAGGGGATTTTTTGATCCCATGTAATTTATTTTAGGAGTAGTTTGACTTAGGTCACTTGAATTTGATGTTTCTTTGTTGATTTTCGTATTCTTCTTGTGTTTTGATCTAGTTTGCACCATAAAATAGGGATCAATTTTCAAGAATGTGTAGTCTTTTAGATTGATCTAACTTTAGGCACAAAAAAGAGAAGAACTAGGATGATTAAGGATCGAAGGATGGGGATGAGATAAATGGAAAATGGATGATGCAGATGATTGAACTCTTGAGAAACCTTGAAGAAGATACTAGACTTTAGGATTTCATTTGATTTGATTCGGATAGTGGACTTTTAAACTCTAAGAGGTTGGATTTTGTTCTAGAGTAGATTTGTACACAAGATGATAATTTGATAAAGGTGTAAATAAGGATTCATCAAGACACCCCTAGTCAAACAAGATGATTTTGGATAATGAACTTATAGACCTCAAGATGTTGGATTTTATCAAGAGGTAAACTTGTTCACAAGGATTGATAATTTGATCAAATATGTGGAGAAGGATTCATCTACACATATCTAACCAAACAAAATGATTTTGATTTTCCAAAAAGTCTAGAATGAATGATATTTTCAAGATTTTCAAAATTTTTGATGAGATGATTTTTTATTTTGAGGGATGGGTGAGAGTGATGATTTTGATCCTAGACTAGACCTAGATATAACTCCTTTCTACAGGACCTCGGTATTAAAGAACACGCTTAATACTCCCTATGTGAGAAAAGAAAACCTTTAAAAGAGACTGGGATTTTCCTAATAGTAAAATTCATAAAAAATAGGATTGTTCCTTGAAGATTTCTTGTAAAAATTGTAAACCAACCTTTCTCTAACCTCGTGAATCCATGAAAGACGTTCTTCATGAGTTTTTGGGCTAGGACTTTTGAACTTGGGTTTTTGGATTTTGATCTTGCGGGAAATCATTTGGAAGAGCACATGGGTTCAATTGTTTTTTATCTTTTCTTAATGACTCCCTTTTACCACAAACAATTATTGATTAAATTTTAAAACTATATGTCTAATGCCCTAATTTATTCTCATCCGACAAATTCCATTATGTGGGTAATCGAGGAAATTAAGCAAAAAGTTTCCTAATGTTGACTTTAGTGAAAACAAATGATGATTAAATCCAAATACTTAGAAACCTCTAAGGATGATACCCCTAAGGCAAGAAAGAGCGCTTGGATTTGTCAAAGGTATTTGTTCCCTCCAAAGGGTTTGAAAATTTTGAGAACTTTTTGAATACTTTTTTTCAACCGTTTTGAGATGCAAGAAAAGTTTTCTTGATTCCAAGAAGATGCACAATCCTTGGATAAAAAGAAAATATTTTTTGTGTTCCCACTTGGATAAATCCAACTATGCATACTCTCAACAGATGATTAGATGATTGAACACACTAGATCCCCTCCATGGCACACATTTCTCAGGTCAGCCAAGCATCAATACCCATGAATCTACCATGGCATACTTCTCATCTCTATTAAAAGTTGTAAGAATGTGGGGTGGCTTCAGACCAAGTGTTCTTGCACGAACAAATAATTCAGGATTTTAGAATTTCTAAACAAGGGGTTTTAATGTGGACATTTCATTTGTGGGGGACTGTCCATGCTTCAAGAGACCATTGATTCCCTTCTTTTCGGAATGATCCTCGTGATACTTGGAATTTTCTCAAGTACCCACACTTATACACCAGTTGGAAGTTGGTTGGATTTAGCATGTTACCTATTGCATCATTCCCTTGGGGTGAGAAATTTTTCCCACCAAGGCAGGCCCTCTAAGATAAAAAAAAGTGAGAAAAAATATCCATAGTTTGATCAATATTTATTGAGAAACAAAGAGAGAACACTCATGATATGCTCCACTCACACTCACATGATTTGTCCAATTTTAGGCACCTTGGTATTCACCCAAATTGAATTGTGGAATAAATCACTAAATAGAATGAGTTAATGATGACATGGAGGACCTTGGTATTCATCTTCTTTCCTCACTTCAATCACGACAACTTGTAAAAATTGTTTAATACTACAAAAATAGAGACTGAAAACCAGTCAAAGGTCCATGTTGGTGTTTTATTTTTCTAGCTAGACTATGAAACTCTCTAAGAGGTACCCAACCTCCATATTCAAGAACCACAAAGCCTAGTGACCAACTGACAAGATTCAGTCAAAGACTGAAATCTCCTACACTTCTAGCTATGTAAGACCAAGGTGGGTCAACCTACACAATGTCTAAAACTTAATTCAACCGTACTCACTAACATTACTTTTTATAGCAGAGAATTCCTAATTCAATTAAACCGTAGAGAGCATTGACAACTTCAAACCTGGCTAAACTCTCAGTAGATCAATACTCACTCAGCAATTGAGAAGCATAACACAACATTCAACCTCAACCAAACAACAAGGATTTCAAATGATTTTTCATTTATAAAATATTTTTGAGATGCATAAAACTGAGTAATAGATCAATGCCAATTTTGGGCCATGGAGTCAAACACATAAATGAATTCACCAAGAAACAAACTTCAACCAGTGGATTTAAATTTATAATGCTTTCAATCAACTATTAGTGTCTTGCACCAACAATCCCTCTCTTATTATCAATCAAATTCACCTTATCAAATCCCATCTACACACCTGAAATCACAATCACCTTCTCAAAGCATTTTAACCATTTCTTTGAAACAAAACAATGAACAAACAAGACAATCTCATGAAATTTGAGATGATAAACTCAAAGACACTTTGTATTATTGAATTTACATGACTAAATGTGTACAAATATGGAGACAATCTGAAGATATTCATGAATGTGCAAAAACCTTCATGATTTTATTTGCATAAACTAGTTTTATTTACTCATGAAATCAAAAAATTACAGCTTACAAAATCAAGAAATAACTCAGAATTTTCAATTCTCTAACTACCCAGCCCCATACAAAGTTTTTAACTCAATCTCAGAACTACTACAATGAGAAAAGAAGAGAAAATATAGAAGGAAGAATAAAAAGAAGAAGTCTTAAAATGCATCCACAGTTGACAACTGGCAGCTTCATCCTCCATTGAACAGTAACAAGAAGCTAAAAATATCTGGAATGACTTCTCTCTTCTCTCATCATTTACAACAACAAACTCATTCTGCCTCTAAAACTGCCTTTGCTTCAAGTTGTTTTTCATCTAAAAATATGCCCATATGATTAATTTCACAATTCACCCATCTGTGTGAAATATGCCTCTACTCCCGTAAAAACTCATGTTTCAGCTCTTTACCTCTTTAATTTATAATTTTGCACTTATATTTTGCTTTCAAATTTTTAAAAAGATTCAAGTTAAAAATAGAGTCATTTATATAGTGAATATTTTATTCACTTATTAAGATTCTCCCCTCGTACCATTTATCTTGCAACTCATCTTTGAAATTCCTTTATAGTAAGGCTTTTGAATATTTTATATGTATTCCCATCAAAGGAATTTCTTGTGTTATTTTACTTTTCACTTCATGCTCCCTTGTTCACATTATAGTGAAATATTAAATATTTCACTTCGAGCCACTTTTACTCCTCCTAGCATTAAAATATTTTAACCATTTTAATTTTTTGGAGCTCTTTATCTTTAAATCTCCATTGTTTTACCAAATGAAGGAATTTAATATTATATTGGACCCGGGTAATATTTAACCTTTACCATGCATTTAATTTTTTGTCAGGCCCACTCCCACATGGAGAAATCTCGCTCATCGTTTTACATTTAAAATAATATAAAATATTAAAACCAAAAATTGTCACTTGCACCCTCTAATATTTCCTCACCCTTGCACGATACATCACTTGGGTCCACACTTTCTCCCCTACTCATCAACCTCACGTACCTCACACATCTTCATATGACATCATCCATAATCTTCTGAGGCTTGCGATGAATGATCATGATGCATCCCCACTTCCAGCATTATCATGACCATCGATTTTGGTTATTCCCTAACTCTCAAATTCAGCTATATCTCCTCCATCCAAGACAAAAATGACAATTGCTTCATTCACTCAATGCATCCATGGCATCTCCATTCAGCCTTGTCACACCGCACCTACCTTGCTTCCCATGGAAAATCCTCCACATTCCACGCCAATACCCTCCATTTTATGGAACCCACACATATCATCAATGTTCTCCTGTTGTGCGTGCCTCATACCTTGATTTTTCCTTCAAATCTCTAAAGAGTTTTTCAAATAGAATTTCCTCAAACAATTTTGATGATTTTCATTATAGGTTCAAGTCCCTGTGTGTCAAAGATTCCTTGCAATGTTGAATTGGCCCTATTTCCTCATTTATCCTTTCTAAGTCTCCACTTTATGTTTGGTACGCCCCTAGAGAGAAAAGCTTACCATTGACCCCTTCTCATTGGATTTCTTGGCTAAGAATGCAGAGTACTTCACAATATCAGAATATTTGGAAATAGATATGTCAAAATAAAAACCTTATGAAGAAGTCTCTCTTGTGTGTGCATCACCATCATTATGTTGATACTTTATGAGTTACTCATTTATCCCAAGTGCATCCATAATTAATTCCAAGCCTGAGTTATGATAGCAAGATGTAAGTAAGCATCCACATTGTCAGGATAAGTTATCAATACCAGCATGTATAAAAGATTTGTTTTCAATATCATATATTTGTTCAAACAACCAAGCAAGACCACATAGTGTTGTGACTTATCCCATGGGAACTAAAATGAAACATTATCCCTCCTGCCCCTCTATGTTTACCTCTCCCATATCACTTGCACATGTTTCCTTTGCTTAATTGCAAAGCTCCTGAGAATCACATTAAGGTCTTCAATTACCCTTGCCCAACTTGGCAATCTTGAAGACCCTTTCAAGATCTATGAATTCTCTATCAATCACATATAGATGTTCAGTAATACAATGACCCCTTGCATCACCCAAGCACTTATAAATCCAGAGCTATGTGAAACATGTTAGGTCCCCATGTGTGATCGGCTAAAAAAAATTGTTTTTAAACAAGTTTCACTCCAGTTGACCTTGGGGAAACCTCTGAGTGTATTTGAAATGAAAACACGAACTAGGTCTGCCTTAAAATATGTTTTCTATCCATTTTGTAGAATGGTGAAAACTGGTCAAGTTGCCTCAGGAATCAATCTGGGAAATTGATCAAATGACCCCCTGGAGTCACAAAAACTTGGAGACTTGTAGACATTTAATCCAAAAGTGCATTACAACAAACGGCTGAGAGAAATCAATCATGAGGAAAAAGTTATTAACTCTCTAGGTTGCTTACTCAAACTTTCTGCAACAAAATTCTATTCATGACCAATTAAAATATGAAATCAACTCCTGATGAGTTGCCACAAGATAAAATAGATAATTTAGGTACACTGAACATGTATGGAAAATTAATTTTCATGAATCATCTCCCATCAAAAGATATTGATGATCAAAGTTGACCTTTCTGAAATGTTGTCAGGAATGCAAATGCAAAACTCAGCAAATGTCATTTAGTTTGGATCCATTAAAAATAGTAAATGAGGTCATGAGGCTCTAAAAACTAACATGAGCTCATTTAGGTGGGGAGAATATAGAACAACATTCATTTTGACATGAAAGTCAACCAATTGCAAAATGAAAGCCCAAATAGGAAGCTACTTTGCAAAACTGAGTTTGCAAACATCAAAACAGTGCCAAAACCCTCTAGCTTCACTTTTTCAAAACTCTAATAAAAATCATTGTGGGAAGCTGAAAACTGACATGCATAGTCAAATATGTCAATTGAATATGTATGCACATGAGTTTTGTACAAAAATCAACAAGCTTCAAATTTTGACCCTCTAAAGTGGGTCACTTGGATTGATTCATCAGGTGCAGTTCTTAAAGTGCAGAAGCAAAAATTTCAAAATGGGCACTTCAAATTTGGAAAATTTGAGATTTCCATTAGTGGCTCTGACTAGGGATGTATGCCCCCTATGTGCATAACAGGATTCCATATCTTTGGGGAGTAGACCAAAAGTTGAGTCCATCAAATGCTCCTCAAACAGCTCATTTATTCATCTTTCTTTTTCAACTCCATTTGGTGACCCCAGGCCACCAAATGAAAAAAAATGGGAATCAAAATTTACCTTTGTTGAACACAATTCTATAGAAAGAGCTAATCTCCCTCAATCTATGCTTGCCTCTGTCATACCACAAAAACATATGTGACCTTTTTCTTACAAGCGTAAAAATGTAGTGACCACTGAAATTTTCCTGATTACAATTATTGTCACTGACATTTCTCACAGCTTTTCTCAGCATACCACTTCCAATATAATATTTTTCATTCTTCATTGTATAATCAGTCACAAACTATAATCTTTCATCATCACATGACACATATGTGTTATATTCATCATATGGAATATATTCATATTGAAAATAAAATTTCTTGTTATTCATCTCATTGTCATGCTCCATAAATTTACCTTCTAGATGAACTGGAAACTGAAAAAGTTCAAACTCCTCCAAGTAGTTGGCATCATGATGTTCAACCTTACCTACAACTCCTATTTCAAATGTAAAACAGTCATAGGAAATTCCCTCGAAGAGTTCATCAATGTGTTCCTTTGCTTGCTCAAGACTACATTTCAACCACGTGTGAAATGCATCATTGGAATTATCAACAAAGAGTGGGTTTTCTCTACACCAATAAGTGTCATTATTTCTCATCTCAAGTGAAGATGAAGGCTCGTCAAACAATGGATTTTCCATTATATTTATTTTTGACATAAGAGCCTCAGCCTCCTCGGCATGAAATTCCAAATCCTTCAAGTCATCATTGCACTTAAAACAACTATAATCACTAGAAGAGTAGATAGACACATTTTCAACTTCATTATCATCCTCAGATTGTTCAGTACACACATTTGAAATTTGTTCCATGTCCACATAATCTGAGATATCATGGTCAGAAAAATATTCAAGCCCCATAGAAATATTACCCAAAAGTGGCTACATCCTATCACTCAAATTTTCATCGTAATGCATAATTTGATCACCTGAGAGTGAAATCATGTCATCCACATCTTGCTTACTAATTTTATCCTCATTTGATATAAAACTTTCCAAGTCTACTTCATTCAAGCTAGTATGAAGAGTGTAATAACAATCAACATGATCAACCTTATAAGAGTTGAATGTGTAACTAAACTTTCAAACTTTGCTTCAAAAGAGATATCATGGGAAGTAAAGACAGAAAAAATTTCATCAACACTTTTATCACTTTCAGTAGTACTATGTTCATGATCAGCAAATTGAACACACATATGTTCATCCTTGAGTTTTTCATCACACGCAGAATTAGTATGCTCCATTAATCCCAAATTCGGGTTACATTCCAAGTTTTCATCAAGTGGGATTTGATCATTCACTTGGAGGCAAGTGACCTCGTTAATAACCATATCACTATATCCTTTTTGTGAAGGACATACCTCTAAGTCATTCTCATAAGAGCGTTCATAATCATCAGAAAAACAATCAGTTGAGATGTCACCATGATCTTTTCCACAAGAAGAAACATCATTACACAAACCATGTTCAAAGTCTTCAAAATTAATACTTGAGGCTACACTTCCAGGATCATAATCACTGGTTTGTAATGAAATATTGGCAACACATGCATTGCAATTTTTTCTTTCAATAGTGCATGGTATAGCATTTTGTATCTCATCTACTTCTCCATCACTTGAGATATTATAGGAAAAACTTTCATGCATATTTATCCTATCATCATCCCATGTATCTTCCTCTTCATCACTGCTAGAAGAATCTACACATGTGATGATTGTAAACTGATTACACTTAATCTCCTCATTCATACAACATATATCTTCATTTTCTGACATAATCTTTTCATTCTTGTGTATAATGTTCTGATTTTCTTGAATAGGACAGCTACTACCTTTATTTTGAGACACCACATTTTGATGAAATTTAACATGGAGTTCATTAGGATCTATAGATTGTGATGATGGAGAAATTGGAGCAGAAAAATCATTACCCCCTTGACAACCAATTTTATTATCTAATCCATGAGTTATATTTTCTTGAGGTGTGTTAGGATGACCAACACTCACAACCCTATGTCCTTTCATCATTGAGTATCTCAAATTATTCTCAATGTCTATAGTCATCTGATATGCTTGGTACAAGGTGGTGGACTCTTTATCTCTTAATAGATAACTCTTTTTTTTTTCAAATGCTTCGAGGTACATGACCAAAAATTCAACATCATTTGGTCTTATGTGTTTAGGTATCTCTCTTATGATCATTGAAAACCTGAGATTAAAATATGGGCAAACTAATCTTTCCCTTTCTCCAAGTTCATGAACCTTTTCCTGAACAAAACAAGGTTAATCCTTTCACCAAATTGCTCCAAGAACACTACCTTGAACTCTACCCATGAATGAATGGAATATGATGGTAAATAAGAGAACCACTCTCTTGCATTTCCTCTCAAGGATTGGCCAAATAGTCTCATAATCATCCATCTAATTACTGAATTCTTGGAGATGTCTATTTGCTGATTCTGACTTATCACCAATGAATCTTGGTAACTTATTTATGACTTTAGCTAGAGTGTCATTTGGGTAACCACTAAGGCCACTAAAATTGATAGCTCTATACCTTCCAGTGCTGAAACTTATTTGAAAATCTAGCTGGGACTAATCATAAACCATAGTTCCATCCCGGACCATATTAGGGTGCATGTATTGAGGTATTTTGATATGCCCTTTTCAAATTTCACATATCATTTCTACATTTGATCATCCATTGCCCCTATTTCTATCTTTCATCATGATCTCAGGGTACCATAATACATAATACATATTTCAAAGGCATCTACACCTAAGATATACTTCGTGGGAAAATTTATAACAAACATACTTCTCCAACAAAATACATAGGCTGCAAATCACAGTTCAGAAGTATGCCAAACTTAATTCTACTATCATTTTTCCTTTGTTAGTGCTCATCAATCAATAGGGAACTAAATTTTCTTTTGAACTATTTAGATATGGTTTTCATACATGAATTTCTTGGAAATCAAGAATGAGGAATACCTAGAAATGTTGCAGCTATTGCAAATTATCTTCCTATCTAGAAATATTTGTAGATCTAGAACTTTCTTCACATTTTCAATAGGTTCTATTAATAGAGTCGCCACCTCTCATCAAAGAGGACTGAAATTCAAGCAGTATGAAGTTCTTTCACACATAAATGTTCTTCTGAGTTCCTTCCACCAACAAAGCACCACAAATCATGCAATCTTCAGGTTCACTGCAACAAATCTTCCTCCAAGTTTGAAATCCTTCAGTATTTGAACTACATTCAGAATGGTAAATCATTTGACTCTATACAATGACACTTAAGGCTGGATTCTGCAATCAGAATTTTCAAAAATTCTCCCCAACAGAGTCGCCATTCTGTTGGTATTTTATTTTTCCAGCTAGACTTTGAAACTCTCTAAGAGGTAGCCAACCTCCATATTCAAGAACCACAAAGGCTAGTGGCCAACTAACAAGATTCAATCAAAGACTGAAATCTCCTACACTTCTGGCTCTGGAGGACCAAGGTGGGTCAACCTACACAATGTATAAAACTTAATTCAACCATACTCACTAGCATTGCTTTTTATAGCAAATAATTCCTAATTCAATTAAACCACAAAGAGCACTGACAACTTCAAACTTGGCTAAAATCTTAGTAGATCAATACTCACTCAACAATTGAGAGGCATAACACAACATTAAACCTCAACCAAACAATTGGGATTTAGAATGATTTTTCATTTATAAAATGTTTCTAAAATGCATAAAATTGAATAATAGATTAGTGCCAATTATGGGCCATGGTGTCAAACACATAAATAAATTCACCAGCAAAAATACTTCAACTAGTGGATTTAAATTGCTAATGCTTTGCATCAAATGTTAATGTCTTGCACCAACAATTCCTCTCTTATTATCAATAAAATTTTCCTTATCAAATCTCATCTGAACACCTGAAATCACAATCAGCTGCTCAATGCATTTTAACCATTTCTTTGAAACAAAACAATGAACATACAAGAAAATCTCATGAAATTTGAGATGATAAACTCAAAGACACTTTGTATTATTGAATTTATATGACTAAATGTGTACAAATATTGAGACAATTTGAAGATATTCATGAATGTGCAAACACCTTCATGATTTTATTTGCATAAACTGGTTGTATTTACTCATGAAATCAGAAAATTATAGCTTACAAACTCAAGAAATAACTCAGAATTTTCAATTCTCTAACTACCCAACCCCATACAAATTTTTTAACTCAATCCCAGAATCACTACAATGAGAGAAGAAGAGAAAATATAGAAGGAAGAAGAAACAAAATAAGCCCTAAAATGCATCCACAGTTGACAACTGGCAGCTTCATCCTTTGTTGAACAACAACAAGAAGCTGAAAATATTTGGAACAACTTCTCTCTTCTCTCATCATTTGTAGCAACAAAATCATTCTACCTCCAAAACTTCATTTGTTTCAAGTTGTTTTTCAACTGAAAATATGCCCATATGATTAATTTCACAATTCACCCAGTTGTGTGAAAAATGTCTCTAGCCCTGTGAAAACTCATGTTTCAACTCTTTACCTCTTTACTTTGTAATGTTGCACTTATATTTTTCTTTCACATTTTTAAAAATATTCAAGTTAAAAATAGAGTCCTTTAGACAGTGAAAAAAATATTCACTTCATAAAATTTTCCCCTCATCCCATTTATCTGGCAACTCATCTTTAAAATTCCTTCATAGTAAGGCTTTTGAATATTTTATATATATTCCCATCAAAAGAATTTCATGTGTTATTTTAATTTTCACTTCATGCCCCCTTGTTGTTCAATTTATAGTGAAATATTAAATATTTCACTTCAAGGCACTTTTACTCCTCCCAACATTAAAATATTTTAACCATTTTAATTTTGTGGAGCTCTTTATCTTTAAATCTCCATTCTTTTACAAAATGAAGGCATTTAATACTATGTTTGACTCGGGTAATACTTAAACTTTACCATGCATTTAATTTTTTGTCAGGCCCACTCCCACATTGAGCAATCTCGCTCATCATTTTACATTTAAACAATATAAAACATTAAAACCAAATATGTCACTTTCCCCCTCTAGTATTTCCTCACCCATGCACGAGACATCACTTGGGCCCACACTTTCTCCCCTACTCATCAACCTCGCGCACCTCACACATCTTCATATGAAATCATCCATAATTTTTTGAGGCTTGTGATGAATGATTAGGATGCATTCCCACTGCCATCATTATCATGGCCATCAATTTTTTTCTGCCTAACTCTCGTATTCAACTATGTCTCCTCCATCAAAGACAAAAATGGTAGCTGCTTCATTCACTCAATGCATCCCTGACATCTCCATTCAGCCTTATCAAACTGCACCTACCTTCTTTCCCATGGAAAATCCTTCACATTCCATGCCAATACCCTCCATTTTATGGAACCCACAAATATCATCAATGCTCTCTTGCTACGCACGCCTCATACCTTGCTTTTTCCTTCTAATCTCTAAAGCTTTTTTCAAATAGAATTTCCTCAAACAATTTTGATGATTTTCATTGTAGGTTTGAGTCCCTGTGTGTCAAAGATTCCTTGCAATGTTGAATTGGCCCTGTTTCCTCATTTTTCCTTTCTAAGTCTCCACTTTATGTTTGGTAAGCCCCTAGAGAGCTAAGTTTACCATTGACCCCTTCTCATTGGATTCCCTAGCTAAGAATGCAAATTACTTCACAATATCATAATATTTGGAAATAGATATGTCAAAATAAAAACCTTATGAAGAAGGCTCTCTTGCATGTGCATCACCATCATTATGTTAATACTTTATGAGTTACTCATTTATCCCAAGTGCATCCATAATTAATTCCAAGCCTGAGTTATGATAGCAAGATGTAAGTAAGCATCCACATTGTCAGGATAAGTTATCAATACTAGCATGTATAAAAGACTTGTTTTCAATATCATATATTTGTTCAAATAGCCAAGCAAGACCACATAGTGTTGTGACTTATCCAATGGGAACTAGAGTGAAGCATTATCCCTCATACCCCTCTATGTTTACCTCTCCCATATCACTTGCACATGTTGCCTTTGCTTAATTGCAAAGCTCCCAAGAATCACATTAAGGTCTTCAGTTACCCTTGCCCAACTTGACAATATTGAAGACCCTTTCATGATCTATGAATGCTCTATCAATCACATATAGATGTTCAATAATACTATGAGCTCTTGCATCACCCAAGCACTTATAACTCAATAGCTATGTGAAACATGTCGGGTCCCTATGTGCGCTCGGCTAATTTTTTTTGTTTTTAAACAAGTTGTACTCTAGTTTACCTTGGGGCAACCTCTAAGTGCATTTGAAATGAAAAAATGAACTGTGTCTGCATTAAAATATGTTTTTTGTCCCTTTTGCAGAATGGTGAAAACTGGTGAAGTTGCCTGAAAAATCAATTTGGGAAACTGGTCAAATGACCCCCTGGAGTTACAAAAACTTGCAGAATTGTAGACATTTGATCCAAGAGTACAATGCAACAAATGGATCAGAGAAATAAATCACGAGGAAAAATTTATTAATTCTCGAAGTTGCTTACTCGAACTTTCTGCAACAAAAGCCTATTTAGAACCAATTAAAACTTAAGAGATCACCTCGTAGAGAAAATATGAAATCAACTCCTAACGAGTTACCACTGGACACAATAGATCATTTAGGTACACTGAACATGTCCACAAAAGTAATTTTCATGAATCATCTCCCATCATAAGATATTGATCATCAAAGTTGACCTTTCTGAAATGTTGTCAGGAATGCAGATGCAAAACTGAACAAATGACATTTGGCGTTGATCTATTAAAAATTGTAAATGAGGTCATGAGTCTTTGAAAACTGACACACGAGCTCATTTAGGTGGGGAGAATATAGAACAACATTCTTTTTTACATGAAATTCAACCAATTGCAAAATGCAAGCCCAAATAGGTAGCTACTTTGCAAAACTAAGTTTGCAAACCGCATAACAGTGCCAAAACCCTCCAGCTTCACTTTTTTAAAACTCTAAAAAAAATCATCGTGGGAAGCTGAAAACTAACATACATGTTCAAATATGTCAATTAAATATGTCTGCAAATGGGTTTTGCACAAAAATCAACAGGCTTCAAATTCTAACCCTCCAAAGTGGGTCACTTGGACTGACTCATCAGGTGCACTTTTGAAAGTGCAGAAGCAAAATTTTTGAAATGGGCACTTTAACTTTGCAAAAAACTGTAAAACCTGTTAATACTACAAAAACAGAGATTAAAAACCAGTTAGAGGTCGAAATCATCAAAATGAAAAAAAAAACATGTCAAAACAATCAAAATTCTACCTTTTACTCAACTACAACGATGCAATATGTGGGTGTGGTGCTATTTGGAATGATCAGCGACACAATATAATGTCACTGATGACTGAGAGTGGTGCTCTACAGTAAAAACAAGACCGCAATTGTGGCTCTATTTTTCCAGCGACACTTTGTAATTTGAAAAATGTGCGAGGAACTTTGAAATTTGATTTTTGTTGGTGGGAAGACTCCAGTGGCAGAGTTTGGAGATTGGAGCGGTGCAATATAGCACCACTTGACTGGTAGTGGTTGAGTTTCCTATGGACTGCAAAAAACAACAAAAAACATGGAATTTCTCCAAAAACGTGATGAAATCCTTCAGATTCACCCTCCCTCTAGTGCAAAAATGTGAATGGTGTTCCTATACCTACAAAAACACAAAGGATGAACACAATATTAGATCCAAATGCATGATAGAAGCAACATTCCCCATGAAATTAAATTGAAACATCAAAATAGGAAAGAAATGAAGAACAACACAATAAAAAGAAAGTAAATCCTATTCTAATGAGCAAACTATCAATCCCATGGGGGAATTGGTACCATTTATGTGTAGGAAATAGCCCTTTCCAACTCCTTGGTGTGATTTGATGAAGATTCTTGATTCCTTGATGCAATGTGATGATAACCTTGACAAACTTGATACAAAACTATGAAATTCAAATGTAATAGATGAAATTGTGTGTGAAAATGAGTATAGTAAGCTTGCATGGATTATGGATGATCAAATACAGTAGAGGAGGCCGCTATTTATAGATTTCAAGAATGGAAGAATAAGCAAAACGGATGAATGTGGGATAATAGACCAACCGATGGGAGGAGGCCACTTGTCAGTTCATGTGATTGGAGGAGGAATGAGCACATTTTGATGAATGTGCACATAAATGGAGTTAGATGAAATTTGAAATTAGTGAAATGACATGTCTAGAGGGGAAAAAATAGAGTTAATGTCACTTGGCTCAAGGATAAATACATGTAAAAGGCATTAAATGCCTTGTTGGAAGTACCCATCCCCTTTTGGAGGGATTTTTCAAATTTGTGGAATATTCCCTTTTGATGCCAAGTTGATCAAAAATGGATGATTTTATAAATCAATTAAATTAATTTATTGGTGCAAGTTGCAAAATCTAGAGGAATGAGGTGATTAGGATTAGATTAAGTGGAAATTAGGTGATTTGACAAATTTGACTTAAATTTTTGGATTTATTTAAATCAAAGTTGAGAGGAAAAAGATTTTAGATTTGTGATGTTAAATTTAAACCAAATAAAGGTTAATTTATCTAATTGAAAGAAACAATATTAGAGATTTAATTAAATAAAGTAAATTATTTAATTAAAGGAGAGACTATAGGATTAATTAAACAAACTAATTTAATTAATTAAGAGAGAAGAATGACTTAATAAGATAAAATTGATTTATTTAATTACGAGAAAAAATATGGTGAATTTAATCAAATAAAGATTATTCAATTAAATTAATTAGTAAAGGGGATGATTTAGGAGGAAACGATGTTAGTAAGATCAGGATCGGGTGTGTAGGATCAACTTGTATATTTTTCATTGTCTACAAATATAATTTAATTAAATGAGAGGACTTAGGATGTTAAAATTCAATATTTTGATTTATCCAATTTAACAGAATGAAAGGTTAGTGCAAGAGGGAATGAATTCACCTAATTATGTTAATTAGGTTAATAGATGAAAATGATGTAATTAATTAAATATGTAGGTTAATTTAATCAATTAAGTTTAAAAAGGATGGGTTTTAGGATGAGATGGTGTTAGTATATTAGATTTGAGTGCATGATATCATTTAGGATGTTTTAAAGTGTCTATAGTAACTTACTATTTTAAATTAAAATCTAGATACCACTAGAATCAACTCAGAAATTTGTAAAAATATTTTTAAAAACCCTAACCTAGGACCCATTCACCCTTGGGAAAATGAGTCCCTGATTAGGGTCATTTCCTAAATTTTTGGGCACTAAAACATATATTTTAGCATTCTATTTTAGTGTTTTCATTTTTTGTTTAAGTTTGCAGAATTTTTGTTACTTAAAATTGATCATATTTAGCTTCATTAGATAAAATTTAGTGCATTGTGTGATTTCAAAATTGCACTTACAAAACATCATTTTTAGATTTTTGCTTAGAGTAATCAAAAAATTATCTTGTTTGAAATCATAAAATTACATTACATCCTAGGTCATTGCATTGTATTTCACCCTCTTTCCATTTTGGGTTTACATTGAGCTTGTGAAACTTTTATGAGCTTCACAACTTTGTGTACTATTATAAATATTGTTGTGATACATAGTTCAAGACTCATGTCATCTTACGATACACCATTCACCATGGATATTGTGTTCTCCAACTCTTTCACTTAGAGTGTTCATAATCAACCCTCTATGGACAAAAGTGTTCACACCTCATTTCCAATGACTTCCTTACCTAAAAATAATGTGCATGATGTTGAATTTTTTTTTTATAATTTCCCACAATAAAACATAAGAAGGATGGATGAAGAAATATAAAAATTGAAAAACTTTGTGAATTATGAAAACATTGCTAGTAGTGTCATTCTTTCTTTAGATAATGTGAGGAAAATGATTGAAAATGAACATGGAATAGAGATTGTGTGAATTCAAGCTCCTATTTTCATAAGAATATCCCTACCATGACTAGTTGTGCTCAAGCTTCGGGGTATACTAAAATCCAAGGTGGAAATTCAATTCCTCCTTCCACAACCCTTACTTATATTCCTACATACACTAGTACTCATGTTACTACAAACATTCAACCTAATAGCAATGTAAAAACTTCCTTTGGTATTTCCACTTGAAATCCTTCTACCTTTGTGAATTCAAATCTCATATCTCCTCAACCATCCCCCCTCACAAATTTACAATTCACTTTCCCTCCACATACATACACCACTCCACCTTATTCGCCTTTTTTATAAAGGAACCCTATCTAATTTTGTGATATGTTTTTAAGTGGCGAAAAAGGTATCTGAAAGTGCATGTATAGTTTGAATATCATGTCCACTCTGAAATTTATGAAGGAAAAACTATTTTTGAAAGGCTACTAGGAGAATGAAGACTAGTGGGTAAAAACCCACCTTTTGATGTTTGAAGCTTGAAAGTTTGATTGCTTGAGTTTGGTACAAGGTTGTCCACCCCTGCTCTGCATCACCTCCATCTCACAATACAGACAATGATCCAATCCTTAATATACTTTTGAAAAATATTTCATCCCTATAACAACAAATCATAACGTTAAACCAAAACAACAATGGCCAACCTTCACAATACATCAAAACAAATCCCTTATCCTTGGAGATATTGAGAAAATAAATTCCAAAAGGTATAGAGGTTCCTAGGTTTGAGAAATATGGTGGGAAAGGAGATAATGTTAGTCATGTTTTCACTTACACAACCCTATGTAGTGACTTCATTTTTGAAGATAAATTCTTAGCTAAACTCTTCCCTCAATCCTTGAAAGATGTTTCTTTAAAGTGGTTTTTCTCCTTACCAAATAGTTTAATTATTTCATTCAATGAACTTATTGATGCCTTTTACAACCACTTACAAATTCATAGGGGTTCTAAGATGACCCTAGCTGATTTGATGACCTGTAAACAAAAGGATGATGAAACAATCATTGATTTGCAAGATAAAATCCAAACTAATCTTGAGATGATGAGTTTCCTTTCCTTCAAAAAATTGTGTACAACCCTTCATGATTACCCAAATTTAGTTAGAAGACGTGAAGTGAAGACTCCTTCTACTATCCTAAAAAGTCCAAATCCACAACTCAAACCAACTTAAAAAATTTCAAGAAACAAATTAAGGGCTTCCTATAACTTGATCCTCCTCAATCTAATCAAAATGTTAACACCCAAGTGGCTCCTATAAACACAAATAAACCTTATGCCTTTGCGGATAGAAATGGATAGTTTACACCCCTACCTGATACCCTTCATCATACCATGTTGCAGCTCTTAGAAAATAATTTGATTTCTTTACCTCTTGTTTAGATCTCCTAATCCTACTAAGCATTTACCCTCAAACTATAAACAAAATGGACATGATACCAAAAATTGTAAGCATCTTAAACATCTTGTGCAAGACCTCATTTATTTTAAAATATCCTAATTGGAGGTGTTAATGATCAAGGTAATAATTTTGTAGCTCCTAATAAAAATTTGTAAATCCTTACCAATCCTATGCCCGATCATAATATCTCCTTTGTCAAAGCTAGTGAAACAAAGAATGATGTGATAAATGTTGACATAGATGATTAAAACATGAAACACAATAAGAACAACCTTATGGATGTTGTGATTGATTTTATTGATGCTAAACCTTGTGAGGGCATAACTAAGATGTCGCTTGATGTTTCTTTCTCACAACAAGACATACTTAAACATGTACCTGATGGTCCTCTTTACATAGCCAGAAGAATCAATGATAAGCCTACTAATGGGATATTAATTGATATTGTTTGTGTAGAGAACATGATCACTAAATAATTTCTATTTGTGCATGAGATTTATCAAGATACATATAAAAATTTGAAAACATGGATCAAAATCCATAATGGTTTTGCTTGCCCTAAAACTGGCTCAATAAATCTCCCTCTAAAGGTTGGACCACAATAATTAAATGTCTCATTCACCATCATCCCATTCTTGGACAATTTTTTTTTGATGTTAGGCTATCCATGGCCTTGCAACATGAATGTCATCTCATCGATTGTGCATAAATGTTTAAAGTTTCCATTTGGAAAAGAGATATTTACTATGCATCATAGTGGCTTTAATCTTGTTTCTTCCCATTGGAAATTTTGATTGGATTTATTTTGTCCCAAGCCTATTGAACCTATTAGACCCCATGAGTATTTATTTTTCAAATCCTATCAAAATTTTAAGGTAAAGTGTATAGCAGAATTATCCCTTAGCAATATGCATCAACCCATGATTGGACCAAAATCCTTTTAAAGTAACCAAGAACAACCTATGAAAAATTATTTACCTATTTTCTATAAGAGACCATGAGATAATAAAACAAATCTCGTTGTGCCTCCTAAAGTCAAATAAGTTTACGAATCTAAAGAAAAAATTGGTTGAACAGCCTCCCATGGTTCCTTGTGTTTGTCCCTTAAGGGAAGAAAATAAACCTATGGTTGATAAACCCACTCTTACATAAACAGAACTTGAAAACTGAATGAAAAAAAACCTCAATGCTAGAGAGAATAGGCATAAATGTTGTGCTATTTCTCATTCGTCACAAGAATGAAGAAAACAGCAACATAGAAAACCAAAATCCCTTTTTTTTTTAACTAATGCATGATACCTCTCCACCTTGACTACAACATAAACAAAAACAAACTTTTATTATGGATATTATCGTTAGACCTCCTATTGTGATTATCTTGGATGATGATAATGAAATTGCAAATATTGATGAACAAGTGCATAATGAGTTGAATTTAATTTTTTCATCTTTTGTGAGCTTAAATGATTATCCTCCTAATAAGAGTGTTGAACTTGGTGCTTTCCCTGGTTCAGTACTTGATGTTGTCCCTTTAGCTAGGTTTTTTCCTTCCATATATACTAATCAAGATTGGGATGTGGATAACTTGCTATAGGTTGACCCAAATGTGCCTTACTAGTATTGATTTGTTTTCGTTGCATGTTTCTTTTGTGTTTGCATGTGAATAATGTGATCCCTCGTATTACTTTGTTTGATGTATCTCTCTTCACATGCATTCCTTTATTTATATCTACATTCTTCTTTATGCCGTAAAAAATTATATTTATATTTTGTCTTGTGTTTTACTTTTATGGATAACGCAAGGCATCAAGACATTTAGGTATCTTCCATGTTGACCCAAAATCTTTTTATTTTTTCTTGCTCTATATGTGTCATTCTTCCTGTTAGTATTTGGGGAATAATGACATTTTTGAGCTCTATAATAACACTGTATAAAAGATATACTACCTCAAATTTGTGGATCCCTTATGTGTTTTGGATTTCATTTTGGGGAAACTCCTTCCTCTCTTTTTCATGATGTAGTTTCATTCGAGAACATATGACTTGGAATAGGGATTTTTGAATAAGATTCGTGTCTTCTTCATTGGCCACTTTAAAGTAAATTGCTCCCAACAATTGTGTTAGAAATTTCTTTAAAGTGAGGGAATACATTGGAATCCTCACATTTCATTGTGTGACTTTCTTTCTTCTTGTGATGTGTCCTTTTCTTGGTGGTGTCATTGGGTTTAATGTCCTTTGAGAGCATGCTATTTATTAGCATACAAATTTCCTCTTTGTGGTGATGTTTTACAGATTGTATTCCCTAAGTTTTTATTCACTTATCCTATATTTATCCTCTCTTAGAGACATTATGCACGATGTTCCCTAAGAAGAGACCTTACTCGAACTAAGTAGGATCCCTTTGAACAAAACTTTACTTGAATTTTTTTCATAAGTTTCTTGCATATAATACAACTTGTTAACCTTGTGCAACTCAAACCCCTCTTCAAGGCTACAAAGAATAACAAAATTTTCTTGCCAGTGGATCCTTGCTCTTGTTCATAGGTGCTTAGCATAATGCAGCTTATTAGGACTTGATGTAACCCATCAAAAAATTATTGTTCCACCCTAAAAATTATGAAAATATTGGCTTGGCCCCTTGTGCCTGGCTTTAGGTCATGTTCTCATCACTGTGATAGGGTTTTATCTTGATAAAACTTCCAAAAGTTGGTCTGCAAATGAAAAAACCTTGTTCATTTTAAGGTTGGATTTACTTGTTCTCCTCGTTCTCGGTCACTTAAGTTGTCACTTATGCCATTGTACTCGTTGTCTTGCTAGCCCCTAGCCTTAGGTTTTTCGGTCACCTTGGTTCTTCTTGGTCTTAATTCCATATGATCAAAGGATTAATCTTAAAAAATTATATCCTTGTCCATTGTTGTAAAGGGTTAGTATTTCATTGTCTAGGGGTGGCCCCTCTTTATGAATAATGTTTTTTGCATGTACATAAATTATGCTTTGTGTTGGTTGTCCAATCGTGGGAATTGATCCTAGTTGTTCCCTGTATGCCTATGCTATTTTATTTTCTCTTATTTTATTCATACAGGCTGGAGGGATTTCACCATGTGTCTCATATATTGGTGGACCTAGTCTCCTTGGTAAGGATGACTACTGCTTTTCAAGGAGGATCTACGACTGATTGATTGAAGATGTGGCCATATCTGTACCATTCCTCACAAATCTATCTTGTTTTATTCCATATTATTTTAAGGAAACAAGCTAGTGGGTAATGACCACATGGTATTGTTTAAAAGTGGGACCTGATCCTTCCCAGGGTAGTGGGTTGTCTTGAAGGTTTGATCAATGGTGTACATCAAAACACATGTTCCCATCTGGGCTTTTCCCCGTTCTCCAATCTGTGTGCAGTGGTAAAATGGGATAGTCACACGGGCTAGTAGACGATGTGATACATGTCATACAATGGACCTCGCAGGGTTTTGGGGACAACATTTTATTTCATAAAATATGAATTTGACGGTTGATGGCTAGTGATGTGGCTCAATCTTGACCATTCCCTGCCATCCCATGTGGGCTCCACCAATGTTCTATGTATTTTGATGGGCTAGTGGGTAGGTGCCATGTGGACTTTCTAAAGGGCTTCGATGGACTCTAAATAAAGTTGGAATACTTCCAAATTTGGCTAAGGAGATACTATTTTTTAACTATGTTATTTTCAACCTTGTTCTTTATGATGCATTCTTGAGATTTTGGTCATTAGTTCTGACAAAAAATGATACATGTGGAAAAAGGTGAAAACAAGGCATGTCAGTGTATGAATTGATATTTTGAGATAGGGTCAGGATAAGTCCCCACCATTTTGATAAGAAGACATACGAGTGAAATAATTCATACAGGTGAGTAGGTAATTATGGCAAGAAAATATTAATTCATGTTATGTATTGAACATATTTTTATATACTCATAGCTTTTCTTATTTAAAGGAGGTTTAAAATCACAATTAAAGCTTAATTGTAAGCGGTTGCATTGTAATCTACCCGTTGATTTATCTTTTTAAAACATGATCGATAGTTAAGATTAAAAGGATCAAGGAAGACTGTTATTAGCTAGCACACACAAGATTTCTTTGAAGAATTAATGGTTGGTACACTTGCATGGATTGTTATACGAGGGACTGAAAGTTAAACATATGAACTTCTTCTCAAGAAGAGAAAATGGTTTAATATTTTATTCTGTTCAAATTTTTGACCATCGTGCTTAGAACTATAGCCCTGCACCTCCAAAGGAATCTTGCAAAAACCATCCAGTGCCTCATCCATTGGGTGGGAGTCATATAAAAATGTAATTGAGATAGTGTGAACTGATCCCCACAATGCTTTACATCATGCAATCTTTCAGTTTATTAAAACAATACTCCTTAGTGAATCCTGAGCATAATATCACAAACCAGTAATTCATTCTCAAGCATTTGATTAACTCATTAAGTTAAATCAAGAAAATGAGATACACCTTTCAAATATACCATTGAATTTGAATGAGTAAACCATTGATATACTCATCCACAATCCATGACACATAAACATGAGAGCAATTGTCTTAACCAAATTTTCTAGATTTGTTTCAATATCAGTAATTACAAAGTATAGCATACTTATTTCATACTACTCCCGACCCATAATGACTTCCTGGATAATACTTTTAACAAACCACCAACCTACATTAAAACCAACTGTACATATTCTAAGCAACCGACCACGGAGAATCTAACCCTAAACAATGAGCCATGAAATCTCCTTTATAGGAAAGGAGAGCAACAAAGCATCGAGATACATTGTTTCTTTCAAATGAATTTCATCTAAAATGAAATTCGAATTTACATTCCTCATCATTAAAAAACATTATGCATGATCTGAGGAATCAAAAAAGAGTGTTCCACGCACACGCACGTCCACACCTACAAGAAAAAACACCAGGAAAATCACCACCCACGAGAAACATACCCAACAACAACAATTAAGTTGTTGACACATGACCTCGGTACATGTGACCGCTTTTGGTTCTCACCTCAGTCAAAGGCAGAACCACCTTCTTCTTTTCATCCACATGAGCATGAACTCCAACAACCTAGCATGGTGCCATTGCAGTTATTGGTGCAACTGCAAGGACCTCTTCATTTACACCCATGAGCTCAGTCAAGGTCGCAAGATAACAAAGATAATCTAATTCAGTCTAAGAACCATCACTGCTAGAACTTGAAGAAAGAACAACATGAGAAATACAATGCCCCGAACTCCTACCCATACCTCGGGCACTTGCTTTATGAACATCTTGAGGACATTGTTCTTTTAATTTTCTTTTAATTTCCTCTTCTTGTTCTTGCCTCAGTCAAAGGCGGAACCACCTTCTTCTTTTCATCCACGTGAGCACAAACTCGAACAACCTAGCATGATGCCATTGCATTTATTGGTGCAACTGCAAGGAACTCTTTGTTTACAACCATGAGCTTAGTCAAGGTCGCAAGATAACAATGATAATGTGAATCAGTCTGAGAACCATCACTGCTAGAACTTGAAGAAAGAACAATAGTGGAAATACAATGCCCCAACTTCCTGCCCATACCACGGGAACTTTCCTTATGAACATCTGAAGGACATTGTTCTTTTAATTTTCATGAACTTCCTGCACCTATCCTTGCACTTTGGTGTGGCTCAGATTTATCCATTGAAGAAATGTAACTTAGAGATTGCAAAAAATTCCACTACTCGCCAACTCAAAAATTGAACTGATAATATAGCAGTTCAGTCGTTACTTATAGAATAGTCAAGTGCAAGGAGTATTAATTTTCAAAATGTTTGCATCGGTATGAGAACGATTAGTGGCTGCTATTTCCACCAAAAAAATATTTTTGGCATACAATGCATCATTATTTCTATCCGGAGGTTACTGGTTGCACGCAAGGAGATCAGATGGAAATCCTCACAAAAACTCATGCCATTGATATAATGAGTTTCAGAGCGTAAAATCTCCTCACACAAATGATCAGTTACTTCCCTGAAACTGCACCGTTGATGTAGAATGGACCTGGTAAGTCGGACGACTCAGGTTGAGTCAACGATCATCGCTTGGGAAAGAACACAACCAATCATAGCCCACGGAAAAAGGAGGTTGCAATTGGACAATAGGCCCCACCTAGCCCTGTTGCCTCAAGAGCCAGGCCGAGCGTCGCTTTTTCACAAGCCACATAGTACTTTAGGAATATTTACTTTACTCATGCGAGGTCTATGAGGGATGGTCATTATTGATCCCCGTCATTAAAACTCTAGTGGTGAAATGACATCCATCTGTTACAGTTGGCGCCTCAGGAAAAGACCCCACTCCTCTGTATATGCCAGATGGTGGTATCTCACAGACCTCGCACTACTTTAGTGACATCAGAAAGAAAACCTACGAGGTTTGTGAGGAATGATCCAGATCAAAACCCGTGATCGGACAGTTAGCCGAACTGTAAATAGGGCATGTAGAATATTCAGGTGGGACCGACCAGTAACACCTCCAGTGGTATAAATATTTAAGCTTAAGTGGCCCAAAAAAAACTGATAGGCTGGGGTATTGAGAATATAGGATATGAATCAGGACCGTAAGATGCGGAGGAAGTTTCAAGATGTTGCACATTTTTCAAAACCTGTTGTTCTCGGGGGCCCTCCTGGCCATCCTCGGATTTCCCACCCACCGAGATTTGTTGCTTTTGGTCCTCTTTCCAAAGTTTTTGCAAACCCTAGGGCTTCTCTTTTGAGAAATGATAGGTTTCATCCTCGCGTGAATGGTGCCAGTTTGGTTGAGACAGGTTCTAGGGTTTCAAATGGGTTCTCTCGGTCGCCTCCGTCTATTGCTAAAGGGAAACCTGGTTCTATATACGTAAATGGTTAGTGGGTGTCAGATGTTACATATGGGAGGTGGATCTCTCCTAGTTGGAAGCAGTCATTTGTGAGGGATCTTCAACCTCCTTTTGTGAATGGTGCCGATTTGGTTGAGCCATGTTCTAGGGTTTCGAAGGACTTCTCTCAACCACCTCCATTTGTTGCTAAAGGGAAACCTAGTTCTGTATACAAAAATGGGCAGTGGGTGCCAGATGTTAGCCATGGGAACTGGAGCCCTTCTTCTTGTCGAAAGAAGTCATTGGTGAGGGATCTTCAGCCTCCTTTTGATATTTGTAGGTCTTCCTCTCCTGTTCTTTCTTCGCGCTCATGGGCTGATGTTGTGGCTTCTCATTCTTGCTCTTCCTCCCTCATTTCTCATTCCTCTCCTCCCCCTCTTACTTACCCAAACTCCATTGTTGTGCAAAATTTCACATCCTCCATTTTGAATCCACTCACTTTCCCGAACAGTATTGTTCTTCCTCCACGTAAAGGGTTATCGAAGCCGATTGAAAAGTAATTTATCGCTTCTCCCCTGGCTCTATCTAGCTATGATACTTCTGGTTATGCATATCATCCTTTGGTCCAGCCTCCTCTTTGTAGCATGGTTAAGCATCAGGCTTCTATTGTCTCTGATAAATCTCGGAAGTGGAAGGGTAAGGATTTAAAGCATTTTCCCTCTCGGATTGAGGTCACATTACCTCTAGAAATGATTGATCCATAAATTTTGGACTTAAAGGTTGTTGCACTCATTAGTAAGTTCTTGAACTTTCAACCTCTGCTTGATAATTTAAAATCTTGGGTTTTTGATTCTTGGGTTGGCTCCAACCAAGTCTTTTATTTAGATAAAGGTGAAGGATTTTTTATGGTTATTTTTTTGGAGAAAGATGCAAGAAATGTTATTCTGCAAAAAAGAACTGGATGATGGAAGGCTATGGTCTTTTTACTACCCTTTGGACCGTGAATTTCAACCCTACTTGGGTCAAGCCTCATTTCATTCCCTTTTGGATTCAACATCAGGGTCTCCCCCTGGAGTATAGAGAACATGGAATTATTGAAATTCTTGGTAATAAGATGGGAATCTTTATGAATCATGATTTGGGTTTTCTCTCAAACCCATCATTGCCAGTTCAGGTTTCGGTTTTATTGGATGTTCACAAGAAATTTCCCTTGAGTGCTTTAATTAAAACAATGTATGGTTCTTGGGTTCAAGCTATTGTAGTGGAAGATCCTAAGTTTTTTTGTTGTTCTTGTCATTTTCACCTTCATCCTTTCAAGACATGTTGTTCTAATTTTGTTGGGTTTCCTGGGTCACAGTCAAATTCAGTTATTCCTCCAGCTTTGGAAGCTTCTCCTGATGTTTTAATCCCTATCAATAACCCTAGAAATTTACATCATGTGCTTCTTAAGAACATTTTTGATCTGTCTCTCTTGGTTTTATTCATTTCGGTCAAAGTCTATTCCTACTGATTCTTCATCGATTGTTCAATTTAATTCTCCCCCTTTTGTTGCTGCAAATCAACCTCTTGTCTCAAATTATGTTTTTATTAAGGATCCGTTTCTTGGGGGTCTGCACTCTCCAATTAAGATCTTCTTGTCCTCATTAAATGTTCTCAATCCGGAGTTTCGATTTAACTGTTCTCTCCAAGCTCATCAATGTGCTTCGATGCAACATTGGGTGTGTCAAGCAATTGTGATAGTAAGCTTGCCATTTTTTATCAGTGTAATGATGGTCAGATTGTGGTGGATATCTCTCCAAGTTCTTCTTCTTTAGTAAATCATAATCTTAATTTTGATGTAGTGCCATCAGAACAAGACCTGGTAAATTTTGTTAACCAATCTTTGATTTGTGTTGGTGAGCAATTTATTGATGATATTGCTTTGGAGGTTTTTAATGACGAATCTCTTAGTAAGGATGGTTGTTCTATTTCTCAGTCCAACTTTGTTCCTTCTATCATTTCAAAATCTCCTGCAAAGAGAGGTAGGAAGTCTTCAGTTATGAAGCTTCAAGAAGAGATTTCAAAGGGAATTCAATTGACTTTAGATTCCAGATTAGTTCAATGCGCAAAACAAAAGAGGCTAAGGAGAGCTTGTTGCTCTCCTAAGTTACAATGAAGCTTATATCGTAGAATGTCAGAGGACTAAATGCCTCTGACAAACAGTCCCAAGTGAAACAACATTTGGATGTTTCAAGGGCTGACATCATAATTCTTTAAGAGACAAAGACTTCTGAAGAATCTTTTCAATCTATTAAAAAGAAATGGCATGCATGGGGAGCATCACATTCACCTTCCTAGGGTGCCTTAGGTGGTTTAATTTGTTTCTAGAATACTAAGACGATTAGTATTTCAAATATTTCATTTCATCATAATTGGCAGCTTATGTTTGTTTCTCATTTTGAGCTTTCCTTTTGGCTTCTGAATGTTTATGGCCCAATTAGTTCTTATGATAAAAAATGCTTTGGGAATTACTACAGTCAAAGTTGGTTTTGATAGGTCAAGACAAATGTGTTCTTGCGGGTGATTTTAATGCAATTGCTAATGAAATGGAAAAGAAAGGTGGAATAAATCCTCCCAAAGTTGTAATTTCTGATTTTGCAGCATTTATTCATCATAATGCATTAAGGGATGTAATTCACTCAAAAGGATTGTTTACATGGACAAATAAAAGGAAAAATTTCTCGCAAATTGCTAAGAGATTAGATAGGTACTTAATTACCTCAAATTTGATAGGAGCACAGTTTTCCTTTTCCTCTGAAATTTTACCCTTGGTAGCCTCTGACCATTTTGCCATATCTTTGGTTATATCTGGTAGTAGTGTCAAATTTTTAAGTCATTCATCCTTCAAATTTGAGTCTATGTGGCTTAGACATCCAGATCTAATCAGTTGTATTAAAAAATGGTGGCAATCCGCCCCTTTTGTTTATGGTTCTAAAATGCTCCAATTAAGTAATAAATTGGATCATGTAAAGAGAAATCTTATATCCTGGAACCAATTAGTCTTCAAGAATGTGTTTTCTCAGAAGAAACTGGTATATAAAAAATTAGTTGAAGTAAATGAGAAGATTATCTTACATGGGATGGATAATAGTTCTTTTGAAGAACAAAAGTCTTTGCAGCTTGAGTGGAAAGAAGTACTTGCTCAGGAAGAAGAATATTGGAGGCAAAAATCCAGGGAATTGTGGTTGAAAGATGGAGATAAAAATACAATTTTTTTTCATAATTCTGCTCAAGCCAAAAAATCAAAATCCTCAATTTTCACAATTCAAGATAGTGTTACAGGTGCTAATCTTGTTACTGAGAAAGATATTCAGCCAGAAGTTGTCAAATGTTTTTCCACTCTATTATCAAAGCTTGTTATTTCAAATGTAAATTTACCTGTTGAAAGGGATGAACTCTTGCAAAATATACCTTCTCTGGTTTCCTCGGATGATAATTTGAGGTTGCTTGCTCCTTTTTCTCTCAAAGAGATTAAAGAGGTTGTTTTCTCAATGGCTCTAGACAAGGCTCCAGGGCTAGACGGTTTTCCTGTCATTTTTTATCAAAAATGTTGGGAGTTTATTGGATTTGATATATTGAGCACTATGGAAGAGTCAAGGAAGTCTGGTGGAATGCTAAGAAAATTTAATGTTACAAATATTGCACTCATTCCAAAAATTTTGAACCCAAAGTCTTTTTCAGATTTTAGGCCTATCTCTCTTTGTAATACAATTTACAAGATCTTCACAAAAGCAATTTATCTTTGCCTTCATCCTCTCATTTCTTCAATTATCTCTGAGGAGCAAGGTGGCTTTGTGCTTGGTAGAGAAACCCTTGAAGGGGCAATAGTGGCGCATGAAACCTTTCATACCATAGCTTCTAACAAATTGTCAGCCATGATAATTAAATTAGATATGCAAAACTCATATGATAGAGTTGATTGGTGCTTCCTAAATCAAGTGGTTTTGAAGTTTAATTTTTCTCCTAAATGGTGTAAATGGGTAATGGCTTGTATTTTTGGAGCAAGATTTTCAGTTTTACTCAATGGCTCATCTGTAGGTTTCTTCAGTTCATCACAGGGTGTCCGCCAAGGTGATCCTTTATCACCTTTCTTATTTATCATCTTGGCAGAGGCTTTGAGTAGGTCATTTAAAGCTGCAAATCTTCAAGGGAAGATTAAAGGGGTTGTCTTTCCAAATACAATTTTATCTGTAACTCATTCTTTATTTGTTGATGATACTCTTCTCTTTGGAAAAGTTGACATGGTAGAAGCAAAAAACATAAAAATCCTTTTGGATAATTATACAAAGGTTTCTGGGAAAAAGGTAAATGAAGATAAATCAAAGATTTATTTGTTTAACACTAAAGATTCAATTGTTGAATCTATAGTCAAACTTTTTGGCTTTAAACAAGATCAATTACCAAGCAAATATCTAGGGATTCCTTTCTTTTCAAGTCAAAATAGGGTCTTGCATTGGAAAAAAATTATCCAGTCTATTCAATCCAAATTGTTGTCTTGGAAAGGAAGATGGTTATCATTAGCAGGAAAAATTCTTTTGGTTAAATCTGTGCTATCTTCCATTCTGAACTATTTTATGTCAGTTTTGAAAGCACCCAAGTCTATATTACTTCAAATACATAAATTAATTAGAAAATTCCTCTGGTCAAGGAATGTGGACACTCAAAGAGAGATACCATTAATTTCATTAGAGGCTATGTGCATGGATAAGTTAAATGGTGGGGCAGGTCTACATAATCTTGGTAATAGAAATCTAGCCTTAGGAGCTAAAATGACTTGGAGGCTATTTTCAAATCCTTCTCTCAAATGGTGTAAAATTATGCAAAATAAATATTTGGATAATCAATCTCCATCAAGAATTTTTACTGTCCTTGATCCTCCATCAGGTTCGGCAATGTGGAATTTCCTCCTGTCATGTAGAAAGTTAATTCTCCCTCACCTCTCTTTGGAAATAAATGATGGTAAACATGCACTTTTTTCGAATGATTCGTGGAATGGGTATAATAAATTAGCTAGTTACAATTTGGCCTCTTCAATAAATTTCTTGACACAAAAATTTGGATCATATGTTTATCAGTATTTTGATAATGTGGAATCTTTAACAGGCAAAGTCAATTGGAAGGATTTTTCTTCAGAGCCAATTGATCAACATCATAAGGATATCATTGCCTCCTTAAGGAATGATAGACTAGCTTATGTTTCATCAATTGGAAGGATTTTTCTTCAGAGCCAATTGATCAGCATCATAAGGATAGCATTGCCTCCTTAAGGAATGATAGAATGGCTTATGTTTCATCATGTGCTGACAGATTACTCTGGTGAAAATCCCTTTCAGGTTGCTATTCGGTTAAAGAGGGGTACCACTCCATTTCAAAATCTAGTTCCAATTCCCTGTCTCTCAGAGCCTATAGTTTTTTTTGGAATTCTAAAATTCTCCCCAAAGCTGGTTGCTTTGCTTGGCTAGCAATCCAAAATAAAATCCTGACAAGTGATAAACTTTCAAGGTTGAACATCTCAGCTCCTTTTAATTGTGTCCTCTATGAATCAAAGTTAGAGGATGTCAATCATCTGTTTCTCTCCTGTTCAATTGCACAAAGTTGTTGGTACTTTGTTTTATCTAAGCTAAAGATTCAGTTTCCTCTTCCTAATACTATATGGGATTTATTTTCTAGTTGGCCAAAATTGTACAAGTCTTATTTTTTTGCGTGTATATGGGAAGTGATTCCTACATCGGTCTTATGGTCTATCTGGTGGGCAAGAAATAAACTTATATGTAGGAAAGAAAAGCAACAAGTTGAGCATATTTTGTCTTCTTTGGAGATTCATATTTCAGAAATTGTCAATTCCTATGTTTCAAAAACAAAGCACATTGGATCTTCTTTCATGGATTGGGATTCCAAAGTTCTTTCAAATTGGCCTCTGTTGATTCTACCTTTTAAAGGTAATCTTCATCATGTATCAAGCAAAGTTGATAGATCTAAGATTATATGGTCTCCTCCCTCTTTGGGTTATTTGAAATTAAACTTTGATGGAGCTTCAAAAAGTAACCCTAGAATTTCCAGAGTAGGTATTGTAATAATAGATACTAATGGCATAGTCCTTTGTGCCAAATCTTTCAAGTTAATGGAGGCTACAAATAATGAGGCTAAAGCACAGGCTCTACTATTTGGCCTAAAAATGGCGTTAGATTTCAAATTATCAAAATTAGAGATAGAAGGGGACTCTCTTATTCTGATTAATGCTTGTAGGGAAGGCTTATCTCATAATTGGAAATTATCTTATATGATAAAGGAAATTCATAAACTTTTGGAAAGTTTCTTGCATTATAATTTATTGCATACCTATAGGGAAGGAAATAGGGTGGCAGATTATTTAGCCAATCTGGGATGCTATCAACCTGAAAAAGAAAAGCTTCACATTGTTCAAATTGGGACATGTGATCTTGCATTGGGGCAATTAATTTCTAATGAGGAATTTCTATTGATCAAAGTGGGTAAAAAATGATTATGTCTTTTTGTTGTATTTGCCATTTATGGATATGACAGGTCTTAAAGTTGATTTTTTAGCTATCATATTTATGGGTGGCATTTCAACAAGATGTATTAATATTTTTGGACTAATGGAGGGATCCTTAGCATAGGAATATATGTTGATTACTTGCAAATCTTTTATTCTTGTGTATAAGAGAGAATGTGCAAAATGTGAATGAGTTCGGAGATTTGGTTGGCATGTTATAAGAATGATTATAGGAGAGATCTGACATGAGGTGTATATCGTGCCTTGTCTAAATCAGCAAGCTGCGGGTTCATATAATTATGATAAAATAAAGGTAAGAATTTCAAATATTCCTGATGGCAAGGTCATGATTACAAGTATAATGGCAATCTAATTGCATGGAAAATTTGGTGTTCTCTTGTACCTGATGGGATGTTTTTATTGGTCCAAATCAGCTTCATTGTCATCAGTAATGTTTGATGTTCTTATATAGCATTCTGCATTTGTGTAAAGGTTATCATGGTACAAATTCATCATAAGTTGGTAAGGGACTTCTCATGATAAGGAAGTAAGCCTTAAAATCATGGGAGCCGAAAGTTTATAAATAGGCAGCATTGTTTTATTTTATTCATCAGAAACAAAGAAAAGAGTTCATTTAATAGTTATTTGTGTTTGTTAGCTGTTAAGCAAAGTAAGGTAGGTTACAATGGAGTATCATCCTCAAAAATTTTGAATGTGGCTGCCTGTTCAAAGTTGGGAAATTCCGGCTTCGGGTAAGCTTGATATTCATCATCTCTAGTCTATCTTCAAGTTTTGGTGACCATGTGATTATAGATGTTTCACATGCATAATTGGGTCTGAGGTTCTTCAGCCTGAGTCAAGAAGGTTGATATTTCCATGAAATGTTCTTTCCATCTTTCTATCTAATATCAGGGATATTATTCAGTGTTTGGAAACAGTTCAAGCCATTGTCGACACATTGGTTGTTGACATTTTTTTGAAAAATGAAGCAGTTCTTTGCAGTGCTCAAAATTATATCTTCTCGTGTGGAGAAGGTTATGTGGGTGGTATCTTTCCTCCTCAATATCTTCCTCATAATAAGGCAGTGGTTAATGTTTTTGATGCATTAAAATTATCTGTAGAGTTTTTTGACCCCAGTCACTTGAATAAGGCTTTGTCAAATTATTCTAACCAACTGGGAAGGGATTTGGCAAATAGATTCTGGGAGAAGTTTTATTATATATCCTTTCTTCTATTTCATAATTGTCAACATGAAGCTTCTTCACTGCAACGAATTCCAAGGCAGGGGACTGATCAAGTTCAGGAAGGCTCCAGTCTATTAAGGGAGGAAGTAGGAATTGAAAATCAGGAGGACAATATGCACGACTTCATGTAGATTGACGAGTAAAGGGAAGTGTTATAATATTTGCAGATATTGTACATGCTTGTGAGCAAGCACCCAATAAGTTGTATCTATAGTGTATAGGTTTACACTTTTAGGCAAATAAATTTGGTTATGGTTGTATGACTTTAAAAAGTATACATTTTGTAATTAGAGTTCTACATTTTTGGGCCACAACCGGAGGTTTTCTCACTGGCTCTTTCCTACTGGTATGCCCCTTGAGCCAATTTAATGTATAATTCCTTACATATAATATATATATATATATATATAGTGGCTTGCCACTTTTGCCAAAAAAAAAACTGATAGGTTGGGTAAAAGGGGTCAGTAAGAGCATGAAAGGAAGGCTCAATTAGACAACTTAAGTTACTAGTCACCCTCCACAACAAGTCAACATTGAAATATAACAATAAGTTTTCTAAAAAAAATACTGATCATATTCCATGAGAGATTAGAAACCCTAAACCCAAACTATCAGACCACTAGTCTTGTAAAAGTAACCATCCATGCCCAATTTGGACAGAAATTTTGGCAAACTTTCCAGAATCTCATCAGTGGCTCCGACTAGGGATGTATGCCCCCTACGAGCATAGCAAGAATCTAGAATCTCTGGTTTCGCAGACTAGATCACTGAATTACACAAGTACCTTGACAAATATTTCACCATGCTTTATCAATTGGAATTGTGCATACAAACCTGGTGGCCCCGGGCCACCAAACAAGAAAATTAAAACTTGCCTCTATCAAAAACAAAATTCTCAGGTACCTGGAGCAAACCAAGTCTACATTCTTTACTTCTTGATGCTTCAAAAATGATGGGGTAATCAATATACCTAGAAGTATCATAATGTTTACTAATAATCCCTTTCACCAATCTTGTCCATGCCCTCTACCCAAACATTAAAAACAACATATGACCCTGATAATATTTCATAGAATGCTGGCTTGATTGAGATGAGAAGTGGAAACATTCATAACTTATTAGGTCTGCAACATCACACATTCTGGCATCATTATCAGTTTGTACATCAAACTGGAAATTCGCATACAAAATTGTGTGCATGCTATCCATGCTTCCATTTCTCCTCAAAGATGATACATAACTTGAGAAATCCTCATCCAGGAATTTCCCACATAAGCTTGGTTACCGACACCCGAATTCAGTCAATTTGGAAAACATCCTAGCATTACAAATGTCATCAATATTAGCTACATCATTCTCTAGGGAATGTGTAAACACATTCATCTCAAACCTCTCAATATAGATCCTCCCCTGCACTTCTTCATTTATTCTCAAATGAAAACCCTCAAAAACAGGGTCAAATATATCAATCTTATCATGGGTAATAGAGGAACAACAATATGCACTAGCATCCCTATTCTCAGTACCACCTGTTGTATGTGTTAATTTATATGTGAAAATTTTGGCACAAGCTAAAAAAATTTCACCAACAATATCAATGTTAGATGGTAACAACACATTCATCTCAGCTTCACATAGGCAGTCAGGACAATCCATAATACCCATGTGTTTATCAATATATTGGTTATCCCTAGTATATTTTGCTAATCACTCACACCATTATCCTGAAATTCCTCAACATTTATACAATAAACTTGTTCCATTGGTGGTATACCTGAAGTATACTCTAAATATTTTTCATATGATAGTTGTTCCTTCACTTGGAAACAAGTACAATCGTGAGGCTCCTTATTTCCATACAACTCTGGTAAAAAGAAAAATTCAGTTCCATCCTCAGTAATACAATCATTACCTCTGAAATCATAATCACTGGTTTGTAACAAAATCTCCGTGACATGAGCATTACAATTAGGATTAGGAGACACAATGGGTATCTCACAAAATCCTACATCATTTTCTCCCTCAAATTCTTCTGTAATTAGCCAACTTTCTTCAAAAGAGAAAACATTATATTTATTTTGTGTAGATACATTCTTAGCTGATCTAGCAATCTCTATCCACTGAATGACTTGGGCCAAGTTGGAAGGTTTCAATTCATCTGGTAGATCACTTATCCCCGGTTCGTAAAGTTCACAAAATAAAACAATGCATTCATAGTCATTAGGTCTATGATCTCTAGGGATTTGTATTAAGGCATCTAAAATCTCAAGAAAAAATCATATGGTGATTCCTCCTCCTACCTCTTTATTTCATACAATGTAGGGACAAGAGAAGTTTGATCATCATCATGCAAAATGGATTGGTTCTCAACTTAGATTTCATTATCATCGCACTACAATGGTGAAGATATTACAGGTTTCAGAGCACCCTTATCACAATTATTGTTATGAGTAGCCAACTCAGACATTTTACTAGTATGAGCTAGGCTAGGGTAATCAATACTTGTAGCTAGATACCCTTTCATCATTGATTATTTCATATTATTTTCAATTTCCATAGCCATTTGATATGCTTGGTGTAGGTTTGTAGGCTCCTTATCCTTTAATAAATAACCCATCCTCTTGTCAAAAGCACCAAGATATATAACTAAGCATTCAGCCTCACTTGGTCTTATTTCTCTAGGGATTTCTCTTAAAGCTCTTGAAAATATGAGATTAAAATATGGGACTAGCTCCCCTTCTTTTATGTGGATTCCCATAAAACCTTTTCTTAATATGTTGGGATTGACTCTTTCACCAAATTGTTCCATAAAAACTATCACAATTGATTCCACAAACTAACAGAATAGACAGGCAAATAAAAAAAACAATCCTTGGCATCGCCCCTTAAGGATTACATAAAAAGCTTCATAGGTTACTTTTCAAAGCTAGATATCATAGTTACAAATCTAAATTCAAAAAAAAAAGAACTTTTTATTTCATACAAAAAAAATTATGTTGTATACGATGAGCATCACTCCTTAAAAATGTTGTTTTTATAAAAAAGCTAGTTTTCAAAGGAGATGGAAAAAGAAGTGCAATATGATACCAATTTTTTTGAAAAGAATATATTTAGAATCTATAGACATAACTCACAAATAAATAGTTTGCATAATCTTCAAATTCCCCATGGTTTAGTCGCTATAAGAGCCCGAAAGTGAAGATTTAGTTAAAAAAATCAGTTCAATGTCCAGTTTGCCCAAAAATTGTAAGTATTGTGGGATCACCCTTCATCCCCAACGGAGTCGCCATTTTGTTGGTGTTTTAAAAATGTAACCTAGATAGGCCTTGAAATTCTCTAAGAGGTAGCCAACCTCTATAATAAAGAACCACAAAGGTTAGTGGCCAACTAATGAGACTCAGTCGAGGACTGACATCTCCTACACTTTTGGCTCTGTGAAACAAGGGAGGGTTTCCCCAAGTGTGTTCATAAGAATGCTTTATGATTGGTAAGAACACTTTTTCTCCCAGATTGCAGTCCCAAAAATATGCAATGAGATAGTAATTACCTTGCTATTTGTAGACCAAAGGATAATGACAATTATCTTAAAGCAATAGAAGTGAAAGTTTAACATGTGAACTACTTCTCAAGAAGAGAAGTTGGTTTAATATTTTGTTATGTTCAGATTTTGGACCATCGTGCTTAGAACTACAACCCTGTACCTCCAAAGGAATATTGCAAAAACCATCCAGTGCCTCATCCATTGGGTGGGAGTCATATAAAAATGTAATTAAGATAGTGTGAAATGATCCCCACAATGCTTTACATCATGTAATCTTTCAGTTTATTAAAACAATACTCCTTAGTGAATCCTAAGCATAATATCACAAACTAGTAATTAATTCTCAAGCATTTGATTAAATCATTAAGTTAAAGAAAGAAAATGAGATACACCTTTCAAATATACCATTGAAGTTGAATGAGTAAACCATTGATATACTCATCCAAAATCCATGACACATAAACATGAGAGCAATTGTCTTAACCAAATTTTCTAGATTTGTTTCAATATCAGTAATTACAAAGTATAGCATACTTATTTCATACTACTCCCAACCCAGAATGAATTCTTGGATAATACTTTTAAAAGACCACCAACCTACAGTAAAAACAGCTATATATATTCTAAGCAACCGACCATGGAGAATCTGACCCTAAATAATAAGCCGTGAAATCTCTTGTATAGGATAAGAGAGCAACAAAGCATCGGGCTACATTGTTTATTTTAAATGAATTTCATCTAACATAAAATTCGAATTGACATTCCTCATCATTAAAAAACATTCTACATGATCCGAGGAATCAAAAATGGTTACAGAGTAACCAGTTGAAGAAGAAAAAAAAAAGAGTGTGTCACGCACGCGCACGTTCACACCTACAAGACAAAACACCAGGAAAATCACCGCCCACGAGCAACATACCGAACAACAAAAATTAATTGGTTGACACATGACCCCGGTACATGTGACCGCTTCTAGTTCTCATGTCAGTCAGAGGTGGAACCACCTTCTTCTTTTCATCCACATCAACATGAACTCCAACAACCTGGCATGGTCCCATTGCAGTTATTGGTGCAACTACAAGGACCTCTTCATTTACATCCATGAGCTCAGTCAAGGTCGCAAGATAACAATGATAATCTAAGTCAGTCTCAGAACCATCTCTGCCATAACTTGAAGAAAGAACAACAGGGGAAATACAATGCCCCGACCTCTTGCCCATACCCTGGGCACTTGCCTTAGGAATGTCCAGAGGACGCTATTCTTTTAATTTTTGCGAATTTCCTGCACCTGTCCTTGCACTTTAGCGTGGCTTAGATTTACCCATTGAAGAAATGTAACTTAGAGATTGCAAACAAATCCACTACCTACCAACTCAAAAATTGCACTGATAATATAGCAATTCAGCCGTTACTTATAGAATAGTCAGGTGCAGGGAGTATTAATTTCCCAAATATTCACATGGGTGTGTGAACAATTAGTGGCTGATATTGCCACCACAAATTTATTTCTGGCGTACAGTGCATCATTTTTTCTATCAGGAGGTTACCGTTCACATGCAAGGAGATCAGGTAGAAATCCTCACAAAAACTCACACCATTGATATAATAAGTTTCAGAGCGTAAAATATCCTCACACAGATGATTAGTTACTTCCCTGAAATTGCACCATTGATGTAGAACGGACCTGGCAAGTCGGACGACTCAGATTGAGTCAACGATCATTGAAAATCCACATCACCACCTGGGAAAGAACATAGCCAATCATAGCCCATGGAAAAAGGAGGTTGCAACTGGACAATAGGCCCCACCTAGCCTTGTTGCCTCAAGAGCTAGGCCATGCGTCACTTTTTTCTCAAGCCTCATAGTGCTTTAGGAACATTTACTTTTCTTGTGTGAGGCCTGCGAGGGATGGTCATTATTGATCCCTATCATTAAAACTCCAGTGGTGAAATGACATCCATTTATTACTATTGGCGCCTCAGGAAAATACCCCACTACTCCGTATATGCCAGATGGTGGCATCTCACAGACCTCGCACTACTTTAGTGACATCAACAAGAAAACCTGTGAGGTTTGTAAGGAACGGTCCAGATCAAAATGTGTGATTAGACAGTTAGCCGGACTGTAAATAGGACATGTAGAATATTCAGGTGGGACCAGCCAGTAAAACCTTTGGTGGTATAAATATTTAATCTTAAGTGGCCCAAAAAAAACTAATAGGTTGGGTAAAAGGGGTTAGTAAGAGCATGAAAGGAAGGCTCAATTAGAAAACTTAAGTTACCGATCACCCTCCACAACAAGTCAACATTGAAATATAATAATAGGGTTTCTAAAAAAATACTGATCATATTCCACGAGAGATCAGAAACCCTAAACCTAAACTATCAGACCACTAGTCTTGTAAAAGTAACTAGCCATGCCCAATTTGGACATAAATTTTGGCAAACTTTCTAGAATCCCATCAATATGCAGGGAGCTCCTGATACAGCAAAGAGCAGAAAGGGTTGCAAGAAATTTAAGAAGTATGGTGTCAGGAGTAACTACAGCCTAAGGAACCGAATGTTTTCAAAAGAATTTTTCAAGTTCAAAGGAAAGGAGTTGGTGAAATATAAAAAGAAGACAAAGAAAGGGTGAAAGTATAGTAAGGCTTGTCTGAGACAACTTAATTCTTCTAGTGAGTTCTCTAATATCCCTTCAGACAATGAGGATGGCACTAATTCAAAGGGTGATTATTATCCTCTCTCCCTAGTACCATTTCATGATTCTGACGACGTGGTGGTGATGGTTCCTCTAGTTCCACCATGAGTAAGGGGTGGGCTAGTATCTTCTGAGGCTAATGACTTAGAGTGATGACTATTCCCATTTTTTCTTTTGATGACACCATGGACCTATTATCAGGATTTTTCTATTCAACATTCATGTGATTTCTTGTTTCTTGTACTGATGTGGAAAATTTTTGGGTTGGTGTACAAGAGAGGTGCCAGACTTCCTAGTATTGGGTGGTATGCAAATTTTTTTTGGGGTTGCAAGTGGACAATATTCTTTGGTCAGCAAGGACGAGGATGTTGCTACTACAACCAACTCTACCTTTTGAGGAGCTAGTGGGTCTACATGTAGGGGATGTGGAATGTTTCCTTTTACTCTTCCATTTTCCTCAATGATTGCATGTAATATGCTTTAGACTTTTCCAATTTTTGTGAAAATTATCTCAAAATGAAATGAAATGTAAATGTAATTGAGCCTAATGCTTGTTGCTCCCTTATTCTACAAAAGGGATTTATGGGCTCATTACAGAGGTCAAAATTTTGAGTCTCAATAGGGTTTTGGGTGAATGCTTAACTTAGAAAAGGCATTTTGAATAGGATAAGGGTAAATAGGCTAATAGATGGTCTTGGGAATGAATTTTTGTATGTAATAGTCTTACATTAGTTTTATATAAACTACTGATATAGAAAAAAATCTTTTTCTGGAAACAAATACTCTCCTATGTATACTTCTTACAAGTTATTAATGAAAATGATAATGGTGTTATCATTTTTATTCCAATGGTTATATTTGAATTCATTATTTTATTCTCAGCTTTAACTCAAAGAGTTAGTTAAAATGCTTGAAGAGGGTGTAAACTTTGTAAGAAATTGCTTAGGATTGATAAGTAGTGAATGTTTCTTTTAGGCATTTTGAGTTTTCATAGTTTGTAAAGCAGTATGAGGGTAGTTCATCTACTTCTAAAATTGAGTAGTTCATATATTATAGATCTTTACATATTAGACTCCATTGCTCCAATTGATAAGACATTGGCTGGTTTATCAGAAAATCTAACATGAAGAATGAGAAAGTATCACACCTAGCCTTGAACTTAAAATAAGAACAATATTTATTTAAAATCCCTTTTCAATAAATTGTGTGTGGGATGGAAGTATTTTGATTCATATCAAATAAGTAGTCATTCACTTTAAGGATATGCCAAATCTTCAGTGGGATGGGCTTTATTTGCATTTAACCAGGAATCAATTTGTTATTAATTTGATATATTTCATGAAGATGTAATTTGGTATTTTCCTCCCTGGTTTAACAGAGCCAAAAGTGAAGGAGTAAGGATCATAAAATCCTAGGCTCATTATGTTGGCCACTAACCTTACAATTTCTTCATTATAAGAGTTGGAAACTTTTTAGACAATTGTTAGGTTTTGTTGGAAAAGTCACCAACAAGACTTATGAAGCCTAAAGCCTTAGTTGTGTGGCTTCGTATGAAATTTATAAGACGGATAGCTTTGGTATGGTTAGTACAATTAGAGCCTATAGACTTGGCATGAATTTCTCACTAAGCCACCTTCCTAAGGGCTCACCTAGTGGATAGCCTGAGGTTCCGTATGCCTGGAGTGAGTGTGCACATTTTTTGCATAGCGGAAATTGATTTTTTCTTGCAAAGTTTCTTGGACAAAAAACCGATCATGTTGTACATTTGAAGTTTTATCCACCCCCCTTTTCCCCTAGTCTTTTATATTGTATGATTGAGTATCTTTGTCATTATTGCATACATATGTGTCTTGAAAGTCTACTTTAGTATAAATTTTACATGGGGTCATCCTCTCACTAAAGTGGGGGATAAATTTGGTGTATTAAAATGTATCTCTTTAAATTTTTCACACCTAATTAGGAATTAATATTAAAAAATCTTAATTATGCCTTAATTTAGTCTTGTAATATTTATTTTACATATTTACATTAAGTTTAGGGCCCTATTAATTAAAATGGACTTAATTGTGCTTTATTTTTAGTGTTGTAGAGTGTACCTCTTTACACTTCCACACTTATTTAGGGCTCCATTAATTAATTGAGGTTAATTTTCCTTAATTGGCCCCTTCAGTTAAAGTCCAAGCCTAATTAATTTCATTTTCTAAAGAGGAAGCCCAAAATTTATTAATGCCTAAACATAACACTTCTCATTGAGCATTGTGTATCCCCGGTGAGTGACCTAGGACCCATTCACCCTTGGGGAAATGGACCCTCATTTATACCTAGGAGCTAAATAAATAAATTATGTTTTTGGTAGTATTTTAACATATTCAAATCCGTATTCACATGTCATCTTGTGTTATTTGAATTTTGGCAAATTAATGTTACATGCATATAAATATAAGGTCATTTCACTATGTTTCACCTAGAATATTTTCATGAGATCAAGTTATTGTTTCAAGAGAATTTGAAGGCATTCAAGGGCATATTTAGTGGAGAATTATTGTAACAATCAATATCTAATTGTTATGTCAAAGTATTGTTTCATCATGCATGTTATTATAGTGAATATATTGATGTAGATTTCATGATCCATTCAAAAATTAAAGGTATTTTTTCAAATCAAGTTTCAAGATCAAGATCTACATCCATTGACGTCATTTCATGGTTTTTGTAGATCTACATTTGAAGGTTCATCAAAGGGTTTGGTGAGTTGTGACATAGATTTATTCATTCATCATTCATTTCATGCTATTTCATTTCATTACAATGTTTAATTACCAAAATGGGGTTTGGCCAAGGCAACCCCCCATTCACCATAAATAAAACATTTTTCCCTCTTGATTTGTGTTTGTAGAATTAGGTGGAAGAAATCTTGGAGATCTCTTGAAGAGAAAAATTGAAGAAGTCATAAAATTTTTCATCTCATGGAAACTTAATTAAAAAATTTATTTCCAAATTTCTAAAATTGAAACCTAGGTAAAATGAGAGATTCAGATCTATTGTAGAGGCTCCTAAAATTTGCAAAAAATCCCTAAACTAGGACCCATTCGCCCCTAGGAAAATGAATCCCAAGTCAGCTTCAACAGAGGACTATTGGTGACTAGTACACATCATCTTACCTCTATCTGATCTACAATATGATTTCTAGTTTCATTAGTATTGATCTTAATCTTCGTGATCCAAGTTGTTGATTTCATTTTAGGTTTGATTTTCTATTTTTAGTCTTTCTCCCCAAAGTGCTGTTTAATAGGGACTTTGTCATAACACTAAAAGGGAAATTGCAAGATTCCTCAAAGAATTTACTCACCATAGAGTTGAAAGTGGATTTTAACTTGAGGGATCTCATTTCTGTAATGAAATAGAAGAATAGGTTGGTTCATGCACCCCATTTTCCCCTTTTTATTTATAGTAATTTTGGTGAAATATTCCAAATTTAGTATAAAACCCTATGTGTTTGAACCCTAGCCCATTTTTCTCCTTTTCATGTCCCTACATAATTTATCCAATACATAAGAAAGATAAATCTCTCCCATATTATCATATCATAAAATATTGAATTCATATAATATTATTTGATTATTGGAGGTCAAAATCTCAAAGTGGTCTTCTATAATTCTAATTTTTACATTTATTTAGAAGAAATATTATAAAAAGTGATATCAAACCTACAATTTGGGCCAACATTTTTGTTTCAATTGGATAACATCCAAATCGGTGTAAATTTGAATCTTATTTTTGTTTTTTGAGGTATGTATTAGGTAAGATCTAAAAATATATATTTTAAACGCATGGTTTCTAAAGTTTATTGATATTTCAATATTTTTCATTAACTTTCTTCATAGACCAAAAACTTTCAGAATTGTTTTTAAAAAATAACATGTTATGAAAGCTCATCAAAATTAGGTAGGGTTTGTTATTTCTAATCTACTATTAGAAATACAATTATTTATTTAGTTTAGTGGTTAATTTTTAGTAAAAATATTCATTAATACTTATATTGTGAATTTCCTTTCTAATGTATTATTTTATTACCACCAAAATGACCCATTCTTACCAAGATACACCATTATTATTTTTTTAAGAAAATAATTGAAAATGAATTATGGATGTGATAATAATTTTTGTTCCTTATCTATGGTTTATATGTATAAGTCTAAACATTATTAATGTATGACAATTATTTATCAGTTAGATAATGAGAAAAATGCTAGGATGTAATACAGTCAACATACTATTTTATATGCCTTACCTTGTGAGGAACATTGACTAGATATTCCTTTGTTAATAGAAATTATAAAATTAAGACTATATTATGCAGTCAAAATAAAAATAGCTCAAACATTCTTACATCTAATTTATGATTTTCAATATACTAAATAGTTAGAATATTATTTTTAAATGTTTTTTATAATTGTGTATGCATATAGTATAATGTTAAATTGGTTGATTTTTAGAATTTTAGGGAAAGTTTATTTTGAGGAGTAATTGTGGTTTCAATTGTATTTATTATTTATGTGAGATTGTTATGTTGTATTTGTATTAATTGAGTATATGAGATTGTAATTTTAAAACATAAATATTGATAATGAAAGTAGATTGTTTATTTGAGATTATTGGTCTTTTGGTGGTCAATGAGACTATCAATTAGAGACATAAATATTGTTGATTACGATTGATTATGCTAATCACTTATTTGCAAATGTCAATTGGTTCCAACAAGACCATTTATGTGATTTTGTAACTTCTCCAACTATTCCAATTGATTATGTGATATTTCCATTCCCTTAATTATGCCAAAAAATTATGTCAGATTTTTATCTTCCCAATTGTGTTGGCTTCTTCTCTGAGATTTTCCTCCCCTAATTTTGTTGATTCTAAAAATGAGATTTAATTACAAATATTTTATAAAACCATCTATTTACTATTGATTCAGGGGATATTTTTCACTGAAAATTGAAGTGTCCCTAGTGCTCCAAAAATCAGCACCATCAGAAAGAGCTCAAAACACTGAATCCAATGCAACTTGAACCGATCAAAAGGAGTTTGTATGCTCAAGTTATGGCCAGTCAAATTTTGGTCAAACAGGTACTTGAGGCCCATCAAAAAGGCAAAAAAATCATCATCTTATAATTAGTCAAAATTGGCATAAAATCAAAGGGCTCGATGACACAAACCCAATGATGTTCTTTTCATCAAAATTTTAGCCCGTATGCAAAAGATATTGCAAGTCAATGTTGAAGGTTGACTGGATGTTGATGAGGCAGTTGACTGGATGATGACATGGCAAGTGCAGTTGATGTGGAAAAAATGTGGATCACGCTCACTAAATTCATCTACTACCACTGTATCATGCTTTATTTTTGAGAAATAAATTGGTGGACGTTTATTTTATTTCAAAAAATCCATTTGGTGGGATAAATTTTTGTGAGATCCCAAGTGGATTTGGTGGGATCAGATTTTGTGGGATCCCAAGCAGATTTGGTGGGATTTAAAGGAAATGGATTAAAACAAAATATCATAAAAAATAAAAAATTAACCCCTTTAAAACAATAATGAATAAGCCTGAATTTATAACTAAAATAACCTTTAATGGTTATTAAATAAAAGACAAAATAATCTAATGAATAAAAAAAAACACCCAAACCAATATAGCCTGTGAATGAAAAAATGATAAGGGCTTAAAAAAAATTAAAATGGCTTTTAATGGGGATTCTTATCATTTTATTTGAAAATAGAGAAATTGGTTTAAACCTTTCTTTATGGGGGAAAATTACAAATTTTATGGTTTTAGCCATAAGGGGCAATTTTTTTGTATAAAAGGGGGGTGAGAGTGGAAGCATAAGGCATGGAGATTTCAGAATTCAATTTATTCTATGTGAAGAATGGTGAGAGAGAATTCGTAGGAGATGAGGGAATTGAAGTTAGGACTTTGATAGTGAATTGTCATCTTTGTGCATTTGGGAGCTTGCAGTCAAGCTTGTCGTACTTGTGTAAGACGAATTTTGTAATTCATCATCGTCTGAGAGCTATGAGGAGACTTGTAGTAGTTGAAGCCTTGTATTTTTTTATGGAGTGTAATCAAGGATCGGTTGCTTTTTTGGAGAGGGACCTAGAGACGTAGCCATCTTGGCGAACTCCATTATCAACTTGACTTTTGTCTTCTCTCTCTTTTCTCTCTTTCCTTCACTTTAATTTGTTATGTTTATCTAAGAATTTTAATTATATTTTCAACTTTTAGTTTAATCATTGTCAAAGTTATTTTTCACGTGCAATAGTCCTAGATCCTAACATCAGATCAAGTGGTATCAAAGATTTTGTGTGACTAGTGTTTGTAGAGGTGAATGATAACATGATCCAAGAGCTAGCGAGGTGAAGGAATGCTTACAGAATAAAATCCTGAGATCGGTAAATGAAGAACATTTCCAAAGATGGAAGGATCAGAAGCTGGACAGAGTCTAGAACTTGATGAGAAGGGTTTTCAAAAATCTTTTCTCGAAATGAAGGCAATGGTAGAAGTTATTTTTGAGGAAAGGTAGGAAAAGCGGGAACAAAAGAAGCTTGGAAAATGAGAAGCGTGGAGATCGAAAGGACAAAAAGAAAAGACTCGGAGGTGATGATGAGCCTCCAAAAACTCCTTCTCCCTATTCTCCTTCTTCTTTGTCTTATCCCTCATCTTCTACTAATTATACTACTTCTTCTAATCCTTTCAAGGGTGCACATAAGCTTAGAATTAAATTGGATGTAAAATTTGATCTACCTAAGTATGGTGGGGAATTAAATTCTAAGAAATTAGATTTATGGGTTCAATAAGTAGAATTGTATTGTATAGTCCAAGGTCTCTTAGATGATGCATTTGGGATCTAGTTAGCTACTCTTCGGTTGGGAGGAATAGCTCTCACCTGGTGGGATAGTAGAACTCGGTTAGAAAATTCACAACATGGTAGAGTTAGTTTAACATGGGTATAATTTGTTAATGCTCTTAAGAATAAATTTTATCCCCTAGGCCATATGCATCAAATAATGATGGATTGGAAAATGTTTAGGCAAGGGAGAGGTCAAACTATCCAAGAGTACACCCATGAATTTAGGAAGAGGGATATTACATTGAATGTTCCATTGTACACCCAGGATACATTTCTTAATTTTTAAATAAATGCAACTTTTGAAGGTCCAAAAGTTCTTCAGTGGGGAGGCCTGATCTAGGGGATTATTTTCACTATAAATTGAAGTGTCCCTAATTCTCTAGAATTCAACACCATCAAAAAGAGCACAAAACCCTAAATCCTATGCAACATGGATGAGGTTAAAAGGAGTCTGTATGCTCAAGTTATGGCCAATCAAAGTTTCCTCAAATAGCTACCTAAGGCCCTTTAGAAAGGAAAATAATTATCATCTCAGAATTAGTCAAAATTGGCATCAAATCAAAGGGATCAATGACACGAACCCAATGATGTTTATTTCATCAAAATCCAAGCCCATATGCAAAAGATATCACAAGTCAAAGAAGAGGGTTGGTTGGATGCTCATTTGGAAGTTGACTAGATGATGTGGAAAAAATGTGGATCCCTCTCACTTAATTCATGTACCAACACTACATCATGCTTTATTTTTGAGAAATAAAGTGTTAGAGGTTTATTTTATTTCACAAAATCCATTTGGTGGGATTGAATTTTGTGGGATCCCAAGTAGATTTGGTGGGATCGAATTTTGTGGGGTCCCAAGCAGATTTGGTGGGATTTAAACGAAAGAGATTAAAACAAAATATCATAAAAAATAAAAAATTAACCCCTTTAAAACAATAATGAATAAGCCCGAATTTATAACTAAAATACCCTTTAATGGTTATTAAATAAAAGACAAAATAATCTAATGAGTGCAAACAAACACCCAAACCAATATAGCCCGTGAATTAAAAAATGATAAGGGCTTAAAAAACAAATTAAAATGGTTTTTAGTGGGGATTGTTATCATTTTATTTGAAAATAGAGAAATTGGTTTAAGCTTTTCTTTAAGGGGGAAAATTACAAATTTTATGTTTTAGCCATAAGGGTCAATTTTTTTCTATAAAAGGGGGGTGAGAGTGCAAGTGTAAGGCATGGAGATATCAAAATTTAGTTTATCCTTTGTGAAGAATGGTGAGAGAGAATTCATAGGAGATGAGGGAATTGAAGTTAGTACTTTGATAATGAATTGTCATCTTTGTGCATTTGGGAGCTTGCAGTCAAGCTTGTTGTACTTGTGTAAGAGGACTTTTGTAATTCATTATCATTTGAGAGTTGTGAGGAGACTTGTATTATTTGAATCCTTGTAATTGTTTCTGGAGCATAATCAAGGATCGGTCGCTCTATTGGAGAGGGACCTAGAGACGTAGCCATCTTGGCGAACTTCGTTATCAACTTGTGTTTTGTCTTCTCTCTCTTTTCTTCACTTTAATTTGGTTATGTTTATCTAAGAATTTTAATATATTTTCAAGACCTTCGCTTTAGTCATTGTCAAAGTTATTGTTCGCATGCAACAGTCCTAGATCCTAACATCAAATCACCTATATAAAACCATCTAGAAAATAATTACTTATGTAATCACAATATTAAATTTTATATAACATTATTAAACCATATAAAATATAAACAATGTATTTTTGGATCATAAATATCATAAAAGTCAACAATATTCTATGTTTATAGTAATCATCTGATCTTATAAAATGAATTTGTATATGTAAAAGTGAACTCCTAGGTATTGAGCAGTGATTCTTTAAAAAAGTTAAATTGCATTAATATTTAATATAAAGTAAATAAATCGATAGTATTTACATATATATTTAGAAAAAAAATTAGTTTATAAAGACTACTCTCTTTAGTTAGATAATTAATTTTACTAATTCGACAATGATGAATTACAATCCATGATAATAGATAAAAATATAATATGTTTATGATGATAAGACAAATTAATGATATAATTAAGTTGTTCTTCAATTATACTACAATATTATTATTTGAATGCTCTTTTAATCACTCATATGTTTCCTAACATGATTTCAAATCACTCAATGAATGTCTTTAAATAAAAAACAATATCAAATACAATTTATTGGTTCACAATGACTAGTCAAAATGGAGGCAATCTATACATTTATAATGTTTAAAACTTAATTTCCTAATTGTAAAAATGTTTTGAATCAATTTAATATTTATGAATATAATTTAAACATAATGAATGATATATCCAAAAGTTAAAATCAGTTTTTAAAAACAAATGATAATAAAATTAAGAAATAATAATATTATGAATAAAATTCACTATAAATATATCACTTATAATTTTTTAAAAATTTATAAAAATCGTTTAATCAAAAATAAATATAAAATATAAAATGAAAAGAAGACCATCATACATTTTCAATTTTTTTTATCAAATCCTCTTAGTTGTGATTTTTTTTGTATTGAGTATAGATTGAACAACATTTAATTAGAGGAGGTAGTACTACTACTCCATATGAGAGGTTATACATTACATAGAGGAGGAAGTATTGTTACTTCATATCATCTTTTACATTTGGGGTCACATAGGAATGAGAACTGAAAGCCTTTCTCGATGCCACATATAACTTTTTTTTTGACTTGTACCATCCCTATCTTCAAAAAATTTATCAAAAAATCTCCTGCAATATATTTGTCCTTACTATGTACATGGAGAGCATTGTCCTTATTGCAACATATCTTCAAAGATTCTATAAAAAATACTGCTCCACTATATCTTTCCTTACTGTGCCATGACAACCTATCAAAAAAATCACTGCTATTTTTGTCTTCCTATAACATATCTATTGGCCCTTGCACAAAGCTTCCATCCCACAAACCTGGCATCACCTCAGATTGTTGATTCCTCACTACTAGTAGGGTATTCCATACTTAACAAGTCCTATGTTGTTTCTATCTCTTCCTTTGTAAAATCCTCATGTTGGAGCATGGGTGGGGGGTTTTCTAGTTGTGCCTCCATTGCCACTTTTTCATTGAAGTCTCTATGAAAGATATCTAATGCTTGGAGAAAGATCTCTATGCTAGGTTGCCTAGCCTTCCAAGTGTGCCTAGGCCTAACCTCATGCAAGTGTATTTGAGGGATGTCATCCTCCAATAGTTTAAGGAGCTTGAATTTTGAAAGTTTCATTGTCATGGTGACTTGCAATGCAATTTTATAAATGAGTAATCCCACAATACTGGTTCACAATTTTTGGGCAAACTGGACACTAAACTAATTTTTTTAAACTAAATCTTCACTTTTGGGCTCCTATAGCGACTAAACCATGAGGAATTTTAAGATTATGCAAACTAGTGATTTGTGATGTTTTGTCTATAGATTATAAATATATTTTTTTCAATTTTTTTGGAATCATTTTGTACTTCTTTTTCCATCTCCTTTGAAAACTATCTTTTAAAAAAAACAATATTTTAAAAAAGTGACACTCACCATATACAACATAACTTTTTTTGTACGAAGGATAAAATTCTAATTTTTTCGAATTTACATTTGTAACTATGATATCTAGCACTTTAATTTGGTTTCATAGTGTTTTATTAAATATTTTTTCCTTAATCAAGTTTCAAAGTCAAACCAATTACAATTCAGACATAGGCAGACCGTATACAACATAATTTTTTCTGTATGCATTGAAATTCAATTATTATTTTTTTAATGGATCAAGGAAATTAATACCCAAACCGAAGATATTTTTTTAATTTATTTTTTGATAATATTCTAATTTTCCATATGTGCACAACAAAGAGCTTGATTTTCAGTGAAAAACCTATGTTTAATAAAACTAAAAATACAAATACGTAATAAAAAGAAAACATATTAAAATTATATTTATTGGATAGCTTATTCTGAGGACTACCATGATCATTTCAAATAAATTTTAAATGAATTCATTTGATCCCCCAAAAGGTAAATCAAAAGTGATTTTTTATCAACATTTTGATAGGTGTAAAGGAGACTCCGTCGTAGGTATGGTTTAAAACTCGCGGGGTTCTATCCAAGAGAGTTTGATCTAAGGTGGTTTGATCAAACCCCCTTCAATTAGAATCCTTAAAATGGAAATTTTTAAGGTATAAATCATTATATTTTCTAAAATATGTGATTTCAGCAAAAATCAATATCTCCTAAAAATTGTAAACCAGCTTTGTGGGATCACCCAAATGGTGAGTCTTCTTGAAGACTCAGTAAGTGCCCTTAGGTCCCCTTTAAAATTTTCATTATTTCTTAATTTCCAAATAATCTATATTTTTTTTGTAGAAACACGAGACCAAAATAGAGTTTTCTCTTTGCCAAACTTTCTATTTTTAAATAGAAGGATTCTATCTAATTTGAGTGTGCCATTATTATTCCAAATATCTAGCTTATTAAGAAAAATATTCCAAACCTCTTTTATATATATACAATCAAAGAAGATATGAAAAACTAAATCATGTACCCTACACATTTTTCAAATTTCAATATCAACAACATTAGTTTTGTAAGGAAGTCTATGGAAGATTCAGAGCCCACCTGAAATAGGCCTTTTTTGGCTCAATAGTTTTGGACTAACTATTGTAGAGGATTTTAGACCATTCACTACTGCTAAGGTTTGTGTTCCACTTGTTATTGAAGTATTCATAGATTTCTTGTTGCTTCACAAGAGTGGCGTAGATGGTTTTTGCATTGATTTTTACAATGTTGGAACCATTCTAGACCATTGAAATTCATTGAAATGTTCATAGTTGTCTTTTCTACTAACTGGCCATTCCAAGCTATTTCAAGCTTCTCTTAGAAGAGTATAAGTTCTCTATTGTGTAGAAGGAATGTGGAATTCAGTTTCAGTAGGTCCCAAACTTTAAATTGGCCATCCTTCAAGATGTTTGCAAATAATTTTATTCCTTTCTGTTCTAGGTGTTGGCCAAGCATCTTTGTAGAAGAGCTAGTCGCTTATCTTTATGTTTTAGATTCCACCATATAGATCTTTGAGTGTAAATTAAGTTGCCCTGAATGCATTGTGAGTTACATATGAAACCTTTGACCACTTCCCATGCTTTCCATATCCTTGTGAACACCACTAAACCTTCAAGGGTTATAGGGTCTAGAGACCACTAAGAAGGTAACTAAGAGGGAGGTATTTCCAAATTTTCCCTTGTTTTTGGGAGATTCTTTGAATATTACTCCTCATTAGAACTTTTTCATGGCTCATTTCCATCTAGGGCCTTAAAGATCCATTTCACAGCCATCACAATGCCTTGGTTCTTTAGGTCCTTTAACCAAAGCCCGCCTTCTCATTTTCTTACACAAAACCAACTCCATTAAACAACATGTCTTTTTTATTTCCTCTACCATCTGACCAAAGGAATCCCTAGATTATTTTTTCAATTTCCTCTACTTGGTAGTTGCTAAAAAGCCACACTGAGGAAAATTCTAGAGGCTATAGGAGGATAGAACCTTTGGATGGATAAAACCCTTCCTATCAAAGTGAGGTAATTCTTGTTCCATTTTTATAGCTTTCTCTCAATATTACTTTTTATCTAGTTCCACATATATTTTAGGTTCAAACAAACCGCAAATGGTATGCTCTGATACCTTACCTGCTTACTATCCCCCCCATTGGATACCAAATTTGTTTGACCAGTTAAGAGGCCTATCCTGCAAACCCAGGAAGACATATTTTTGTGAGAGAGATTTTTTCACCTGAGGCTTGGAAAAATAGGTTAAGGTTTCTCATTAGGTTAGCTACATTTTCTTTTTCCAACTTGTGGAATATTTTTGTGTCATCTACAAATTGGACATTCACTAGTTCCTCATTGTTTGGTAATTTTATACATCTAACTTCTGGAGAAAGCATATTAGACCCAAGAACATAGTATAAAGCATCTGAAGCAATCAAAAATAGAGTAGGGGCAAGAGGAAAACCTTGTCTAACCAATCTTCCCAAAGTAAATTCTTTTCTAAGATGCCCATTTACATCTACTTGAGCCACTACATCTTGGAACAATGTAACAACCATGATGGAAAATTTTGTGGAATTCCAAATGCTTCAAGAGTGAGTTGGATGAAGGATCATTCAACTCTATCATATGCCTTTTCAAAGTCAAATAAGAGGATAGAAACCTCCTACTTGGTGTATTTAACCCATTCTAAAGCTTCCCAATTGGTGATGAGATTATCCAGAATGCATCTGTCTTTAATGAAGACTGTTTGAGTTGTACTATTGAGCTTGGTCTTTAGTTATGATTTTTTTTCATGGAACTATAATTTTTTAAAAACTTTGGTTGTGAAGGATTAAAATATCATCTACTATTAAAATTAGAATTACTAATAAAAAATTTAAAATATTAAAATGAATCACCTCTAATTATAAACTTTCACCATTGGCACCAAAGTCATTGAGAATTATGTAGCCAAGAAGCAATCTAACGTGACGTGAATGTGACGTGTGAAAATAGTATTCAAAATTCACTAGAAGAAAATAATGTTGGGAAGGATAATTAAGGCCCACTGCATTTTCCATGAAATCATAAGTTGTAAGACCTACTAAACTTCTTTCATTTTAGCAGTCAACAATAAATCTTTTTTTGTTACAAACTAGATATTTTCAGCATGGTTGGGGTAATTGACAACATCTCCCTTCAGATTTGGGACATGGACTAACTTCTTTTCATGGATCTGTTTATGTACAACATTTGTATAGAGAATTATCAGGTCAATATTTTGATGCAACAAAGAATATGTATTCAATATTTTAGTATCAGAGTTGTGGTCATGGGTTCAAATCCCCTCGAGTGATAGTAAGGGGGGAATTGTTGGACTAATCACCAATGTCAAACATGGACTAGATGATAAGAGAATTAAATTCTCATTATACTACTTCCAAAATGGTCTTTTGACCCTTATAATAAACATAACTACAACTACATTAATATAACTCTTTCCTTGAATGGTAACTCCTTTGGATGTTATATAAGAAGAATTTGAAAATCTAAAACATGGCTCTTATACTATACTTAATGAAGAATCAGATCACTCAGAAAATAAAATAACACAATGAACATTGTATCTGCTCACAAAATGAGCAAATGTAATAGAGCTAAACAATAATTATATGTTTATTCAATTGTGTTGAATTATTTTGTTGCATAAAAAAATCAGCTACAACATAAATATAAAGTCTAGAAAAAGCTAAAACAAAGTACCTGCATACATATATAGGTGATTGGTGTAAAATGCATTTATAAGATGAAATATCATGTTGATGGTTCCATGAATGGACAGAAAGCAAGATTAGTTGTTAGGGGATTTGCACAGATTCCTAGAGTATATTATTTAGAGACTCTCACTCCAGTTGAAAAATTTGATAAAGTAAGGATTATATTGGCTACTCCTGCACACAAGTCGCCAATCTATCAAATGAATGTAAAATTAGCCTTCCTAAATGATTATATTGAGGAGGAAGCCAATGTGGGACAGTCCCACCTACTGGTTATGAAATTCCAGGAAAATAACATTTGGCTTACAAGTTACAAAAATCTCTTTATGGGTTGAAGCAAGTACCTTATGCCTAGTATGCAATTGTTGACCATTATTTCTTGAAGAATAGATTCATTTAAAGTCCCTCTGAGCCAAACCTTGCACTACCAATGTATTGGATATATAGGGTTGTCTTGGAGGGAATTTCAATGAATCCCTTCTTCAATAAATAACTATAAATCCTTGCATAGCAAGTAGGAGGTGCTTGCTTCAACCCATAGAGAGATTTTTTTAACTTGTAAACCGAATGATCTTCTCCTAGAATTTCCTAACAAATAATTTGTTCCACATAGACTTCCTCATCAATATAACCATTTCAGAAGGTTGATTTTACATCCATGTGATAGACTGGCCATTTATGTTGTTCAATAGTAGCTAATATAAACCTTATTGTATCAAATATTTTTTGGAAATAGGATGCCATTTAATTGCAATCTTAAATATTATTTATTTCACCATATATCCTAAGTCCTTAGAATGTGTTCAACAACACTAGGATTAGGAAGAGATTAATATTTGATGAAACAATCATGTTAATTGATATTTGTAATTAATTCTAAATGTTAAAAGCATGTGTGGACACCTTGGAATTAGCTCCTACAAAATAGGAGCACATGGGTGCACATATGGTAGGTGACAACTCACCTTGAGTTTAGTTAACTGGTTGGTAAATTGAGTTCACTTCAAAAATGCATCCTAGGTTCCTACAAAATAGGGATTTTGATTTATGCATGTTGAGGTCCTATAAAATAGGGGGTGATGTGTATGAGGTTTATTTTAGTTCAGTTTAGTTGAAGTTTAGTTCAGTTCAGTTCAGTTCAATTCAGCTGAAGTTAAGTTGAAGTTCAGTTCAGTTCAATTCAAGTTTAGTTATGGTTCAGTTAGATTTAGTTAGTTTCAGTTGCATGTTAGTTGACTTCAGTTAACTTGGAATGCATGGCTAATAACTTGATTTGCATTATAGATAACAAGAACTACCTTCAATTAATAGGGGATGACCATTCTTGCATGAATGGTGTTGAGAAATTTTTCAGTTAACAAGAAATAACTTGGACCCACTTTGGGCACCCAAGTTGACTTCTTGGAATTAACTCCTTTGCATGTTAAGATATTTCAGATGGTTGAGTTAATTGGGCCCTCTTTTGGGTTCCAACTTTGAGGATAATCTTTGGAGATATCTTCAAAATAAAGGTTAAGTTACCACTTTAGTTTGGGGCACCCAAATGCATGAAGATGGGGTTTGCACATTTTTCTTCATGGGATAACTCAATTGGTATGAGATAGGCGTACTTTTTAGGGATACGGCTTATGCATTGTAATTGTAACTCATGTTGAGTTTACAAAGCTATTTAAAGTCTATGTATCTCAAGCAATTGGACAGAGTTATGATCAGTTTTTATTGCAGACCTTGTGAAGAAGTTTTGGTGATGGAAAAAGAGGCATTCTCAAGCAAGAATTGGAGCTATTGTAATCTACTTCAGAGATTGAATAATAGATTAATTCTTGGTGGATTTTTTTACCTAAAAGGGTTTTCTCCACATTATATGCTTGTATAATCTTTCTAATATCCTGTCTACTTCTTCTATCAAATTCTATCTACATTCTACAACAGTAAAATTGATTAATCAAGATAATCACCCACAAAGAATTTGTAACAAAAGGAAAAGATTATTTAGATCAGAAATATTAAAGTTTTACAGAGTATTAAGCTGAGAAAACACCTCATTTTCAACATTTGGTATTAGAACTGAGGTTGGGTAGAGTATTGGGATGCCTTTCTCTTAAAAGATTGGAGGTTTTTTGGCTTAGTGGGAGCTTTTATTATTTTTTCTATTGCTGATTTTTAAAAAATAAGTTTGTTACAAGAGGTATATATTCTTGATTTAGAGGTCATTGAGTGCTTGAATTCATAGGTTTTTTGTGACCTTATGACAAAAATCTGGTTTTGATTATGTGCATCATAATGCCATGGGATTTGTCAGTATCACAGTTTAGTGGGAGAATTTGGCAATGAGAAGAATCCTTCGTTGTAGGATGGTTTTCTTATTATGTCATGGTATACTCTTAATTAGTGGTTTAGAGTTGTGGCATGATACATGTTATGATAATTATGATCATGAGGAAATGTCTAAAATTCCATATGATTTTTATAATGATGGTTTGATGGTTTGATGTTTATCTTGTTTCCATGTATAGCTTGGTATCACAGTTCAGTGAGAGCTTTGGTAGGATATAGTAATCTTCATGGAGAGGATGGTAGTCATGATGCCATATGTAACTCGGTACCATGGTTTAGTGGGATTTGTTGGCAATGACTTGGATGCATCATTGGTAAGGTTATCTCCATATGATTGGAGATATGGTTTCTTGGTTTAGAGTGTATTTGTTATGATGTCATGGTTTACTCTTGATATGTATTTAGAGTTTGGCATATTACATGGTTCTCTTGAGACTAGGATGTATAAGTATGTTATGATGCATGTGATCTCCTAGGAGGAGATGGTTAGATCATGGATTCCATGTTTATGTTCAAAGTTGGAGCTTTGACATTAATCTTGTGTAGTTCTCTTAAACTTATTGGGTACATTAATAATTTGCTTGATTATTCCATGAAAGTGTTGTGTTGCATTTGGAGTTTGGCATGGATTGATTGGTTATAGGTCCTGATGGATACTTGGAGAAATGGGTGAGGCTAGAATTATCTTTTGGTAAGAGATATTTGTTCGAATGGTTACTTGTAAGAAAAAAAATTCAACAGAAAAGACCGAGGAGCCTACACCTTGGTTGAACATGAGTTCAACACACTCGGCGGTTTAGCATACCTCCAAAGAGGCGGTTTGGATACAAAGACTCAAGAAAGGTTTTGGTTTGGTTGATAATGGGAAGGTATTAATTGAGAAAGTTAAAAATTTAATTAATGTTACAAATTATCTTATGAAACCATATAGATAAGTTCTCTTGCTTTTAATCATTTTCTTGGAAGCTTCATGATTATGCAGGTTGCATTTGAAGTTAGCATGGACTGATTAGTTGGTGCAAGAAGGCCATTGGCCTTGAGTCTTGTACTTTTTATATTATTCCTTGTTTAGAATGATTGCAATTTATAATGTCAAGTAGGAGAATGTTGGAAATAGGATGCCATTTAATTACAATCTTAAACATTATTTATTTCACCATATATCCCAAGTCCTTAGAATGTGTTCAACAACACTAGGATTAGGAAGAGATTAATATTTGATGAAATAATCATATTAATTGACATTTGTAATTAATTCTAATTTTTAAAAGAATATGTGGACACCTTGGAATTAGGTCTTACAAAATAGGAGCACATGGGTGCACATATGGTAGGTGACAACTCATCTTGAGTTTAGTTAACTAGTTGGTAAATTGAGTACACTTTAAAAATGCATCCTAAATTACTACAAAATAGGGATTTTGATTTATGCATGTTGAGGTCCTATAAAATAGGGGGTGATTTGTACGAGGTTTAGTTAATTTTATTTCAGTTGAAGTTCAGTTCAGTTCAGTTGATATTCAGTTTAATTCAATTTGGTTCAGTTCAGTTTAGTTCAGTTCAGTTCAGTTCAGTTCAGTTGAAGTTCAGTTTAGTTCAGTTCAGCTCAATTCAAGTTTAGTTATGGTTCAGTTAGATTCAGTTAGTTTTAGTTGCATGTTAGTTGACTTCCGTTAACTTGGAATGCATGACTAATAACTTGAGTTGCATGACAGATAACATGAACTACCTGTAGTTAACATGGGATGACCATTCTCGTGTGAATGGTGTTGAGAAATGTTTCAGTTAACAAGAATTAACTTGGACCCACTTTGTGTGCCCAAGTTGAATTCTTGGAATTAACTCCTTTACATGTTAAGATATTTCAGATGGCTGATTTAAGTGGGCCCTCTTTTGGGTGCCAACTTTGAGGATAAGCTTTGGAGATATCTTTAGAATAAAGGTTAAGTTACCACTTCATTTTGGGGCACCCAAATGCATGAAGATGGGGTTTGCACATTGTTCTTCACAGGATAAATCAATTGGCATGAGATAGGCGTACATTTTAGGAATAGGGCTTATGCATTGTAATTGTAACTCATGTAGAGTTTACAAAGCTATTTAAAGCCTATTTATCTCAAGCAATTGGATAGAGTTATGATCAATTTTTATTGCAGGTTGTGAAGAAGTTTTGGTGAAGGAAAAAGAGGCATTCTCAAGCAAGAATTGGATCTATTGTAATCTACTTCAGAGACTGAATAATAGATTAATTGTTGGTGGAATTTTTTACCTGAAAGGGTTTTCTCCACGTTATATGCTTGCGTAATATTTCTAATATCCTATCTACTTCTTCTATCAACTTCTGTCTACATTCTACAACAATAAAGTGGATTAATCAAGATAATCACCCACAAAGAATTTGTAACAAAAGGAAAAGCTTATTTAGATCAGCAATCTTAAAGTTTTACAGAGTATTAATCTAAGTAAACACCTCATTTTCAACAATCTTACAACTAGAGCGAAAGTCTCTGAATAATCTACTCCAAGCATTTGTGCAAATCCCTTGAAAACTAATCTTTCCTTATGTCTATTCACATAACCATTAGCATGATATTTCACCTTATAAACCCATTTGACACAAATCACTTGTTTTTCTTTACCATGTAGCACTAATGCTTATGTTTTTTTTTTATCAATTGCATGCATCTCTTCATTCATAGCATCAATCCATACTTTTTCTTTCACAACATATTCATACATAGAAGGTTTAACTTAAATGGTACTAAAAAAAAAAAAATTGGAAACTCGATTCACATTAGAACTCCTTTGATAAAATTCATTTAAACTTCATACCTTTTATGAAGAACTTGGACTTGATTGTGGTTTGGAACTATCACCTAAAGAGGAACTTGGAGAACTTGGTGAACTTGGGCTTGAACTTCCACTTGATCTTGTGGGGAGAGGAGGAACTTGATCATCTTCACAACCCGTGATTAGTGGTGTAGTTTTTTTATCTCCTTTTTTCCATTGCCATACTCCGCCTTCATCAAAAAACACAATGCGAATAGTTAGCCATTTATTTGTGTCAGGGTTATAGAATTTATATCCTTTTGTGGAATCATAATAACCCACAAAGATACAATGTTGGGATTTTTCATCCAACTTCTACTTCTGAACTAGAACATCAACATATGTGATGCAACCAAATACACAAAAAATGAGCTACTAAGGGCTTGTGTCCACTCTAGGATTCCTTTGGAGTGATTTTATGAAGTAATTTTATTGGGATTCGATTCATAATATAAACTATGGTTGCTACTACAACTCACCAATAGAAATTAGGATTTTTTTTGGATTGAAACATACTTTGTGCCATCTCCATAATGGTACGGCTCTTTCTTTTAGCAAAACTATTTTGTTGGGGGGTATAAGTGCTCATGTGCTATCTCTAGATACCATGAGTGTTACAAAAATCAACAAACTCTTTGGAAGTGAATTCTCTCCCTTTACTAGTTCTGAGTATTTTGAGAGAATACCCGCTTTGATTTTTCCAATAGTCTTAAAGTGCCTCAGATCTCTACTTAAGAAAATAAAACCATGTGTGGCATGAGAAATCGTCAATAAATGTCAAAAAATAAATTTTCTTATGCAAGGATTCCTTTTGCATATCACCAAAAATGTCAAAATGCACAAGCTCTAGAGGAGATTATGCCCTCCATGATTTATTCACCAAAAAAATTTCTCGATGTTGCTTGCCAAGTGCACACCCTGAACAAACTTCTTCTTTTTCTTGTATTGCAAGAAGTGCTCTCACCATGTATTTCTTATGAAGGAAACTTAATCCTTGAAATCTTAAATGACCATACCGTTGGTGCCATAACCATAGATCATCTATGGTTTCCTTGAGGACATGCATCTTGGTGGACACCAAAGTGAGAGTAAATAATTTATTCTTTGTCATACAAGCATTTGATACAAGACAATGGTTAGGTGATTTATCAAATGCTTTGTAGTAGCTATCTTCAAACATAACCTTGTATTTTGTTTCTACAAGCTACACAATACTTAAAAGATCATGTTATAACTTGGGCATATTCAAAGTTTCATGAGTAAATGTAGTTTCTTCTTGCTTAGTTTTCACTGCAAGGTTACCTTTTCCTATTACACCAAACTCTTTATCATCACCAAATTTTACTTGACTCCTTACAGATTCATCTAATGTGATAAAGAGATTAGATTTACCTATCATATGATTTGAGCAACCACTATCCAAGAACCGAAAATCCTTTTGAGGTTCTTTTGCCAAATTGCAAGTGAATAATGTAGAGTATTTTGCTTCTTCAAAATACTCTTTAGTATAGTTGGCTCTTGACTTATACAAGTCAGATTTTTTATTTTTACATTCAGATTCATAGTGTCCATACCTTTCACAATATCGACACTCGATGCTTCTACTATCCACAAAACTTCTTCCTCTTCCTTTGCCATGTCATCCAGATGTGGAAGACTCCCCTTGATATTTGTTTGATTGAGAAGGGGTTGTAGATTTCTCTTCAATTCTTATAGTAGATGGAAGGCTTCAACTAGGTTCTCTATAGAATGTTGCATACGCTCTTCATGAGATTGCCAAAACCTATCAACTTTGCAACTTTGAATGAGGTTAGATCTTTACTTTCTTTAATGATTATCACCACTTGATCAAACTTTGGACAAAGGAATGTCAAAATATTTTCTACAATTTTTTGCTTTGTAACACTTTCTCCTTGAGTGTTAAGATGATTCACAATACTTTGAGCCCTAGTAATAAACTTTTGAATAGATTCAACTTCTTTCATCCTTAAATTTTCAAAATCTCTTCGAAAGGTTTGAAATCTTACCAAAATTATTTTGTTAGATCCTTGGTATGCAGTTTGTAGGGCCTCACATACATCATTTTACTTTTTCATACTAGCTGTACAGTAAAAAATGGACATATCCAATGTAGATTGGATGGTAAATAGAACATGATTTTCCTTCTTTTTGTCCTCTTTCAACTAAATTCACTAATTTGCAGTTAAAGCATTTAACACATTCTAATTTGCAATTTTTGTGTATCCTCCTACTAATTCCCAAAGATCTTTGGATAATAATACAGTCTTCATCTTTATACTCCAATGGTCATAGTTGTCTTCGATAAATAGTAAAAGCTAGAATGAAAAATTGTCACTATTTCCATTTTGAGAATTCTTGAAGAAAACTTTTAACCTACAACTACCTACAAAAAATATTTCTGCAACCTGCTATCATACCATTTAAAGATCTAAAACATAGCTCTTATACTATACTTAATGAAGAATCAGATCACTCATAAAATTAAAAAATAATAATAAACAATGTATCTGCTCACAAAGTGAGCGAACAACAGAGCTAGGAAATAATTATATGTTTATTCAACTCTGTTGAATTATTCTGCTGTATGAAACAATGAAAGTAACCATAGACTAATTATGTCGAGAGGCGTATTCAATTATAGAGGGAAGAATGTTTGTCTATAAACATTAACCCTTTTTTATTTTTTTTTGATAGCCTCCATAGCTCTGATGGTGGTAGTTACATTTGTGGAAGAATATGAAGGGACACCGATAGTTTTTTCTTGCACGTGGACACTCCATATTCCTTTAGTTTTTTCTTGCATGTGGACACTCCATATTCCTCATATGAAGGGGCATTGACAGTAGATTGCATGTAAGGCAGAATGGTGTTGTGCATTTTGAAACAGATGATCATCAAAATAAAGCTGTCAATAGTGGAAGTGTTACTTGTGTCTATAAATTTGTATTTGAATAGCGAGAGGCTTAGGTGTTTGTTAATCCGAGGAGTGCCTATACACTACTATCATATTTTCTATGGGCATGACTAGAAATTATGTCGGGCTCTTCCTGTGCAGGTTTGAATCCTACCGTCCATGTCTGTTGCTTTCTCTTTTATTCTAGATTTTTATTTTTTAGTAATTGTGTATGTTTTGATTTCACCTCTCAATGAAAAGTTTAAAATAAAATAATGAGTTATCAAATGGATTTATTTTAAGCTTGCTGTAATGTTCATTTTCCCTTGGGACGCCATGGCAATTGTGATGTATGCATGCAGGGGAACATTTACCAAGTGGGTGGGCTCTGAAGTAATTTACAAAAAGTACTTCACATTTGGGGCTCTCGATTGTTGTTCACTTGCTTAGGTGAGTATAAAGATGAGTCTCTACATACTATTCAGATTGACTCACAGATTTTAGGAAATAGATGAGTCTCTGCTTAGGTGGAGAGGAATGGAGGAGAGAGCCAATGTATGCTATGGATGATGTTGATGATAAGATTCCATGGGCAGATTTGTAGATGAAGGATGCAAATCAAATTTATAGTGATTGTAATTCTAGTAAAAACCAAATCCTATTTCTTGCCCACATGCATTGTAGGCCCCTTCTACATAAGCGTAGGGCCTAGAAAGAAAAATAAGAAAATGATTATGATCAAGGGAATGTGTGTACAAAAGAAATGAAGATAATAATTTAATTTTTGAAGTAATGAATATCTAAATTCTTGTAAAATGGTTCATTAAATCCCTTACCAGGCTCTTTCTTTGAAGTGATCGAACGTGTTCACCAAATTTTAGAGACTTTAACACATTTGGTTGCCAAATTCCCAAATCTTTTTCTTTATTACTTGCATTCCTAGCACACATTCACTCTCATTAAATTATGGTAAGCGTTCTCCATATAATGTCATATTATTGCCAAATTTTGTGCCCAAACTTAAATAGTAAAAATGTCAATTAAATTCCTTGTGCATATGGAAAATCATGGCTTAAACAGAATCTAAATAATCATGGAAAATTTTATTGTAAAAGAATGTTAGTCAGTTTCAAGATGGGGAAATAATTAAAAATATCTTTCAATTAAAAGATTACATAAAGTGTTATGTAGAACTTATCACCTTCATCTTTAGAATGTTAAACAATTTTTTAATGCAAAGAGAATTCACAAAGAGAGATTTTACAAATAGAAAGAAATAAAAAGAAAAGAAATTAATGAATATGATTTAAAGTTAGAGGACAAAAAATATATATAATTTAAAAATAAATATAAAAGAAATAGATTAAATTTACTTATTTTATATAAAAAATAAGTTTCTAAATTAATATATTTAAAATCTTTTTTAAAACTAGATATCACTTGATTTTTTAATATAGATTAAATTAAGAATAAAAGAAATTTCTTAAATTTACTATTGTTTCTAAATTAATATGCTTAAATTTTTATTTTTTAAAATCTGTAAAACTAAATAAAAAATTCTTTGATGTGATTGTAAAATATTTTTTAATAAAGTAATAAAAAATAATTATTTTTTTATAAATTAGAAAATTAAATAGAATGGAAATATATATATTTACTATTACACTTAGAAAAACTAAAGTTTTTATTCTACAAACAATATATCAACTTAAATTTATAATAGGCTTTTCATAATGAGTTCAAATTTATAATCAATTTAAAATTTAAAAAAAAACTAGGAAAAAGATTAAAAGCCGATATATATTAATATATAATAAGATATTAAAAAAAAGACTTGTAACCAAAATTGATACCCTAATTGCTGCAGACAAAATTTACATAAAACCTTATATATGATCTATACTATCACTGACTATAAAATTTACAATATCCCCCTATATGTACTACACTTAGACCCACGGATTGAAATAGACCTCCCCAAAATTAAATACGATGTATAGCTATGCATAAACTATAGTTGAAGTAACCATTTACAAAATAAAACAAACTTATTCTTCCATTTCTTCAACTTCAGTTTCACCCCGATCCTCTTGATTGTTGTCCACTGAAATAATAAATTACAAATTACATACAAGGAAAATATAATAAATTTATTATTACACAAAAATAATTTTTTAAATTAATATATTTAAAGTTAGCATATCTATTTTTTAAAAATTAGTGTAATTAAAAAATACATTTACACTTAATATTATAATATAATTTTAAACTAATTTATATAATGTTATTATTTATATATTTATTATTATTTAAAATTGCTTTATGATTATAATTAGGATTTAATAAGGGCTTTAATTAGAATTCTAAGATAAAGCTTGGAGTTAGGAGTAGCGTGATTAGGGTTAAATTAGGGTTACAATCACAGTTAGGATTCATCATTAGGATTTAATTATGGTTAGGGCTAGGGATCAATCAGAATTATGGTTGAATTAGGGATAGAGTTAGGGTTGGGATTAGGGATCAATTAGGATTAAGGTTCAATTAGGGTTCGGTTTCAAGTAGAGTTCAATTAGGATTAAGGTTATATATTATAATTAGGGTTAGGATTCATCATTAGGGTTTAATTATGGTTAGGGCTAGGGATCAATCAGAATTATGGTTGAATTAGGGATAGACTTAGGGTTGGGATTAGGGATCAATTAGGATTAAGGTTCAATTAGGATTAAGGTTATATATTATAATTAGGGTTCTCGACAGGGTTTAATTAGGATTAAGATTAGGGTAGGGTTTAATTATGGTTAGGGTTATAAGAAAAGTATTGGGGTAAATATTAGGGTTAGGGTTGGGGTTAGGATTTCACTAAGCTTAGGGTTACAGTTCAATTAGGGTTAGGCATAATTAGATTTAAGGTTAGGGTTAATGTTAGGTTAGGGTAAGGCTCAACTAGGGTTAGGTTTAATTACAGTTAGGGTTAAGGTTCAATTAGCAGTATAATTAGAATTGAGATTAACACAATTCAAGTTATTCTTACAATTAAAATTATAAGTAGAGTTAAGATTATGGTTGTGGTTAAATTCGGTTTAGGGTGAAGACTGGGGTTAGGGTTATACAATAAAGTTTGGGATTAGGGTTAGGGTAAGGATTCAATTAGGATTTGGGTTATGGTTTGGGTTTAATTAGAGTTTGAATTTAATTAGGGTTAAATTTAAAAAGAATTAGGGTTAAGGTTGGGGCTAGGTTTCACATTTAATTAGGGTTAGAGTTAGAGTTGGATTTCTATTAGGGTTAGGGTTAGGGTTAGGGTTAGGAATGAAGTTAGGGTTAGGGTTAGGAGTTATAAATTGAGATCATGAATAGGAATAAAGTTAGGTTAGGGTTAGGGTTGAAGATTAGTTAGTTTTAGGGTTAGGGTTTACTTATGCTTAAGATTTAAGTAGGTTTAGGGATAAGATACAATTGGTTTTTAATTAGGATTAGGGTTCTAAAATAAAGCTTAATGTTGAGGTTAGGGTTAGCTTTAGGGTTAAAATTTAGTTAGGATTAGGGTTAGGGTTACAATTATGGTAAGATTTAACTTTTAATTAGGATTTAAATATAATTATGGTTAGGGTTTTTATTCAATTAGGGATACGATTCAACTAGTGTTAGGATTAGGATTGAATTATAGCTAGGGTTAAATTTAGGTTAGAGCTATGGTTCAACTAGAGTTTGGGTTAAGGTCTAATATACATAAGTAGATTTCAATTAGAGTTAGGGTTCTCTCTCTAACCATAACCCCATACTTGATCCTAAATCTATTTTTAATTCTAACCTTAACCATAATCTTGATGCTAATCCCAACCCTAATCATAACTATAACCTTGATCCTAATGTTCACCACAACCCTAATTATAATTGCAGACTAACTTCAATCCTAATCCTTATTATATCCCTAAGAATAATCAAAACCCTAATTATACCATAATCCCAACCTTAATTAAATCTTGGAGTTAGGATTAGGGTTACTAGGGTTATAATCAGGGTTAGGATTCATCATTAGGGTTTAATTAGGGTTAGGTTTAGTGATCAATCAAGATTATGATTACATTAGGGATAGAGCAAGGGTTAGGATTAGGGATCAATTAGGATTAGGGTTCAATTAAGGTTAGGGTTCGAGTAGAGTTCAATTAGTGTTAAGGTTATGTTGCAATTAGGGTTGTAGATAGGGTTTAATTAGGATTAGGATTAGGGTAGGGTTAAATTATGATTATGGCTATAGAATAAAAATTGGGGTAAATATAAGGGTTAGGTTTAGAACTTTATTAGGGTTAGATTTATAGTTCAATTAGGATTATGCACAATTAGAGTTAAGGTTAGGGTTAATGTTAGGTTAGGGTAAGGTTCAACTAGGGTTAGGTTTTAATTAAGGTTAGGGTTAGGGTTCAATTAGCAATATAATTAAAACTAGGGTTAGTGTTAGAATTAGAATTATAAATAGAGTTAAAATTATGGTTACAGTTAAGTTAGGGTTAGGGTGAAGGTTGGGCCTAGGGTTAGGATTCAATTAGGATTTGGGTTACAGTTTGGGTTCAACTAGGGTTTGAGTTTAATCAGGGTTAAATTTATAAAGGGTTAAGGTTAGGTTGAGGGTTTGGGTTAGGTTTCAAGTCTAATTAGGGTTAGAGTTAGAGTTGGATTTCTATTAGGGTTCAGGTTAGGGTTTGGATTTATAAGTTGAGAACATGTTAGGAATGAAGTTAGGGTTAGGGTTAGAGTTAGTAGTTATAAATTGAGATCATAGTTAGGAATGAAATTAGCTTAGGGTTATGGTTGAAGATTAGTTAGTGTTAGGGTTAGGGTTTAATTATGCTTAATATTTAAGTAGGGTTAGGCATATGTTGCAATTAGTTTTCAATTAGGGTTAGAGTTCTAAAATAAAGCTTAGTGTTGAGGTTAGGGTTAAAATTCAATTAGGATTAGGCTTAGGGTTACAATTATGGTAAGATTAAAATTTTCATTAGGATTAAAATATATTTATGGTTATGGATTTTATTCAATTAGGGATACAGTTTAAGTCGTGTTAAGATAAGAATTGAATTATAGTAAGGGCTAAAGTTAGGTTAAAGCTAGGGTACAATTAGGGTTTGGGTTCACGTTTAAAATATATAATTAGAGTTCAATTAGAGTTATGGTTCTATCTCTAACCATAACCCTACACTTGATCCTAAATATTTTTATAAACTTAACGTTGATTGTAATCTTGATGATAATCCCAATTCTTCAATTACATATTATGAATAGGGTTATAATCATGGTTAGGGTTAGAGTTTTTGTTCATAACTCTTCACTTCCATTAACCCTAATCCTTAGCTTAATCTTCATCCAAATAATATTAATATAATATTATATTAACATTAAATAATAATTTATTAAATATTATAATATTATTATTTTTATTAATAATAGTTAATTAATATATTATATAATTTTATATAATACTATATCATACTATTATTAAATTTATTAAAATTATTATAGTTAAATTTTTTTCAAATATTTTAATTTAAATTAATATAAAATTGTTTAGAATAAATTGAAAAATATTACATTTTAAAATATTTAATATTATATAATATATTTATTATTAAATTATAAATTATATACTTATGTATAATATTAAAATTATATAGATTACAATTTAAAGATACTATAATTATAATACATTAATAATTGTAATATATTAAATTTATATAAATAAATAGGAATCACACACATTTTATTTATTATATTTTATAATATTAATATATATTATATCATCATATTATTTAATTTTATATTAATTATTATTATTAAAATTTAAATATATATATATAATTTTATAAAGTTTAATTAGAGCTAAGAGTTTAATAAGGGAGGGTTATATTTAAGATTCTATTATGATTAGGGTGAGAGTTAAATTAGGTTAAAGTTAGGTAAGGGTTCATTTCAAATTAAGGTTTAATTAGGATTAAGGTTAGTATTAAATTAAGGTTAGAATTTCAATTAAGTTCTAATTCTAATTCTCATTCAATAATATTAAAATTAATATTTTATAATATTAATTTTATATATTTATTAAATATTATATTAAAATAGAATTTAATATTATATTATAATAATTAACATTATTATAATATTATATTTCTAACATACATATATTAAATATTGATATATAAAATACGTGAAAATGTCTATTTTCATAACTCTCCACATAATTTATATATATTAATATTTAATATATGTATGTTAGTAGTATTTCTCATGCAAACTGAGCGCATGGATTGAGCAAGCTAAAAATAGTTTTGACTTCACTCTATGAATGAATGAATGGATTTTAATGACGTCCACGAGACCATCAGTCTATGGGACCCAGTGTTGAACTTTAACCATTTTCAAGTTCTTTTCCATGTCCACCCTCCTATTAAACATCTTGACCACAAAGCCAACAGTTTTGAGGAGCCTAGTCTCCTTAAAGAGCTCATTTAGATTGTGCACCTTCAAATTGTCTCATACTGGATAAGGATATCAGCATAAGCAACATACTCAATGATGAAGTGCCATTCAGTCTCCACGACCCCTTTGCTGCAAAAATACAAATTCTTTGTTCTAAAAATACAAACTGAAACTGAAAAACTATGCTTACTTAACTGCACATGCAGTTTTATTATTCAAAAAATGAAAACTAAAATCTGTTGAGTGCATGTGAGTTGATCATGCATCATGCATGTCTCCAGAATTCGTGTAACCACACCAGCCATTCAATAACTTCTTTGAACAGGGTCTGAAGAAAGCATGATCTTCAAGTGTATGATCAAGAGACAACTTTATCCTTTATGATTTGCTTTTTTTTCAATAGTTTTTTGTTTTAATGCATATTAAAACTACAGCGACCGATTTAGTAATTCTTAGCATCTTCGATGATTTAGCCTGGTTTTATTTTCCTTAGTTTTATTTCCTTTTTCATACAGCCCATCAGCTGAGTTTTCCTTTGTTGCTGTTGTTTCAAAACTCTGTATATAGAGTTGATTGTATCAGCTTCAATACAGTTGAATACAATACAGTAATTCATTTCAGTCTGCTGTTCCCTCAGTCTTTGAGCAGAATTATCAAGCTTTTGTTCCTTAGATTTATATGTGATGATTATTTCAGTTTCAATTTCCAGTTTAGTGTAAGAGCTTTAGAGTTTTCAGTCTATATTAGAAAAAATCGTGTAAGAACATCAGGGATTCAATAATTTTGTTGAGCATGTCGAGGATTTCCTGGGAAAACCCATCTTCTTCCCAGCATGACTTTATGCCATTGTTTATGGTATTTATAGGGCTTGTGATGGTGTCCATAGTGATTATTTCCTGCGCTTCTGGGAAAGAGAGAAAGAGGAAGCCTACGAATAGGAAGCCTACGAGTACGAAGGGAAAAAGCGATACTTTTTTCGCAGGTGGAGCTTTAGCGGGAGTTACGGTGGGAGCTGGTGCTGGCTGTGGAGGGAATGTGAGCGCGGGTGGTGGCGGCGGCAGTGGAGGTGGCGGCTGTGGAGGTGGAGGTGGCGGCTGTGGCGGCGGATGTTGATAACTATTTTGGTTTTGTTTTCCACCTCAACGAAGAAGTGAAATGAAATATCTAGCGATATTATATCCAACCATGTGTTTCTGAATAATAACACTTTGTATTGAAGAATAAATCTCAATATTTATTAATGCATGACAATTATGTGATTTATTTTAGAATAAGGTTAATTATGATTTTAATTGATTATATCAGATTGTCATTTCAGAATATAAATATTGTTGATAAGATTAAATTGTTTATATGAGATATCTGTTCTTTTAATTGTTTATGTGATTGTCAATTACAAACATAAATATTGTTAATTTTGATTGATTATGATGATTATCTATGTGAGATTGCTATTTGGGTGCAACATGACATTTTATCTGATATTGTAATTTCTTCAATTATGCCAATTCGTTATGTGAGATTGACATTCTTGTAATTGTGCCAACCATTTATGAGATTTTCATCTTTTCAATTGTACTGACTTTTATTTAAAATTTTCCTCCCATCAATTGTGTTGATTATATATGTGAGATTGACAATCTACTAACATTGTCAATTATGATCTATTGTGCTGAATATTAATGTGAGATTGTTATTTTATCAATCAAGATTAATCATGATAGTTATTAATGTGAGATTGTCATTCTTCTAATTATACTAGTTATTTATAGAAATTGTCAATCAAAACTAATTATAGCAATTGATACTTGTGTGAGATTGTTAATGAGACAATCAAAAGCACTTATACTAACTATTTATATAAAATTATCAATTAGAGGCAATTATACTCACTATTGCTAAAATGATAAATAATAAATAATTGTACGAACTATTTAGTTGAAATTATCATTCCCCCAATTATACTTTATATTGACTATTTATATGAGATTGTTAACAAATTGATAGAGTGATGTAACTTTACAACGCAATACAAGTGCTAGTTAAAAGGATCACCCAAATGATGAGATTGATTTTAATATTGGTATAATCGAGTTTTGAAAGGGTCATAACCCTTGTACAACAGATCAACCATTAGACAAATGGAACAAGTACCATCATATATTGTACCAGACAAACCCAACAAAATGAAAAAGAGAAAGATACAGCTTCAGTCTAGCTATCATCCACCACCACAACAACAAAGAACAATGTCAGATCCAACCCTATTCAATCTCACATCCTTCAATCTAATGTGAAATTGGGAAACAGATTTTAGAAGACCTTTCTTTCGCTTTTATACAACAATCCATATAATTCAAATCATTCGAATCCACCTAACGAAAAGGGAGGAGATTCCTTAATAAAAGGTTAAAAAAGAACATAGAAGGAACACTAGTATGTCGGGATGGAACAAACACATTGATCAATCACCACAAGTTTGGACTGAAGCGAATCTGAAGCTAAGCGATAAACCCCCACCATATTAGAGGGCTGGAGCTGAACGCCTAGCAGGCTCAGTGATCAGAGAAGAGGGGGGATCTCCCATGGAAGTCGAGGGAGTAGTAGCGGCCGGCCACATCATATCACCAACAGGAAAATGACATTCGATTGTTAAATTGTTTACTGTCTGCTTATTACTTTTTAAATCTTTAAAGTAAAAAGGATTAAAAGTCCGCGTTGTCTGCTTATTAGTATTTTATTTTTTACCAACAAAAACCTCAAAACAAGGCATCACCCGTAAGTGTGAAAAAACTATTGCACTTACTAGTTATTAATCTCCTATCTATAAATATTATTCGACTACCGAAAATTAATTCAGAGCAAATATTGAAAAATAATACAACTGCAACTTCACAAATAAAACTCACAGGAATAGAGAAGAAAACATGCAAACTAATCAACACAATATTTTTGGACAAATTGTCCCTGGAAAAACCCCGGAGGGAAAACTAGTACTGCAGATGAGGAATTATATTAATCTTCAACAAATCAAGAGATACAAAAGAAACTACTTGCCTCTCATTGACAAAGCTCCGGCAATATTCTTCAATGGAAATTCTTCTCTCAATTTCTCCTGCTGAAATTCCACTGCGCCCTTGCTATTACTGCAAGACTGTTTGCTATCACTGCAAATATTTCTCCAACTTGTGTCTATCAGTCTGTGTTCTCCAAATGCCCAATGACCCCCTTTTAAACTATTCTCATTGGAAAACCAATGGCCAAGATTTAATCTCAATCAATGGCTAAGATTAATTAGACTCTAACAAACCCTAACTAACTGGTTTCTAGAAGTCTCTAGAGGAATCAATTATTTAATTAAATAATTAAATATCTAGACCTAACTAACTTCTATCTAGAAGTCTCAAGAATTAAATGCTAATTCTTGGAATTGGAGAAACAACTGTCCAGCTACAATATTAAATTAACACTCCCTCTTAGCGAGGAAGGTGTTCTGCATAACACCCAACATATCTCTGAAGAAGATGAATTTCGCCTTCCCCAAAGCCTTTGTCATAATGTCTGCTACCTGCTGATCTGTAGGTATATACTATAGCTGAATAATCCCCCGTTGTACACAATCCCTGATGAAATGATACCTATGTCTATATGCTTAGACCTATCATGAAACACCGGATTCTCAGACAACTTGATGCAACTCTGATTGTCACAGTGTATCACTGTAGTCTCAACCCTCTGACCTAACAAGGCTACCAACAACTTTCGAAGCCATATCGCCTCACATGTCGCCATGCTAGCTGCTATGTATTCTGCCTCTGCAGAACTCAGGGCCACAGACTTCTGCTTCCTGCTGTACCAAGAGACAACTCTTGATCCCAAGCTAAAGCAACACCCTGAAGTGCTTTTCCTGTCCATTGTACTACCTGCCCAATCTGCGTCAGTATAGCCTATCAACTTGATACCATCACCTCGAGTATATTTGATCCCATACTCGATTGTACCACGCAAATACCGCAACACATGCTTTGCCGCTATCCAATGCATTCTCTTTGGCTCAACCATGAACTGACTAAGAGAATTTACTGCAAAGGATATATCTGGTCTGGTGTTGACCAAATACATGAGAGACCCAATCAACTGTCTGTATAAGGTGGGGTCTACATCCTTCTCCCTGGATGAGTCTACCTTCTTCCAATTCGTGATCATAGGAGTAGACATGGCTCTGCAATCCTCCATCTCGAACCTCCTCAAGATTTCAATGCAGTATTTCCCTTGACCAAGGAAAATCTCACCATCTGTTCTGCCATACCTCCATGCCTAGAAAGTAGTGCATAAGCCCCAAATCCTTCATCTCGAACTCTGCTGCAAGGTCCCTCTTGCACTCCTCTATGAGCCCCAGTGAACCTGTTAAAAACAAGTCATCCACATATAGAACAAGAATGAGAATCTCACCCCCAACTACCAAGTAGTAGAGATTAGCATCTGCCTCACTCTTCACAAAGCCCAATCCCTGCAAGTATTCATCAATGCGCTCATACCATGCCTGGGAGCTTGCTTGAGTCCGTACAAAGCTCTCTTCAATCTGCACACGTGGGTTTCACTACTGTGTGCTACAAAGCCCTTCTGGTTGTTCTATGTATACTTCCTCTTTCAATTCACCATTAAGAAATGCTATCTTGACATCCATTTGATGGATCTGCCATCCCATCTGTGCTGCAAGAGAGATCACAGCTCGTATAGAAGTATACCTGGCCACTAGAGCGAATGTCTCCTCATAGTCTATTCCCTCCTTCTGAGAGAAACCCTTGGCCACAAACCTTGCCTTGTATTTCTCGATGCTACCATCTGCACCGTGCTTGATCTTATAGATCCAGCGTGATCCAACCACTGCCCTATCTGTTGGTCCAGGCACAACCTCCCACACATCGTTCTGCAATATTGAGGTATATTCCTCAACCATCACATCTCGCCACACTTGCTATTGTGCGGCCTCCTGATAACTAGAAGGCTCACTATCTACTAACTGACTAACTAAAGCCATATAGTCATTATACCTGGCTGGTTGTCTCCACTGCCTACTACTCATCCTAAGAGCTCCCACAAACTCCTGAATATCCTGTTGGTTACTGCTACCAACTGTAGAGGATGAAATATCAACCCCCATGTGTTCCTGATGCATCTCTTGGATCTGCTGCATCTGTTGCTCCATACTTTGCGAACTCTCAGCACCTGAGCCTGTGCTTGTACTAGTCACTATACTCGAGCTTCGCTGTCCCTGATCTGATTGCTCAATCCTTGAAGCTTTTGTTGGCTGCTCACTCTGATCATCTGCTGGAAAATCTCTAAACCTTCTAAATGCCTTGTCCTCCATGAACTTGACATCACGCCTAACTATAATCCTCCCGGCCCCTAGAATAAATATTCAATATGCCTTTTGAGGTCTCGCTGTACCCCACAAAGTACCCTCTCTCTACATTCTGATCTAACTTGGAACGTGTAGCACCTGGAATGTGACAATATGCCAAACTCCCAAATATATTGAAGTGGCTGACATCTGGCTTCTTCCCTAAGAATGCCTCCTCTGGTGTCATCTTGCCCAATACCTTATGTGGAACCCTGTTTTGTATGTATACTGCTGTACTGCATGCCTCTGCCCATAAGTAACATGGCATATCCTGGTCATACAACATAGCCCTTACCGCCTTTGATATAGACCAATTTTTCTTTTCAGCAACCCCATTATGTTGTGGGTTGTAAGGAACAGTCCACTCTCTCTTTATTCCTTCCTTGGTACAGAACTCTTGGAACTCTTTCCCTTTGTACTCGCCTCTATTGTCTGACCGAAGAACCTTTATCTTCCTACCTGTTGAATTCTCCACAAGAGCTTTGAACTCTTGGAAGCGACTAAAAACCTCATCCTTGGTCTTCAAGAAGTATATCCAGGTCTTCCTAAAGAAATCATCAATCAAAGTAACAAAGTACTCGTATCCTCTGAGAGACTTTGTCGACATTGGTCCACATATATCTAAATGTACTAGATCAAGAACACCCTTGGATCTGGTGTCACTCCTTGGAAAAGCTGCTTTCACAAACTTCCCCAACACACATCCCTTACATACATCATCATGCTCTGTGCTCACCTCTGGAACACCTGTCACTGTCTCACGAAGCAATTTAAGTGCTCCATGATGTATATGGCCCATCCTCCTATGCCATAGCTCTCCTTGATCTTTAGAATTTTCGCTGCTCATCAGTGTCTTATGAGTATCAAACTGCAACCTGTAAAGTCGACCACTCCTAACTCCAATAGCTATGGGTGATTTCCAATCCTTGTGCTTGATTAACACATTTACCCCTCTAAAGAGTACATTGTAGCCTTTATCCTAAAGGACAGATACGGAAATAAGATTCATACCCAAGCCTGGCACATACAACACATCATGAATGGGAATCGGCTTGCCATTCTCCCTTTGAAATAGAACAGTCCCTTTTCAAACTAGATTTAGTTTGGACATGTTCCCCATAGAAATCTGGATTCTGATGTCCTCCTCCTTATAATTGGAGAAGTATTCTCTAACTCCTGTCATATGAAATGATGCCCCACTATCTATATACCAATCACCCTATGAGGTTGAGCTAACCATACAAGCTATGAGTGCAAACTCATCTTTCATTCTGCTAGAGAGCTCATTTGCACTTGTTGAAGCTGTCGTCTGCTTCTTGCCTTTCTTCTTTTGTGGGCAATTGCTAACATAGTGGCCAAACTCGTGACAATCGTAGCACTTGACTTTAGACAAGTCCTTCTTCTTCTCACCTTTAAGATTTGATCCTTTGCTAGACCCCTTCTTTCCTTTACCTTTTCTTGTTAGGGCAACATTTTCCTGTTCTGCCTCACTTTTCTGACTCTTACTGTTGGCACCATTGACAAGGCTTAGTCTAAGCTCCTCCTGAGTGAAGTCACTCCATATTCGATCCTAACTCGGTAAGATGTCTCGTCCATTAATAACTTGAACAAAGACATCCCACTGCTTAGTAAACCCATTTAGGGCTATCTGTACTAGCTCGTCATCATCTGGTTTATCTCCAATAGCTGCCAACTCATCTTTGACAAGTCTAAGTCTGGTGAGGTAACTTGTAATGTCCTCTCCCTTGTTCATCCTGGTGTTCCTCAACTTTTCTCTGAGAATCAGCTTCTTGTTAGTGGTAGCATTCTGGTACAGATTCAAAATGGCGTCCCACATCATCTTCGTTGTATCCAACTCTGCGATATGTGGAACAATACGATCCTTGACACCATCAAGAATCAACCTCCTTGCCTTGGCATCTTCCTTCTTATATGTTAAGAGTTGTGCTGGATCTATAGGTATAGCTACAACACTGGTAACATATTCTTTGATACCATTCTCTTCTAGCAATAAAGAAATTCTGGCTTTCCAGACACCAAAATTTGAAGCTCCATCCAATTTGTCCTGATTTCTTAAACCTGCTGAGGCCATCTCAAACAAAAAATAGTAATAACAAAAATAATAATACTGAAGAGGTAGAACTGAGTTTTATAAACCCTCTATTTTCCTTTTCTTCCTGTGCCAACACTAAGCTCTTTCAGCCCTTGGATCTACTCTGATACCATGTGAAAAAACTATTGCAGTTACTGATTATTAATCTCCTATCTATAAAGATTATTTGACTGCTAAAAATTAATTCACAACAAATATTGAAAAATAATACAACTGCAACTTCACAAATAAAACTCACAGGAATAGAGAAGAAAACATGCAAAGTAATCAACACAAAACTTTTGGATAAATTGTCCTTGGAAAAACCCCGGAGGGAAAACCAGTACTGCAGATGAGGAATTATATTAATCTTCAACAAATCAAGAGATACAAAAGAAACTGCTTGCCTCTCACTGACAAAGCTCTGGCAATATTCTTCACCGAAAATTCTTCTCTCAATTTCTCCTACTGAAATTCAACTGCTGCTACCTCCAACGCTATCACTGCGCCCTTGCTATTACTGCAAGACTATTTGCTATCACTGCAAATATTTCTCCAACTTGTGTCTATCAATCTGTGTTCTCCAAATGCCTAATGACCCCCTTTTAAACTATTCTCATTGGAAAACCAATGGCCAAGATTTAATTTCAATTAATGGCTAAGATTAATTAAACTCTAACAAACTCTAACTAACTGGTTTTTAGAAGTCTCTAGAGGAATCAATTATTTAATTAAATAATTAAATATCTGAACCTAACTAACTTCTATCTAGAAGTCTCAAGAATTAAATACTAATTATTGGAATTGGAGAAACAGTTGTCTGAGCTACAATATTAAATTAACAGTAAGACCTGATACAATCAAGCATCTTTTTTTCCCAGGATTCCACTTGCAATCCTCTCATTTGTCTTAACAATATGTACAAAACAAAGGCGAATATGCTTTCTCCATCCTCGCTACATAAGAAGGCAGACCTAGAATGTTAAGCAATACACCTCTTAAGAGTTTCTGTTATTGGTAGAACATATACCATGACAGTCCCAGTTAGTGTGGATAATTCCTTTTGCCCTGTGATTGATATTTCGCAATTTCCTAATGAGTTTGATGGCGAAGAAGTATGTCAGCTTCAAAATCAAAGCTTCGGGGCCGCAGTACGAGCAGCTTGCGAAAAAGGTGGATGTTTCACCATTGTAAACCATGGAGTTCCATTAGATCTTCTCAAAGATGTGGAGTCCCTTTTTGAGGAACTATTTGCTCTGCCAGCAGAGGTTAAGGAAAGAGCCATCCGCTATAATCCGGAAGCTCGTTCAGCTAACAATGAGACATTCGTTTTGGAGCGCCTGCCTGATTTGGCCACAATGCAGAAATTGCATGACAAGTTATGGCCGGAAGAGGGAAACCCGAAGTTCTGGTATGTCACCCACTTGGATCTATTAACCCTTTGCCTTCTAAATTTCATAATCGTTGATGACTGAGTGCCTATTTGGTATTTATTGAGTGCCAATAATTGTTGATGATTGAGTGCTTATTTGGCACCTTTTTTCTTGAACTATTGGCACAGAATTACAAAAATTCAGAGTAAAAAATCAGTGGGACTGGGAGTAGGTATCAGGTCAACGGTTCCATTTCTTTTAGAGGTCAGCTGTTGTCTAGGCTGCCATTTTCAATTTAATAAAATAGTAAATTTATGATACTGTTTATTAGATCCAGTCAAACATCGCCTGTTTCATCCGTTGAAGAATCAATGGCACGAACAGCAGGAGAGGAAGTAGCAACGGGTGCTTCAGTAATCAATAAAGAAAAGACTTGGAGGATGAAAAATCTGAATTCCCGCTCCTTGTTAAGAAATGCTTAAAACTTACTTGATTTTATTATTTGAAAACTCTTTTCAATCATTACCAATATAATAATGAAGAAATATAACAAAAATTATTGCTACTCAAACTTGGCACATAAAAATGGGAATCCTACTCAAAAGAAACATAGTGTGATTGGGTTAAAGGATAACAATGTTGTTAGGTCTCCTAAAAGTGGTTTGGTTTAAATTCACTTTGAATTGATGGATCTGCTGTTGTTTTTGGGCAGTTAGCCCTGTTTATGCCCCTGTAGGTGAAGTGCTACAAGTTTGCTCTTGTATTGCTGTCTTTTTGCTGTATGTTCTTTGACTGTCTGAATTTTTTTCATTCTTTTTTAAAAGGTGTGACTATTTCAAAAGTCCTTCTTCCCCATTCATAACTCCACTCAGAAATATTTATTGTACAATACCCTGTAAAACAGAGGCTAAATGCCAGAGAAATTAATATCTATTTTATTTTTCAATTCAAAATAAAATTCATAGAACAATAAGAAATGCAGATTGTTGGAAACCATGTGTATTCCGATTTGTCTACTTTTGCAACAGGGATATCAAGTACTTTCTAAGGGCGTTGTTCTCTAACTGTTTACCTTGGTATTGAAATCAAACTATGATAAGTTATGGCTGCTTCTGATTAGTACTGTAATGGCGTTTAATGTTGATGAAATGTGTCTGCTAGAATGATGATTAGTTAGTTTCTCTTCACCATGTACTTTATGTAGAGCAGCTAATGGCCAATTGAAAAGCTGATTCAGGTGGGTTTACAGTGAGAAAACAATTAATTCTGACTTTTTAACATGCTGGGTTTTTTTTCTCAATTCAGATTTTTGACATTTAACAAGCCTGTTGATGCAGTAATCTCAAACAATGATTTTATTTTCTAAATAATTTGAATCTTTTTATGAATAATAGTCTTTATTATTTATAAAATAATATTACTGGTAAATTTTCATAAAGGATAAACTCTTCTACCACATGTATAGAACAACCCACTGCAATGTTGGGAAGCTATATCCTTGTATAAATTTAGATCTTTATCTGTTTTAATGAATAATTAATGTTCTTAGGTATTCTATAATGATAATATGAGATGGAGAGATAATAAGTGCGTTGAAGTTGCAGTAGCACTGGGATGGATGACCTCCTGGAAGGCCCAGTGCTTCACCTCTATGAGCATCACCTAGATGCAATGAGTGCTAAGTAGACCATCCATTATCATGAGAGATGGGTTCTTGTGCACTGCTACTCATGAAACATGGGTCAATGAGTTTGACTCATAAAACTACAAGGTTGAATTCTGATAGCAATATCAAAATTCTTACCTTTCATCTTAATTTTGACAATTATTTATATATCAAATATTAATATATAAGAATAAACATAAGAAATTCAAAATAAATAAATAATTTTAAAATAAAATAAAATAAATAAAATATATCCAAATCTTTTTTTTTTTAAATAGATATATTTAAAACATCTATACTAATTTTGTAGTTAAAAAAACACAATTGTTCTTTTAAATACCATCTCTTCCACCGTTTGGTGCAGATGCTAGTTCTTAATATTTAAATATCAGAAGCATGCCTTCTGATTGAGTTTGGTTTTGCATGGCAGTAACATCATGAAGGCTTTCATATCAAGCATGACAGATCTGCGCAATAAGATCAGTAAAAATTTTCTTGCCAGCCTCAATTTGGACGTGAAGACACTGTACCATTCTGATTTTGAAAACTGTTATAATTTTATGGGTATACACCACTACACACCCAAGGACAAATGTATGGACGAGGAGGTTATGCATCCACATACAGATATCGGTTGCTTCACACTCCTTTACAATGACAATAAGGCGGGTCTGCAAATAAAATCAAAGGAAGGGAAGTGGTTCGACGTTGAACCTGTACCTTATTCATTTGTTGTTATGTCAACTGATTTCCTTAAGGTCTAATATACTCTACACCAGATTCATAATTAGTTCAAATACCTTCCTTTTGTTGTTCATAAACTAATGTAGTTGAGTGCAGGTATGGACTAATGGCAGATTCCACAGTGCAGAACATCGAGTTGTTTATAAAGGATGGAAAGAGCGCCCGGCTATTGTCTATGCTGTGCTTTTTTCAGATGATCTACATATTTCTGCGCCCTCAGAGCTTGTGGACGAGCATTACCCACGACGCTACAAGCCTTTTACTTACCAACCCTTCAAGAATGCTTATATGGATAACTACAAAACTAAGGAAGAGAAGATTGAGAGGTTCATTGATTTATATGCAGGCATATAATAACTATGCTTTTATCTATTTTCATGCATAAGACCAGTGTCACTAGCTGGCTAGTATCTTTCTTTTAGTTTGCAATTGTTGTGTGTTTTCTATGTTCAGGAATAGGCCATCTATAATGGCGTTGTCAGTTCTGTTGGTTAACTCTATTATCACCTATGTGTTTATATGATACTTTGAATTTTGTGCATTGAAAAACTTGCACTATGTTTTAACTTTGTTTTAAATATGAATCTAGTACCAGTTGGACTGGTATTTTAGTGGATTTATTAATTTAATAATAGAAGTTAGTATTGTCTATATAATATTATTTAATAAAATTTAGGGGATACAAATGATATAATATCCGGTCAATAGTTAAATGGTCATTAAAAAAAAATAAAACATTTATGAGTTTTGTGAATTTTTTTTTATAATATTTTATAAATGTAAATATCTGTATAACTTTAAGTATTTTTGCATTCATTTATATTCTTTGAAAGTTATTTGATAATTAAAAGTTCACATTGCAAGTATAGGAATCTATAATATGTAGAGCAGAAACATGTTACTAGAATTTTCTAACCAATCACTACTTGCTAATAATTTCCTTATTTCATTCTATGTTTTTATCACTAAGGAATACTAAAGATAGTAAAAATCTATATTTGATCCTCTTTTTCTTAGTTTTCACTTATAATTTATCATTCTAAAATTTATAGCTTTCCTTAATTTAATTTGGTAAGAAGACAAATTACAAGAACATAATTAGGATAAGAAGGTAATATATTTAGAATGGAAGATTTGAAGCTATCACATTTCCTTTGTGCCCTTGAGTTGTCTCATTCTTGTAGTTTACAATCCACATTCTCATTGCTATATCATATTCTCTCTATTTCCTTCACATATGATTTATTATCAATCTTTTTATCCATTTCCAAAATATGCATATCCTTACAATCACAACCCTTGCAAAATTTTAATGAATTTGAAACTTATTGTCTATTCTTTTGATTGGTTTTCCCATCTCTCTTTGCCCTCCATTACAATCAAACATCACTTGTTTTAGATGCGCCTCCTTGGTTTTGTTTGTCTAATAACTTTTTTTTCATACACCACTTGCTTCATCACTAGGTCTACACACACATACCAATTTATTATTAGTGCTTTGAAGATATAAAATATGTTCAATAGGATACTGATTGAGGTAATCTCGTAAATAGAAAAACCATTTTTTTATCCCTATAACTCAAATCTAAATATCTATTGATTGAGAGTGAATGAAAGATAATTTTATGCTAGAACAAGGTGTTGGTTATTTTTTATGGGAACCAAACTTAATCTTACCACTTACCTATGAATATGCCAAGATTCAATGGTTAGCAAGGGCAAGGATTGGCCAACACATAAGTAAAGGTTATGAGGCCCTTACTTCTTCACTTCAGGCTTTTTGAAACCTAGGAGGGTGATCCTTAGCAGTGTTTCCATAATGATACTCTTGTGTCGTTGATTTTAATAACACTAAAATACACATAGATGATTTTGATATAGGTGCTCAATTCACAACTATATCAAAGAAGTTGGTTGCTTCTCTAATATAATTCACACTTAGAGCATGAGAATAACAAAACCTTGTAACATGGTAACCCTTTTATAGAATTTGACTAGATGAATGGGTAATGACTGAGTAAATTAGCATACCATAATATAACTACTTACCCTAGTCCGGTGCCTAATCCTAAGAATGAAGTCAATATCAATACATATATAGCATGACATAAATTTCCACACCCGACAATAAATGAAGCTCTGAAAGGCTTCATTACAGTATTTCAACATTGTATTCTAACCCTTACTTCTTACTAACATCCTAGTATTAAATTCATTACAAATTTATAGCTATATTCAAGTATCTACATTAATTCCTTGAATTAACAAACAAGAATAGAGCCATACATCCATCTGAAATGATAGAGAAGAATAAGATAACCTTGATTATATTATTCATAACTTGTAAAACTATTACATAGGAGAGGAAAATGGTGTTGAACTTGTGATATTACTATTTTGTATTGCTAGTATTGCCATTGAGATTGGATATGCGTATTGACAGACCAAACCCTAAGACAAATTACTAGACTAATCAACAAATTTTTCAATCCCTATGTGAATAGAATCCTGAATAACTCACTACCCACCTGTCCTTTTTTATTCAAGCCCTAGAATCCCATTTATAAAGACATGGGAGCAAAACAACTGATAGGCCGAAATAAAATTACATTTTCAGTTGAGGGAAAATTTCACCCTAATTTCAAAGATATTCTCCACACAATTATGCATAATCATTTCAGAATAAGGGGAAACAAAAGATAACAAAATCCATGCAATCAATTGATGAAGATGAGCTAGCCTTCAAAAAGGGACCGTTCATTGATGCAACACTGACGAAATCCCATGTCCATGTAGACCAAATAAGATTCTCCACAAGTACCAGAGGAAAAAACTTACACACTTCCTGGAAAAATAATATTTTCTGTTAAGGATACAGAGTCCAACACTTCCCCATTACACTAGCCAAAAATATTTCCATGTCAACACCAAAGAAAAAAAGTGGCATACATGCTGAAGAGGACAATCTTGATGCAGTGGCAATGGTCTCATCGAAAACAAAAACTAGGCCAAGATGCTACTCTGATTCATCAACATCAGAGTATGCTCGGCCTCTCCATGCTCATGCTAAAACTAGAGGAGCAACTACTCCTCCCTTGTTAGAATCCTCATATAATACTAGGGAAAGTAGATAATGTCTACACTCTAGGTCAGTATCTCCCTCGTTGCCCTAAGGGTTGTCATAAATTTCAATGGGAGAGTCTTGCCTCCTAGATAAGCCTTGTGATGCTTATTTATTTTCTTTGCCTTCTTCTTAGGCTTAACCACTCCTTCCCCTTAACTTTGATCAATTCTTCAGAAAACAATTGGCTTCTCAAATTGTAGGTGCTCACAACACCATCCTTCTTGATTTTTCTATGGGCTTTGTTCTTTCCCTTTGGTGGTGTGGAATTCCCAAGTGCCTCATGCTCAATAAAAAAAAATCTTCTTGAAATTCAAACACAACGAGCCTTCTTAACGTCCTAACGAGTTGAACAAAGACACCGACTTACCCATCTTCTTGAAAACATAGGATAAACTAGAAAACCACCAACTATGAAGAGACACGCCAGCCAAAAGCCCTTAAAGAATAGAAAACCTTCAAACCCGGACAATTCAAGTAGACCTAGAGAATGAAACTCGTAGAATAGAGCTCATATGAAAAAAAACTTACCTAGGATAACACTTGAATACTTCTACAATTGAAAATAAAAGACTCACATGCTACCTCGTTCTGGCTCACACTTTACAATTCACAAAGGCTACAAATGGTGAGATAAATTGGTAGGAAATATGCATCAAGTAGAAAAATCAAGAGTGTGTAGCCATTAATGATCAAGTGGTGCCTCACGAGTGAGATGACAACTTAACCGAAAAGATTTGAATTTGGGTCATCGATATTTTTGGATTTAAAACATCATCAATAGCGAGCTTCAAGCATCATTTCTGGCCTTTACAACCTATGCCTCAAAAATGGTGATATCACCACAAAAAGTTGCTACGTTTTACTTTTAACTTCATTAGTCACCTCTAATCTGACAATTACCATGCATCACCACCCTGGTCCTTGGTCATTCATTCATATCGATGAAGTACAAAGAATTGAAAAATGAAAGAATAAAAATTTAACATCCCATTTCTCATTGTGGATTGACCTCAACCTTGCAAGGTTCAATCAACAATAAGAACACCAACATGATAAAATCACGACTATCAAATTTATATCCTTCATGGACGTCTTTATCTCACATTGCACATTGTTAATACACTTCACCTTTCATAAGTTCTAACAATGATGTGAGAATTCACACGATACGAATTTAGCAGTTAGATCTAAGACCCATCCTTGATCATGTTTCCTTTCCATCGTGCATCACTAATTCATGCTTCATTCTCTAGATCACATTAGCAATAGGAGATATGGTGATGGAGCAAGATTAAGACATGTGCTCCTAAATGAAAATCAAAGGCACAAGACATATTGCTCACAAGATTAATTCAAATCAACAAAAGAGAGCTTGAAAAAATGACCTCATCTCTCATCACTAATTTGAAACTTAAAACTTAGAATGGATCCATGATGAGTGATAGGATAAAATCAAAGAGAACTAAGGGCCATTACGTATCACTAATCCATACTACAAAATTTATGAGCAATTAGCGATACAAGAGATATCAATGATAACACATGGAACAAGTGCATCACACATCGCTAATTTAACACTGAACATTCAAAACCTATTTGTGATGTGTGAAATGAAGGAGACACCATTCATCGCTCATCACTCATTTGTTTTTATATTTCAAAAGCTATTAGTGATGAGTGATAAAGGAGATGGTGAATAGGACATAAGCGAAGAATTTAGTGCGTGGCCATGAGTTGTTTTGAAAAGGTGAACTTCTTAGGATGATGAATAAAAGGCCTCAATGGAAATTAGAAAATATTTTTCAAAGGATGTAAAGGCCAAACAAGTTCAATTGCTTAGCATTGTAAAATAAAAGAATTTCAGACATAGGCACAAGGGACTGGTCATTTCATGAGCTTAAATGACATAAGATATTTTAACATGACTGGGGATAGGAAATAGAAGGTCAACAAGAGAACATAACATCGACTATGCCAAAGACATAGGTTTTGAAAGAGAGAAAATTCGATGGCAAGAGCCATGAGAAAAAAACTTAATCTAGGCACACCGAAATTGGTCGAATTTTTTAGAGTTATAAAAATGGAACTAAAATTTAAGGGGTTCCATCGATGGCTCCAGTTGCACGAATGTCTATTCCTTAAGGATAGAGTGAGATTCTAGAATATTTGATGAATTAGACCAGACATAGAGGACCAAAAATGGAAGAACCAATCTAGGATGGGCAAGATAACCAAAACAAAGCGAACCACATATGTTCAACATTTACATAAGTTACAAGGCAATACCAAGAGATCCGATTTTCATTTTTATTGTAGCCTCACTTGATATGAGAGATTTCATTCTACATCCTACAATTGCACTAGATTTCAACTTTATTTGGTGGCCCCACACCACCACACTTAAGACTAATAATTGCCTCTATCAAAAAACTTATTTTCCACTATTTGTACCATGCCAAGGCTGAGAAAATTCTCATGAATTACCCACTTTCTAATCACACTACAAATACTAAAATAACCCATTACAGGCATATTTTTGAATTCATTTTTACCCTTATCACTCATATCCAACTAAGAACTACAATTGAGCATTGATTGGAACACACGATCAGTGTAACACTCTATCTAATTCATCTTACAACCATATTCCACAAAATTTCCCTCCAGATATATAGGTAAAGTGAAACATTCATAGTCCATCATATTAGTATCATCACATAAGCTGACATCAAAATCAGTTTTCCTTTTAAAATGAAAACCCTTATACATACCCCTTTCAGGAATCCCATCTAGGGGCACATACTTTGACTAGGGATAACTTTAAGAACCCCCCAACCCCCCCCCACCCCCCCCCTCAGCGAAGGTGTAAAATCCTAGCGAATCTTTACTTTTATTTCAAAAAAATATCAAGGGTCAAGTTGTAGCACCCCTTGCGGGGGTCAAGGGGGTAGAGCCCCCTTGTGGGGGTCAAGGGGGCAACACATGGATTAAGCATTTTTTTAAAATTCTCACTTAAAAGAAAAGATTATATGAAAAGTGAAATTATTACCATCAATTAGATTTTTAATTGAACTGGGCATAAGCTAATTCCATGAATTTATATGCACGTGCCTTTTAAAAAGGTTGTTGAGGCACAAAATTTGTTTTGGGCCACATGATCAAATCTAGTCGTGTGGCCCAAAACAAATTAAGGGCCTGAACAACATTTTTAAAAGGCACGTGCATATAAATTCATGAAATTAAATTGCAACCATTTGATTAAAAATCTAATCAATGGAAATAAATATGAAACCTATTCAAGGCTAAAACTTCCCTAAAATGAAATGATAAATTATTATTAGTGGCGATATTTCCCAAAAAATAATTGTATGAATATAAAATTACTGGCGAATATAATTATTATTTATAATTACAGTATAAAATACTAGCAAATCAGTTCCAATGATGCATCATATAAAAAATAATGCATTGGCGAATTAAGCAAGACAAATTTAATTTTTTGTAAAAAACCGACAATTCAACATCCTTTCTAGCTTGTATTATTCACCATTTTTGGAGGTCCGATTTCAAATATTTTCCAATTGGTGAAGATTCACCACTAAAGTTTTCCCTAACTCTAACCCTTTGAAATGATACTGTAATTTCATTTCTAGTATTCAAGGGTCAAAATCATTTAATTTCTGCCCCACACCAAACACACATTCACTTCATGTAATGAACAAGAAATGCTCATATACAAGATTTTGTTCAAATTGGTGTTCATATTCATTAGAGCAGTATAGACCAATTATGTTGCCATCCATTCTATTTTGTTGGGAAATTGATTTATCAGAGTCCATATCAATCTTGTTCTCATTTCAATCATGGATGTCCCCACAAGTAGCTTTATCCAAACCATCCCAAGCGTCAAATAATATCTCCATTTTAGGTTCATTAATATGGTTCAATTTACCCCTTATATCAGCAACATCTCAAAGCAGAATGGATCATAAGTTGAGTTGAATATATCTGGAATGATAAGGTCAATAACAAAGTCCCCAAATGCTTCCTCAATTGACGAATGCACTGGCCTTGATACAAAAAAAGATTTACTGCCTGAATGTTGGTCATTTGCAACCATACATATCTTTTGACCCATTTCCTTGCCAAATACAACCCTTTCCATATCTGCTAAGACACTCACATATTGATTTTTTATTTTATATGGATAGTCATAAATAACCGGTGCTTGATCTTATTGGTCATTAAAACAACTCTCATCATTATTAAACTTTGTTGAGATTCATCATAGACTCAAGTCTATGATTATCATGCTGTAATGCTAAAGGATTTTCAAAAGCATCATCACCCTGATCTCTTTTTTCATTCCTGTGAATTTTATTTATATGATGTGCTTTAGGACAACTAACACTTGCACCCATATATCCCTTTACCATTGAATATCTCATATTATTTTCAATATCCATTGCTATTCTATATGCATGTTGCAATGTTAAGAGCTCTTTATCTCTTAATAGATAACCCATCTTATTATCAAAGGCACCCAAATACACAATTAATCATTTTGCATCACTAGGACTCATATTTTTCAAGAATATTTCTTAATGCCTTTGTAGATCTGAGGTTGAAGGCTGGAATCAATTCCTCTTCATCCTTTTGGATTTACCTAAAAAAATTCCTTACTTCATTGGGATTAATCCTTTCACCGAATTGTTCTATGAATGCTACCATTAACTCACTCCATGAAGGGATATAACATACTAGCAGATATGAAAACCACTCTCTGGCATCTTTCTTAAGAGATTGAACAAATAATTTCATGAAAACATCTTCACGGTCTATCTCATTTAATCCTCCATCAAATATGCAAACTCCTTCAGATGGTGAAATGTTGATTCTTACCTTTGACCCTTACAGTTTGGAAAATGTTCCCTAACTTCATTAGGAACATGATTTGGGAAACCTTGAGTTCCATTTAAAGTTAATGGTGTATATAATCCTATAGAAAAATTCCTTTGAGAACATGATAGGGGTTGCATATTCTTCATGTTTACATTATGCTCCCCACATGATGTACAAGTGGATGATACATTTTCTTACACCCCCCTTACAAAATTTAAACATCAACCGTATAGTTGATAAGTTCCCTATTTATTGCTCTTAAAATATTGCAATCCATAATACCAAATACATCTTTATTTGTAATTTTCTCTAATGGGAAAATTTTAAGAACAAGCATACTTCTTTATTACAACATAAAAACTTTAAATTATAGTTCATAAGTATAAAAATATTACTACCATTCCCTTTCTTAATGGTTAACTCACTTAATAGGGAATCAACATTTTTTAAAACTATTATATAAGATTTTCATAACAATTTTATACTCTATGAAAATCCAAAATAGACGAAATACCTGGATCTGTCGTAACTGACTAGGAAACTTTGCAGATCTAAGACTTTCAACACCTCTTCATCAGGTTCATTTGATAGAGTTTCCACCTCTTCTTCATAGAGGACCGAGCCTCAAGCAATATGACACTACTACATAGAAGAGGCTTTTAAGACAATTTTTGAGACAATTTTTCAATAAATTCTCTTAATTTGAGACAAGAAAAGTTATGTATTGTCTCAACTATTGTCTTTAAATGGGCGTCTTAAATTATCATCTTAAAATTTGTTTTTGTAAAGAAAATAGGAAACATAATTATTTTTATCTCTTTAGAGACAATTTCACTTTTATCTCTTTAGAGACAATAGTTGGGATTAAAGACATATTATCTCTCTAGAGACAATATGAAAAGTATATTAAAAAGTAAATAATTTATTTTAAATATTTTTTGTGTGATTTTCAACATTCAATGTTTGAAAACCATAGGAAATGGCATTGATTAACTCATACACATAATAGAAACAAAAATTTTGAAGGCTAAAATGCTCATTTTATCAATAGAAGATGCTATTGCAACCGTACATAGTCTAAAAATATGTATCTCTTGCTTTGAAAATGTGTTACAAAGTGTTTTGTTTCAGTCTAAAACTAAAAAATCTGAGTTACAATGTCAAAGTGACTAGAAAGAAACTTTGTGTCAAGTTTACAATTCTTTATCAAAATCAAAAGAACTAATTACAATAGTGATTTTAGTTTTCTTGGTATATCCTTCATTGGAGAGAATGTAGGACATGAAATTAAGAAGTGTCAATGACCACCTCATACTTTGACTTGGTAGATTTGATTTATTTTGGTTACCTAGAAACTGCTTCCTTTATTTGACTCCACAAAAAAGCTCCAGCAAGGCATTGGTGAAAGAAGACTCCTAAATTTTCAATTTTATTTTCCTCTATCATCTATTATATCCACTCTTTAACCTTCTGGATGCTTGCAAATTGATGCTACAGGTGCTTAAACTATCCCTATATTCCTTCAACCTACTTAACTGCCTATCAATACCTTCTTAGATGCTTGCAAAATGTTGCTAGAGGTGTCAAACTGACGTTTTCCCTTCCCAACTACTCGTTTATGCTTTATGTAGATGCCAAAATCTGCAAATGGTTAGTAAACTCACAAACCAACATGACAAAAGTAAACATCCTTATGAAATATTGCAGTTAGTTAAACATGCTAAACAAGACATTGAAACAACAAGGAAAACTAAATAAAGAATATAAAACATGAATGAAAATATATTCCATATCGGATTGGTGCTATCCTTTGTGTAGAAGGCAGCCCTTTCCCAACCCTAATAAGCAAGATAAGATGATAAAATGCTTTGATGAAGAGCAAAATTAGTTCTCACATGTAGAGAGTAACTTTTCATAAAATGTGTTGTGTGTTTGGAGGATAGGAGCCTTAAATATATAGTTGAGCTTGAAGAGAGGAGAGGCCAAATTGAATGATATGGGACTAATCCCCAAAAAATAGGAGAGAGCCACTTGTCACAATGTGATTGGCCCATGATTGTGCAATTTTTGGCCAATGTGCCCATTTCAAATTTGAAAATGGAATTAAATGCATGTAGTTGAAGGATTTGGGGGAAAATTTGCTTGGTCAAAAAAGTCAAACAAGGGGAGTTAATGAAGGAATATTCCTACACTATCTTCCATATCTACTCCTTGGCTCTAACCAAGCTTTGATACCAATTGTTAAGTATTAAGGAGTAGATAAAAGACATAACTAACAACAAAATTAATAAACAGAAAATAAACACACACAACAAAATAGCATAACACAAGTTTTAATGTGGTTCACCATAAAATGGCTATGTCCACCAGGAAAGTAGGGAAACACTATTATTAATCCAATGATACAATACCCCAATACATAGACTATACACATATTTATCCACTCATATTCAACTAGGAATTGAAGAGCTGGGAGAAGATGAAGGGTTGAATGATCGTTGGGCTTCACATCCCAATAAGATGTGGAGTCTCTTTTTGAGGAACTATTTTCTTTGCTAGCAGAGGTTAAGGAAAGAGCCATCCTCTAGAATCCAGAAGCTCATTCAGCTAACAATGAGACATTTGATTTGGAGCGCCTGCCTGATTTGGCCACAATGCAGAAATTGTATGACAAGTTATGGCCGGAAGAGGGAAACCCAAAGTTCTGGTATGTCACCCACTTGGATCTATTAACCCTTTGCCTTCTAAATTTCATAATCGTTGATGAATGAGTGCCTATTTGGTATTTATTGAGTGCCAATAATTGTTGATGATTGAGTGCTTATTTGGCACCTTTTTTTTTTAACTATTGGCATAGAATTAAAAAAATTCAGAGTTAAAAATTAGTGGGACTGGGAGTAGGTATCAGGTCAATGGTTCCATTTCTTTTAGAGGTCAGCTATTGTCTAGGCTGCCATTTTCAATTCAATAAAATTGTAAATTTATGAGACTATTTGTTAGATCCAGTCAAACATCGCTTGTTTCATCCATTGAAGAATCAGGGGCAAAAATAGTAGGAGAGGAAGTAGCAACAGGTGCTTCAATAACATCAGTTGAAGTAGCTATTTATCCAAAATCGCAAGAGGAAAATGTAGGGGAAGCAGTAGTCATAGAGATGAGAAGCCCTACCCAACAATAATTCCTATAACCCACCCTAAGGAATATATGGTCGGTGGGGTCCGACAGACCCCACCACCCGAACTTCACTACCGACCATACCCTTAGAAAGACCTATTTGCCTCAGGACAAAGAGCCAAGCTCGACCCCCCAACTATAGTTTCCCACGCCCCATAGGCTTATCCTAGCATATTTTTCGGAACCGAATTAATTTACTGGCTAATTACCGGTGAGGTCCGCCTTGAGAGGGGATATAGTCGAGTGGGTGGATATAGGATAACGGATGGGAGGGGATTCGCCAAATAGCTATCCACCCTACATCGATCACCTTGACATTTACCTCCACTACTAGAACCGAAACCCTATAATTCCCACTCGGGTGGAGGGATTATAGGGGGGCCGAAGGGGAAGGGCCCTTGCCGAATCGGATATTGGTTTGTAGATCAGGTGCCTTTTGGTTTTTACCTAGGCCTTACCAACAATCACATGAAGTTGAAATATTTTTAGAGTAACATGTCAATGGCACTACTGTGGCAGATAGATAGATTGTTTTTTTTCAAAAGAAAGATCAGCGGTTATCAAGGCTGCCATTTTCAATTTTAAAAAATAATAAATTATTTGTGATGTTCTTTGGTAGATTTAGTCAGATATTACCATATACTTATTTGTACAAATTTATTTAAGTTTTTTGATGAGTAATAATTCATGGATATGGTACTCTGTGTTTCCTCTATGTATTTTGCGGTGTATTATATACACAGAAGTATTAGAGTTCATTATCTATAGGTGTTTCTGAATTTTCAGATAGGTATTTTGAGTTATATTGAGAATGACATTTAGTTCATGAGATCAATTCACAGAGGTGTGAGGTTATTTAAAAAATATTCTTTTAAAGCAATTCAAATGAATTGAATCTAGATTGAGGCTTTGATATCACATATAAATGTTAATGAACTGTCAAATTATCATCTTCACCTATAATTAAAATGATGATTGATTTATAAATCCAACATTATTTTTATAATTTTTTATAAAAAATTCATGGCTGATTAACTTTAGAATCATAGAACTATTTTTAAACAGTCTTTTCATAAACTTCAGATTACAACATCAAATATAACGATCTCTTAAAATCAATAAAAAAAGGACTTGGAGGATGAAAAATCTGAATTCCTGCTGCTTGTTAAGGAACGCTTAAAACTTATTTGATTTTATTATTTTAAAACTCCTTTCAATTATTACCAATATAATAATGAAGAAATATAACAAAAATTATTGCTACTCAAACTTGGCACATAAAAATAGGAATCCTACTCAAAAGAAACATAGTATGATTGGGTTAAAGGACAAGAATGTTGTTAGGTCTCCTAAAAGTGGTTTGGTTTAAATTCAATTTGAATTGATGGATCTGTTGTTGTTTTTGGACAATTAGCCCTATTTATGCCCCTCTAGGTGAACTGCTACTAGTTGTCTCTTGTATTGCTGTCTTTTTTCTATATGTTCTTTGACTCTCTGAATTTTTTATTTCTTTTTTAATAGGTGTGACCATTTCAAAATTCCTTCTTCCCCATTCATAACTCCAATCAGAAATATTTATTGCAAAATACCCTGTAAAACAGAGGCTAAATGCTAGAGAAATTAGTTTCTATTTTATTTTTTCAATTCATAGAACAATAAGAAATGCAGATTGTTGGAAACCATGTGTATTTTGATTTGTCTACTTTTGCAACAAGGATGTCATGTACTTTATAAGGGCATTGCTCTCTAACTATTTACCCTGGTATGGAAATCAAACTATGATAAGTTATGGCCGCTTCTGATTAGTATTGTAATGGCATTTAATGTTGATGAAATGGGTCTGCTAGAATGATGATTGTAAGATCTAGATTTATCAATTGAAATATTAAATGGCTAACAGCTGCATAGATTACAATGATCAATTGTAGACTAACAATCTAAATTTAAACAACAAAGAACAAAGAAATAAACAATGAATAAACTAAACAAATAACTTGGAAAGCTCTCACCAAATATGCATTCACCCCTTTGAATTATCTCGATTGTTTGTATCCATTTTGCCTTTTCATAATTTTTGCCTTCATATTTATGTGTTTGATGCAAGTATAGCTTCATCGAATGTCTAAGCAAAATATCGAAGATAAGTTTCTTCTCAAAAGTGTATGATTTCGGGAGGAGTATTAATGATAATGACAGGCCATTTTATAGATTTTGGATTTTCAAATGATTGGCCCAGATTGAAAGAGAGATCAATGGATGAGATTGATGAATGCCATGCAATGTGAGTTCTGTCTTAGATAGAAAATGAGTTAGAACATGAGTTAGAACAAGAGTTTAGGAAAGACTAAAGATAGAGACTAAGTTAGAACGTGAGTTAAAATGTGAGTTCGGGATCTTAATCTTCAAAAATAGAAGAAATAGACTTTGTATGTAAAAGACAAAGTTAAAATTTGAAGAATAATGTAGTCGAATGAAAACAGGGGTTAGAACTAGTGAATCGACTAGTTGTGATGGAGATTCTTCTCGCAGAGATAAACAGGTGTTGAATTCAGAGATAATTGGAGAACTAAAAATAGATCTCGAGTCAAAAGGTGAGTAAATGACTTAGATAACTGAATGATAGAAGAATGTGACATAAAAAATTAAATATGAATTAAATGTTAATTTAATTCAACATTCGAAAATGAATTGACTTTAATTAAATAAATAAAGTAATTTATTTAATTTGACTATTTGAAAAGGATAATATAAATAATTAAATAATAAATATTTAACTATGGATAAAGGGGGTTAAATGAATAATTAAATAAAGATATTTAATTATAGTTGGAAAAGTACGATAAAGGGGTAATTAAATAATAAATTATTTAATTGATAGATAAAGGGGGAAGAATTAATTAGTTTGCAACAGAATTAAATAAATATGATTTATTTAATTAATCAAGTTGAATAAAAGGTGATAATAAATTAATGAATTAATTAAAAAGGGGTATTTAATTAATAGAGGAAATATGTGGTAGAAAGGTTAATTAAATAACTAACATTATTTAATCAAGACCACAGACTATAGAAAATTATGTTGAATGTGTACTCATAGGCCTAGACCAATTTTTGGTATCTACAATGATTAGTTAGTTTCTCTTCACTATGTAATTTATGTAGAGAAGCTAATGGCCAATTGAAAAGCTGATTTAGGTGGGTTTACAGTTTAAAAACAATTAATTCTAACTTTTTAACATGCTGGGTTTTCTTTCAATTCAGATTTTTGACATTTAACAAGCCTGTTGATGCAGTAATCTCAAACAATGATTTTATTTTCCAAATAATTCTAATATTTTTACGAAAAATAGTCTTTATTATTTATAAAATAATATTATTGGTAAATTTACATAAAAGATAAACTCTTCTACCACATGCATAGAACAACCAACCACAATATTGGGAAGCTATATCATTATATATATTTAGATCTTTTTATGTCTTAATAAATAATTAATGTTCAGAGGTATTCTATAATGATAATATGAGATGGAGTGATAATAAGTGCATTAAAGTTGCAGTAGTACTAGGATGGATGACCTCCCGGAACATCACCTAGATGCAATGAGTGCTAAGTAGACCATTCATTATCATGAGAGATGGGCTCTTGTGAACTGCTACTCATGAAACATGGGTCAATGAGATTGACTCATAAAACTAAAAGGTTGAATTTTGATAGCAATATCAAAATTCCTATCTTTCATCTTAATTTTGACAATTATTTATATATCAAATATTAATATTTAAGAATAAACATAAGAGATTCAAAATAAATAGATAATTTTAAAATAAAATAAAATAAATAAAATATATCCAACTCTTTTTTTTTTTAAATAGACATATTTAAAACATCTATACTAATTTTGTAGTTAGAAAAACACAATTGTTCTTTTAAGTACCATCACTTCCACCGTTTGGTGTAGATGCTAGTTCTTAATATTTAAATATTAGAAGCATGCCTTTTGATTGAGTTTGGTTTTGCATGGCAGTAACATCATGAAGGCTTTCATATCAAGCATGACAGATCTGTGCAATAAGATCAGTAAAAATTTTCTTGCCAGCCTCAATTTGGATGTGACGACTCTGATTACTGAAGCCCAATCATTGCTTCCTTGTAATTGCCGATTCCCTCTTCCACAAAAATATTTCAATCTCTTGGCTGTTGCGTTGGCTAACATTAGATGATTCGGTTCCTTTTGGGAACTGTATGATTATATTTTATTGTTGCTCACTGTAATGTAACACTGGATGAATGGAAAGAGAGTCCCTCATATTGAAATGTGGATGTATTTCATTCTGAGTGAACCACTATAAATTCTAGTCTTTTTTCTTTGTGTATTTTACTTTTTGTTCTTTTGCTCTATGTTTAATTTATCTGCATTCTTTAACCTCAACAATTGGTATCAAAGCCAAGAGAGCTCGATTCGATTTTTTTGTAAATCGGTGAAGATTTCTCGGAGCCATGGATGAGGCAGATAAATGGAAGATTGAAAAATTTGTAGGTCAAAATTTTGGGTTATGGAAAGTGCAGATAGAGTCACTACTGATCAAGCAGGATCTATCACTCGCATTGCTTGGGAAAACCAAGGGTAAAGGATCTTTATCAGATGAAGAGTGGGAGAATCTTGATCAAAAAGAAAGGGCAATGATTTTTCTATCACTCTCAAGCAATGTGCTCTTCAATGTTTCGACAGAGAAGACAATGAAAGAGTTGTGGGATAAGTTATCTTCATTATACGAGATAGCTTCAACATCAAACAAGGTATTCATAATAAAAAAGTTATACAATCTGAAAATGAAAGAAGGGAGAGTTATGTTGAATCACCTTAATGAGTTCAATACCTTACTTTCTCAATTGATTTCAGTAGGCATAACATTAGATAATGAAATGAAAGTTATTTTGTTGGTATATTCTTTTTCGAATAGCTGGGAAGGGGTGGTAATGGTAGTTAGCACTTTTGTGGCTGCCAAAACCAAACTAAAATTTGATGAGGTTGCTGCTACACTTCTCAGCAAAGACATGCGTAGGAAGAATCATGAGTCTTCCTTAGGTGATGCATTAACAACGGTTAGCGCTAGCAATCAGGGTAGGGGTCAAGAAAGAGGCAGACAAAACAACCATGGAAGATCTCAATCGACACATCGGTCACAATCTAGAGTCATAAATGGTACATGTTGGTTTTGTGGTAAACTAGGACATACAAAGAAGAAATGTTGGAAATACAAAAAGGCCCAAGATAAAGTGATCAATGATAGAGTAAATACTACAGTTGTTAAGGATGATGGTGTATTATTTCTTGCAGCCGATGACATGAATGCAATTTTGTGGGTTCTAGATTTCAGAGCCTCTTTCCATGTTACTCCACGTTGGAGTGCTTTCAAAAATTATCAAGAGGGTATGTTTGGTAAATTTTTTCTTGGAGATAACAAAGAATGTGATATTGTAGGAAAGGGTGATGATTTATTATCGCTGAAAAATGGTAAACAATGGATTTTAAAGGATGTTAGACATGTTCCTACTCTTAAAAGAAATCTGATTTCTATTAGCTAGCTTTATGCTCAAGGTTGCAATGTTAATTTCTCCTTGGATAACTGGAAATTAACCAAAGGTGTGTTGGTTTTGGCAAAGGGGAAGAAATTAGGCAGTTTATATGTTTTAGAATGCAATAATGAAGTGGGAGTTGCCATGGTTGCTATGGACAGCAATGCTGAACTTTGGCACAAGAGGCTCGGTCATATGAGAAAAAGGGGTTTTGAAGTTATGCTTCAACGAGATCAACTTCCTGGTCTTAAATCAATTGACTTGGAGTTATATGAGCATTGTCTTTATGGAAAACAAAATTGAACCAGCTTCGTGCGGACGGGTCATGAGAAGAAATCTTCTCCACTAGAGCTTGTGCATTCTGATGTTTTTGGTCCTACAAAGGTAACTTCTATCAGTGGTGCAAATTATTTTGTTACATTTCTTGATGATTGCACTCGTAAAGTCTAGATTTATATGCTAAATAAGAAATTAGAGGTGTTTTCTAAATTTAAAATTTTCAAGGTTCTGGTTGAAAATCAGATTGGGAAGAAAATTAAATGTCTACTAATGGACAATGGTGGTGAGTTTTTCTCTTCAGAGTTTGATAATTTTTATGCAGATCATGGCATTCGGTGTATTAAAATAGTCCCTTTTACACCTCAAGAAAATGGTGCAGCTAAGAGGTTTAATCAGACTATTTTGGAGAGAGCTTGATGCATGCTCTCCAATGCCAGTTTGGGGAAAGAATTTTAGGCAAAGGCATGTAATACTGCTATTTATTTAATCAATCATGCTCCTTCATCTCATCTTGATTTTGACATTCCAGAAGAGAGGTGGCTTGGGAAACAAATTTCATTTAATCATTTGCATGTTTTTGGTTGTGATGCTTATGTGCATGTTCCTAAAAAGCAGCGAACAAAATTGGATTTCAAATCCAAGAGATGTATGTTTTTTGGGTATGGTGTAGATCAGTTCGGTTTTAGACTGTGGGATCCCATTGCAAAGAAAGTTATCTGTAGACGGGATGTTATTTTCAATGAGAAGTCTTTCTCAGGTTTGCAAAATCAGAACACTACTTCTGATGATTCTATTGGATTTGATTTATTTGACACTAGAAGTAATGTGCAAAGAGTTCCTTGAGTTACATTTAATTCTTCTACTACTATTGTTGTGTCTTCATGAAATGCTCAACCCACTACTCATACTATACCCTTGCCTTGCATCATTCCAACACAGCCCCTTATGACAACCGCTTCCCTTGTTATTACTTCCCACGCTGCTGCTCCTCTTTCAAGCACACAGCCTCTATCTTTTTGCTTGTCGTAGGAAATTCATGAGCCTATCACCATTGGTTATGGACAAACACAGAGTGCTGGTAATGAACAACAAGCTCGAAAAGAGCCAACTATAGGTCATGATCAAGCTTCTAGTGATATTCAAGCTCAAGAAATTATGCAAGGTTCTAGCTTACAGCAGTCTACCAGAGAAAGAAAATGTCCATGGAAGTTTGATGACTATGAACTATTATTTTCTTTATGTTCTAATGAGGCAGAGCCTCAAAAATTTACACAAGCCTGCAATGATAAACATTCAGTCCATTGGCTTGATGCTATGAAAGATGAATTGGATTCTTTGAAAACAAATGATACTTGGGAGTTAGTCCCTGCTCCACCACATCAAATTGTTTTGAAGAATAAATGGGTCTACAGGCTAAAAGAAGAAGATGGAGGGCGAAAAAGATATAGAGCCAGATTGGTGGTGAAAGGCTTTGCTCAACAAAAGGGTATTGATTTTACTGAAATTTTCTCTCCAGTTGTGAAATGCAAATGATTCGGTTGGTCTTGGGTATGACAGCTATATTGGACCTCGAGCTTGAGCAACTTGATGTCAAAACCTCTTTCCTTCATGGTGATATTGAGGAGCAGTTATATATGGAGTAGCATGTAGGTTTTATTAAAAGGGGAGAAGAACACTTATGTTGCAAGTTGCAGTGGAGTTTATATGGGCTTAAACAAGCCTCGCGATAGTGGTATTTAAAGTTTGACAGTTTTATGAATCAACAAAATTTTATTCACTATGCATCAGATCCGTGTGTTTACTACAAGTGACTTCCAAATGGTGAGTTCATCATTCTATTGCTTCATGTTGATGATATGCTGGTTGCCAGAACTAGTGTGTGGATTGTTAGTGAATTAAAGAGGCATTTAGCTCTTCATTTTTCTATGAAAGATTTAGGGGCAGCGAAGAGGATTCTTGGGATGGATATCATTCGAACTAGACAAAAACAAGAAATCAAATTGTCTCAAGAAAAATATATATTAAAATTTTTGGACAGGTTTAGTATGTCAAATGCCAAATATGATGCTACTCCATTAGCTGATCACTTTCGGTTGTCTTCTGAGATGTGTCCTTCAACCCTAGAAGAAGAAAATGAAATGGATAATGTTCCATATTCATATGTTTTAGGCAGCCTTATGTATGACATGGTTTCTACTCGTTCGGATATTGCTCATGCAGTGGGAGTTGTGAGCAGATTTTTGAGTAATCTAGAAAAAACTCATTGGCAAGCAGTTCAATGGATTCTTCGGTACTTGAAAGGTACCCCTAATTATGTTTTATGGTTCAAAGGTGAGAATACAACACTTTATGGTTATGTTGATTCTGATATGGCCGGTGATTTAGATAAGCGACATTCTATCACCGGTTATGCTTTTTCTTTTGCTGGAGTAGCGATTAGTTGGGCTTCTCATTAGTAACCCACAGTTGCTCTCTCCTCTACCGAGGTTGAATATATTTCTCTCACTAAGGGCGCCAAGGAGATGATATGGCTACAACAATTGTTTGGAGAGTTGGGTTATATGCAAACAAATTTTACTTTGTTTTGTGACAGTAACAGTACTATTCATTTGGCTAAGAATTCAGCTTTCCACAGTCACACCAAGCACGTAGAGATTCGATATCATTTCATCCACCATGCTCTTGAGGAAGGCAAGTTATAGTTAGAAAAAATTGACACCAAAGTTAATCTGGCAGATGTATTAACCAAGGTTGTATCTCGGGAGAATTTTGAATTCTGCAAAGCTTCTCTCAACATTGTGACGACATAGCCATAAGATCCAAGCTGGGGGATATCTCTGAGCAGCATTTTTTTTGCAGCATCGATTGGACTTCAAGTCGGAGATTGTAATGGCTCTGATTAATGAAGCCCAATCATTGCTTCCTTGTAATTGCCAATTCCCTCTTCCACAAAACCGTTTCAATCTCTTGGCTGTTGCGTTGGCTAACATTAGATGATTCGGTTCCTTTTGGGAACTATATGATTATATTTTATTGTTGCTCACTATAATGTAACATTGGATGAATAGAAAGAGAGTCCCTCAGCTTGAAATATGGATGTAGTTCATTATGAATGAACCACTATAAATTCTAGTCTTTTTTCTCTATGTATTTTACTTTTTGTTCTTTTTCTCTGTTTTTAATTTTTTTGCATTCATTAACCTCAACAAAGACACTGTACCATTCTGGTTTTGAAAACTATTCTAATTATATGGTTATACACCACTACACACCCAATGACAAACGTATGAATGAGGAGGTTATGCATCCACATACAGATATCGGTTGCTTCATAGTCCTTTACAATGACAATAAGGCAGGTCTGCGAATAAAATCGAAGGAAGGGAAGTGGTTGGACATTGAGCTTGTACCTTATTCATTTGTTGTTATGTCAGCTGATCTCCTTAAGGTCTAATATTCTCTACACTAGACCCATAACTAGTTCAAATACCTTCTTTTTGTTGTTCATAAACTAATGGAATTGAGTGCAGGTATGGACTAATGGTAGGTTCCACAGTGCAGAACATCGAGTTGTTTATAAAGGATGGAAAGAGCACCTATCTACTATCCATGTTGTACTTTTTTTAGATGATCTGCATATTTTGGCGCCCTTAGAGCTTGTGGATGAGAATTACCCACGATGCTACAAGCCTTTCACTTCTCAACCCTTCAAGAATGCTTATATGGATAACTACAAAACTAATGAAGAGAAGCTTGAGAGGTTCATTGATTTATATGTAGGCATATAATAACTATGCTTTATCTAGTTTCATGCATAAGACCAGTGTCACTAGCTGGCTAGTATCTTTCTTCTAGTTTGCAATTTTTATGTGTTTTCTATGATCAGGAATAGGCATCTACAATGGTGTTGTCAGTTCTGTTGGTTAACTCTATTATCACCTATGTGTATATATGATACTTTGAATTTTGTGCATGGAAAAGCTTGCACTACATTTTAAGCTTTCTTTTAAATATGAATAGTGGTAGTATGTTGGTCAAATCTAAAGTGTTTACCTACTTTATTTTGTAATTTTGGATTGGGGTTTTTGGCAGTGCATGAGCTTTGCTAGGGTTTTGTGCTTTCTGAGGTCATTCGTGGCCCCTCCTGCGTCATACTACACTTCTTACGCAGGAAATTGTTTCCTTCATTGAGTACATCCACATTTACTACGGTTTTAGGAGTTTATTATGCCTTCAACCAGCTCTAACCCGATAATTTTTGCTAGTGTTAGTGATTCGTCGGTGTAGGTTAATGGCTCCCCCACCGCACAAATGCCCTCAAAAATTTGTTCCGTAAGTCTTTCACGAGGTAAGCATTCTGACGCCCCTACTGATGTAGTTTTACCTTTACCTAATTTTGATTATGCATGTCAATGGCTTGAACAACACACCCTTGTAGGTTATTTTGTTGGGAGGACTCCCTCTAAAAGTGTGCTAAAAGACTAGGTTAACAAGGCCTGGGTCCCTCATGGTGTCCGCCTTGATATGGTCCAAAACCTGACCAAAGGTTTTTTTTGTTCCACTTTGCGAAAGTCAATCATGTCCAAGCTATTATGGGTCATGGACCTTGGTATGTTCGCTCCTCCTTGTTGGTATTCCAGGCTTGGACCTGAGATTTTGCTATCTCAAAGGACACCAAAATGCTCGTTCTGGTCTGGATTGAGTTTCCTGGGTTTCCCTTGCCATGTGTGCCCTTCTTGCACCATATTGCTTCCTCTTTGGGGAAGGTTGTTTGTATCGAACCTGATAAGTTCTTTCAAGCCCGTCCTCAAAAGAGGGTTTGTGTGGAAGTTGATTTATCCAAGGATTTGAAGGAGTCTGTAGACATTCAAATTGGGGATATTCGCCACTCCCAGAAAATCACATATTTTAACCTAACCAACATGTGCTACCGGTGCCAATCAGCTGATGACAAGATCAGGGACTACCCTTTGTCAGTTCCTCGTACTATCTCTCAGCCACGAGGTGCTGAAAAGCATCATCCAATAGATCCTTCAACTAAGGCAGACACGAAGTGGACTACAATCACAAATTGGAAGAATAAGTCAGTTCGTACTAGGTCGGATCCCAAGGCCTCAGAATCGACCCAGCAGATTTCAAACCCTTTAGTGAAGTGGAGCACTAATCCCTTAGGAGTGGCTTTTGTTGTTCTACAGCCCAGGTCGAAGGTCGCACCCCAACCTGCTACTATTTTATGTGCTCATCTGGCTTTGTCCTTCGCGGTGGGGACCCAACAGCGTTCTCGTAGCCCATATCCCCCACCAGAAGAAGGTGAATATGTGCCAAAAAAATGGAGATATTCTCCCTCTATTCAAATATGTTCAGTTCCGCAGGAGTTTTTGAAGAATAACTTCTCTTCCTTGGGTGAAGAGGACCAAAATTCTGCAAGCATGGAATATTTTCAATGAATTTTCTCTCATGAAATGTTCGAGGTCTCACAGACCTCTCAAGGAAGTATTCTATTCGGAATACTTTGAAGAATTATCTAGAAATTCAAGTGGTTTGTCTCTCGGAAGTTAAAATTTTAGGTTTTTTGCTTACTTCGGCTTGTCGCTCTATCTGGCCAGCCAGTACTATGTTTTGCACTCTGCATGAGGCTGGTCATGGTGGAGCTGTTACTCTTTTGGCCCCATGATTGCTTCCTTATGTGGTTGACCATGGGGTGGACCCCTCCCAACGGGCTATCTAGCTTCTTCTTAATATCGAGAATCATTCCTTCGGGATTATTAATATTTATGCCTCTAATGATGCTATGGAACGTTGCTTGCTTTGGTGCTGGATTGTTGATTCTTTTCCAATTGCCACCTGGCTGCTCTCTGGGGATTTTAACATGGTTGAAATGGTGTATGATAAGAATGGCACTGTGCCCTTTCATTGGGCTATGGGTGAAAAGGAGGCGTGGTTCTATATTCGCAATAAATTGGAGCTTTTTGATCCCAACTTGGGTTACCGCCATTATCATTCCCTCTTACACACTTGGTGTAACTACAGGGCTGGTTCTGATAGAGTCTTTAAACTCCTTGATCGTGCCATGATCTCGGCACAATCTTTTTATTCCTTCAGGAGCTCTGCCTTGCCTATGAAGCCGTTAGTGGATGTGACCCTTTCGAATCACTTCCCAATTCAATTTCGCATTGAGTGGATGTCTTGTCAGCCTCGCACGTGTAAGACTTAATTCTTCTTGAACACGTCTCTGCTCTGTCACAAGCCCACCCTAGCCCACATTGTTCGAGTGTGGAATTTAGAGTGTCGTCCTTCTAGCCATATGGGCTGGATTGTTTGGTGGAATGATTCTATCATTCGTACTGCGCATTTTTTACACATTTATGGGTGACAACTTGCCATTTTCCACTGGTGTTCTTATGAGGCCACCACGGCTGACTTGCGTGCTGCTATGGAGGCCTTAGCGGCTCATCCTTTTTCCCCATCACATCAAGTTCGGGTGGCAGACTTAAGATACCAGTAGCAAGTGGCATATAGCTATTTTGCCAGGGGTGCTCAAATCAAGGTTCGACTTCACTGGCTCAAAATTGGCGACTGTGCCTCCAAAGAGTTTTTTTTGGCTCTTCATGCTAGGCACTCTTCCCCAGGAATTAAAGCTATCAAAGATGGCAATCAAGTGCTCTTTGAGCTACTTGACATTCTCCAGGCTTTTGTGTGTCACTATGAGCAAGTTTTTATGGCTCAGGACGCAATGCCCACGTGCCAGCAAGCCCTTCAGAGCTGCCTTGCTGTTGTGCCACATAAGCTTTCTTCAGCCCAGACTACTTTTTGTGATCAATTATTAATAATTGATGATCTCAAGGAAGTCGTTTCCTCAATGGCCGATGACAAGGCTCCTGGGATTGATGGCTTTCCTTGTGAATTTTATAAAGCACTTTGGGACTATATTGGGAGTGACCTGCATCATGTTTATCTTGAAGCCTTTCACAACAACTCTCTAGGTAATTTAATAAACAAAGGCAATATTAAATTCATACCTAAGCCTTGGGATCTGGAGGATATTTGTAACTGGTGGCCTATCACACTTCTTAATGTTTCTTATAAAATCATTGCCAAAGCCTTGGCTCTAAATATTCGCCACCTCTTACCTCAGATTGTGCATCGTAAGCAGACTGGATTCATCAAATCCAAGTTCATTCTTGATAACATTATTGTTGTCTGGGAAGGCATGGAGTGGGCCCAGCGTTCGAACCAGAAAGCGGTGTTCATTAAAATTGATTTTGCCAAAGCATATCACCGTATTGAATGGCCTTTCATTCTTGAAATGTTACAGACATTGGATTTTGAGCCCCATTTTTTGCAGTCTATCCACATGCTTTTTTTCGATGCCTCGGCTTGCATCTCCATCAATGGCCGCCAATCCTCTGCTTTTGGCCTTTTTCATTCTATTCGCCAAGGATGCCCTCTTGCCCCTACTTTGTATGTTCTGGTTGCTGAGGGCTTTGGATATCTCCTGGCCAATGCTATCTCCCAATAGCATGTTAAAGGAATCACTCTCCTAGACTCTCAAGAGTAGCTTGTCAATGGACACTTCACAAATGACTCCTTTCTCACTCTTTTAGAGGATGAAGGTTTGATCGTTGCTACCCTTGACTACCTTGATACTTTTTGTCTTACGTCTGGTTTCGCAATTCAATGGCACAAAACCTTGTGCCACAGACAGTCGGTGCTCCCCACTCCTACGTGGCTTCAAACTTATAACTGGAAGTGGATTGGTTAGGGTGAAATTATTCAATTCTTGGGCATTCCTTTCACCTTCCAGGCTTCCCCTCGATAGCTCTGACAAGCCGTGCTCTCCAGAGTTGAACAGAAGCTGGCCTATTGAGTTACCAAGCCTCTTGCACTGGTTGGAAAATTCTAGGTCTGCTCTAAAATCTTTGCTACCACCCATGTCTACTATTCTTCCTATTGGGCTCCTTCTAAAGCAGCCTACAATAGGCTTGAGAAGCTACTTAGCGATTTTCTTTGGGCCTCTACTAAGACACATTAGGGCTTTCATTAGGTTGCTTGGGAATTTTGTTGTCTCCCCAAGGATTTTGGAGGGCTTGGCTTGCTTTCCACTCAACGACAAGGGACTGCTCTCTGTATCAAACGGATCATTCATGCGCTTATTGGGGATGAAACCTAGAAAATTCTCCTCCTACATTGTATCTAGTCTGGGTTTCCTGTTCACAGACCTGCCTGGAAGGAAATCAGCTTCGAAACCCTTCTGGTTATGAGGGAGTCAGTTCAAATTATGGGTTCCTGTGTGGCTAAAATTATTTGGCACTCTTAGGAAACTGTCAAGCCTTGGCTCCGTTGGGCTGGGGTTGGATTTCGTGATGGGCTTTCCATCAACCAGCATAATCTCTAGTGGTCTCCCCTTCTGGCTCAGAATAGTCAACCCCTGGCCAAGTCACCTTGGCTCAAAGCTCTTCGATTCCATAAGAAGGGCATTCAGACTTTGCACCAGCTCTTCCACCGGCCTACCATGAGTATTTTGCAGTGGGATGCTTTTAAAACCTAGTACAGCCTTCAAAACCAGGATTGTCCTACTTTTGATGGGCTGGTGAATGCCATTCCAGCAGAAATTCTTCACAAAGTTGGCATTCGTGGGCACAAACCTTGGTGGAAAGACTGGAAATGATTTCTAGATATTGCTCTGAGGAGTTACAAGCCATGGCTTGGTTATAGGTGGATTTCACCCCATTTCCCTATGCTCAACTCTTTGAACCAGCGATGGCTTCTTAACTCCTTGGCCTTTACTTGGCATAGGAGGTTTGATGCCATTTCGTCTGCAATTCTTAATTCGAATCTAGCCCACTTTGCTTGGTGTATTCTTTTCCAAGGCTTTCCTATGGGTTCTCGACTGGTTCATTTGGGGGTCTCTGACCCTCGCCGCCCATTTTGTGGGTAGCCAAAAAGGTTCAACTACCTTTTTTGGTTTTGTCCCAAAGCTCAGCAGTTCTGGACTAGGATTCATGATTTCTTTCGGCCTTTTAGGCCTGAACCCTTTTCGTGGCATATGGTTCTACTGGGAGACCCGCCTAGAACCCCAGCTAAGTTCACCCAGCTTTGGCACACTTTTAGAGTGGAAATCCTCTTCAATATCTGGAAAGACATAAATGCTTGTATTTTTGCTCATTCACATTTAGATATTAATGTGTCTTTTCATGCTAAAGCTATTATATGTTCTAATGTAATATTACAGATTCAAGTGCAAGCCAACAAGGTTGCACTGGAAGTGGCTCACCTGTAGGTTCTCCTGGACCACTAGGGCAACGCCCCTTGTACTGTGGCTCAGATTCCCAACTCGCCCTCCTCCTCCCGTGGTCGATCACCCTCTCGAGGCTGGAAGCGGAGTGATTCCACGCGGGCTCGCTCCCAGCCTCCTGCTCAGAGGGACTCTCAACCTCCTAGGTGGGCTCATTCTCCTTCACTGTGTCTTGGTCAGGGCTGACACTCTAGTGGTGTGCTGAGGAGCAGCGGTGGTGGTTCTGAGTGGCCTTGGGATGCTCCTCCTACTACTGACTCTGGTTGGCCCTCCACTGGCAAAAGCTTTTCGTGGCTTTCTCTCGCAATATCGCCTCGGCGTGAGGATAAAGATAAAGAAGAAGAAAATAATGATGATGGTTGGGGTGCTCCTCCCGACATCACTCCTAACCCTGTTGATGTATGCGAGAAACATCTGGATGACTAGGATCCCCCAAGATCTTCTGGCACTGCTTTAGCTACTTAGTTTTCATTCAGTTGTTTTATTTCTGGGCTAGGCCCATGTGACTTTTGATTTTTTTGGTGTTTCTGGGCTAAGCCCATGTGACTTTCGGGGTATGTCTTCTTACCACCCGCCCCTTTTTTGTGAATTTGTAATTTTATCTTTTTTAATATAGATATCTGGAAAATTCATCAAAAAAAAAAAATGAATAGTACCAGTTGGGCTGGTATTTTAGTGGATTTATTAATTTAATAATAGAAGTTAATATTGTCTATATAATATGTATTTATATAAATATTATTTAATAAAATTTGGGATACAAGTTATATAAAGAGCAGGTCGATAGTTAAGAGGTATTTGATTATTAAATTTAATAAAAGATAAATTTATGAGTTTTGTGAATTGATTTTTTTAATATTTGACTGTTATAAAAAATATAAATGTGTATAATTTTAAGTATTTTTATATTCATTTATATTCTTTACAATTTATTTGGTAATCAAAAATTCACATCGCAAGTATCTTAGATCTTATCCAACCCTTAGGTCTTATTCAACCCTTATTAGCAACCCTTGGAAAGTAGAAACCTATTGTATGTAGAGCACAAACATGCTAGTAAAATATTCTAACAAATCATTACTTGCTAATAATTTACCTATTTCATTCTATGTTTTTATCATTGAAGAACCTTATAGATAGTAAAAATCTATATTTGTGCTTCTTTTTCTTAATTTTCACTTATAATTTATCATTCTAATTTTGGTAAAAGGATAAATTGCAATTACATAATTAGGGTAAGAAAGAAATAGATTTAGAATGGAATATTGTTGGAGTATGGTGATCACTGAGAGGGGGGGGTAAATCAGCCATCAAAATTTTAAAAATAATTTTCACAATTTTCTTTTGAAACAAAAATGAAGTGCAATAAAGTATTTAATCAATGCTCACATCCACAAAATTGAGACACAAGATTTTCTTGAGTGGAAACCCTCATGGGGAATAAAACCACTTGACTTGGCTTCACTACCCTTATATGAAAAAACTAATTTGTAGAATGCCTCACTGACAAATTTCCTCTCTCACTGACAATGTTGTCTCACTGATAGACTTTTCAAGATTTGCCTCACTGGCTTTTTCTCACATGTACAAGTATAAATGAATTTGAATCACAGAGTAAGATCTATATTTAAATACATCACATTCTTTGTTTTGTGATCAAATTAGAATCAGAGATTTGAAAGTAAACCAAAGCACTAAATGTGCTTGCAAATGAAACAACAATATTCCTTTCAAAATAACTTTCAGAAAGATATCTCCTTTTTGCCCAACTACAACAAATTCTTTCTCATACTAGATTTTTCTTTTTATTTCATTTTTCTAGCTCTTCTTCTCACTCTCTTTTTCGAAACAAGAATGCCTTTTTAACTATTCTTAAAAAAAAAACTTTAGTTACAAACTGAAAACTGAAATGCTCGGTGCCTCTTTTACTATTTATTGTTTTTATCAACAAAAATAGTTATGAAAAACAATATCACATTACCCATAATCAAGGATAAGCCAAAGTCCTAACAAATAGATAAGGGTTTCAAAGAAATAATTCATCATAGACCTCTAAAGTAGCAGATTAACAAATGGACAATGAGCTAACTGAAATGTCGACATTCTAGGTACCAAAAACCATTAACATACAACTAGCACTATTTAAACACTGAAGATAAGTCATGCCAATAACTACCGGAGGATGTTACCTGAATATGTAGTTTGAACAACAAAACTACCACTTTTTAGTTAGGGGTGGCCAAGCAAAGTCTTGTCTAAGGGATACTGAGACTGCCATTCACAAACCCTGGAAGTCGACAACCTTGCTCTTCAATGATGCGAAGAGATAATGATAACCCTAACATATGCTAAGTCACAAGACTTAGCATTCCCCACTTTCACTTTATTTTTTTTAAAACTTTTCTCACCTTTTAGTGCCTGATATCTCATGTGGTGGGATTTACAAATATACCTTTAGTCATCTACTTTAAGGCCTCCTTTTTTTTTTTAGAATAAGTCATGCAAATAATTTCCAACATCAAATGTGATAGGATTTCAAGTCTTATAGACCTATTCAAAATCATTTTTAGCCACATCCTCATATATTGTATATATTGTATGCTTTGCAAACCACTGCCAATATCAAATGACTTGAGTGGAGCCATATAAATGAAGAATATATAAAAACCCATGCCTTGTAAATTTCAGATATTATGTACCATAAAATGAATTGAAGACAATGTACACCCTCTACTAATTGAATGCATCAAATGTAATGTATGTTATCTATGATTATGTAATACCATGAAACCTTCCTTTGCAGTTGCCATAATTTACCTTAACAGGATAGAAAAGCCCATGCCCTAGCACGAGGAAAAGAAACATAGTAACTTCACAAAATGAGTTCGACAAGACTTTCATTATGTCTTTTATGACATATGATACTTTGAATCCAATGGAATTTACTTCCCATTTTAATACCTAGCTCTTTGCCTTTGTGTAATCACAACCTTTGAATTAGGTATGAGAGAAACTTACTTAATGAAATCAGTATACCACTGAACAACTATCAACCAAATATCACTTGTGCCAATGCTCATATCACAAATGTCATGTCACCTGTACATGAAGTATATCAATATCTACACATCAAATGTATATTACAAGGACAAAAATCATCACGTGTCTTTTGGTAACAAGGACAAAAAAACCAAGGAGGAACAAAGAACAAAAAACTCCCCCTTTGTCCTTTGTGACAAAAACAAAAACTTCTCCCCCTTTTTGACATCCAAGACAAAATATCTAAACCACTATCTGTAAATCAGCATGAGTAGTATGAAAGAATGAGCACAATACAAAGCATATTCCACTATCACTAGCCAAAATTAGAAGCCAATAGTCATATCAACAGGAACAAAGAACACACATGGCATGAGAGAATAAAAATAGGCATACGTCCCCCTATCTTGAATATCTACATGACCTTCATAGGTTGCAAAACACTTCACATAGAGCACTTATCATAGGCATCAAACCACTATTTGAACATATGATATTTCCTATTATAAGAAAGTATCAGATGAACCTGTAAATATCAAATACCAAATCCAGATAATACGACTATCTAGAATACAATGTATATTGTGTATATGTACAAAAAAAAATCACTGTAATATTTCTCCCCCTGAGACAAGTATGATCACTATTATCACAATAAAAACCTATTTCCATTCCATGGTTAGATGAGAAACATCAAGAATCAATATCTTCGATTGAAAACAAGACATCAAAGTAAAAGAGCAGACTACAAATTGTAACATCAATCACTTTATTTTTGTAACGAAAAAAAGGTACCATACAACCAAACTAAGAAGAATACAGTCTGATCACTAAACTTGATGTCCAAATGATCCCTCTACCTAGCAAACCATGATTATCCTTGTACCTTCTTTTGTATCAACAAAGAACTCATTGCATCTATTGTCACATTTTGACTGTCTAACATAACACCTCCTCATAAAGTGTTCTTCATGATATCTATAGGTACTGTTATCTTTTGTAGAATGTTGAATCCAAAACACACTAGACAAAACACTACAAATTCACTATGGATGATGACAAGTAATTAAAAAATTGTCAATGCAAAGGAAAATATTGATGTGCCCAAGAATAATGCCATTTAGTCATAAAAAAAGTGCATCCAAACCCATGAAAAATACTGATCCAAATACTATCTCAAGAAATCCTTCATCAAAATAAACTAAGTAAAACAAGAATGAAACAATATGTCCAGACTGTCTCAATGTTGTCTTGCCTATAATTGTCAATACTCTCTTTAAACACTTTTAGGAATCTATGTGTCCACATCTTGATCAACCTTTTGACCTTTATTTTAAGACTCTTCCTTTGGCTAGTAGACAAAACTATGAGTGAAGCATTTGATATGAATAAAGTGAACAATCCATTGCACTAAATAACATTGACTATATTGAACCACACTAGCTACAAGCACTAACCATTGATAAGCAACCCAATACCAACTGTCACTATGGGATTGTCTCAAACAACACATACTGTGAGTCAATATACATCACTTTAATGACATGGAACCATTGTCCATTACACCAGACACTATATAAGTGGAAAAATATCTCAAGACAAAAACATTATGCATGTAAATCACTATCAAATCTAGACTAAATATTCTATCCATGCACTACCCTATAGCCAATTCATTTACAAACTCAAAGATGCAAAACAAACTCAAAAGATCATACAAAGTTAAAATTCCAAAGCCTTTGTGTTCAAGCAAAGGTAACTTGATGTTGTCACTATACATCATTCCAGGTTAAGAGAGGGAATTATGCCTTATTCCATTGTGTATAAACAAAAGATTACTTCACTCTCCACTCTAATAGATTGACCGCCTTGAAGCACTGCAAAAAATTAGTCTCAAGCAAATGTGTTCAAAGTAAAAGTTCACTGACTTTGCAAGATCAAGATCCAAATCAAGTGCAACACCACTGTCAAAGTGGAAACCCACTACAAAATGAAATATATGACCAACACTATGTACAAATTTTTGTTATAACACTTTCAAGTAGTTAAGAACTATCACTCATTGTCCTTCCAAGACTTTTATGCAATTGTCATTGAGAAAAGTGTAACACGCCAATAACCTATTAAGATTTAACTGTAAATATGAAAATTTGTGCCACCTACTTTTCAACCTTCAAAATTTCCCATCAAAGCAATATTGAGATGTGATAGCAAAAAAAATGATAAGAATTCATAAAATTTGAACAATAATGAGCATTTTGTGGACTGTCAAATGATGAGAAGCACTCAAAACAAAAGATGTCAATGTGCCAAGAATGGTAGCATATCACATGCCATGTTAACTACAACAATGAAGGAAAGATGTTAACCAATATACCAATCAAGTAGTCCTATAAAGGAGATATGCCAATACCATCTGTGACCAAACAAATCACAAAGACCATATGCTACAATGTGATATCACTATAGATTGTACTCCTGATTACATTCCAATCTCATGCTTTTACTCAATCTTCTTGTTCAATATGCGCAAGATTAGGTTCTTGTTGTTTTTGTTTAGATTTCCTTCTCCAAAATTTCTTAGGTTCTTTCTTTTGCTTATCCAAAGTAGCTATTATTTTGTTATACTTGCATTGTTCTACTTTATGCCCAAAATTATTACATCTAAAACATATAACAGGATGAGCGGCAGAGTAATCATGATAAATTTTTGAAAAACTATTCAAACCTTGGTGTCTTTATAGCAACAAACAATCTCTTTTCTTGTGCCCAATCTTATTGCAGTTATAGCATATAATATTATCATTCTGTTTTGGCACACTATAAGAACCTTTATCTTGATTCCTTCCAAAAACATTTCTTGTATAAATTCTACAAACTCTTGCTCTATGAACATATTTATGACATGAATAACATTAACCATGAAATTGAGAATAATCATACCACATTGAATGATTATGTCTAATAGGTGGAGGCTATGAGGTATTATTTTTTCCTCTTTTTGCAACATCAATAGTATTCTCTTTTGATTTCTTATTGTCATCACTTTTTGAAGCTACAACAATATAGCTTAAGTCTATTGTCTTCCTTGGAGTATTTATAACCTTAAAACTCCACACTTTTCCATCGTCAGATACAAATACTATCTCATATTTTGGCTCTTTCCCATTTGAAGAAGTTTTCCCTAATTCAAATCCTAAACCAGTAGGATATCTATGACATTTTTCCCTACATAACATATCATCTAAAGCATTAGTACTTTTCTCAAACTGCTTATATTTATTTAACCAAATCTTGTGATCTTGAAGATCTTCCTTGAAAATAACAACTTCTCCTTCAAGCTTATGAAACTCATGAGTTTTGGCATCCAAGTCATATTTTTTAACTCCCACTATCCTCATAGTCTCCTCAATCTTTGTTTCTAGATTTAAGATTATGTTATCTGACTCATTAGAAAAAATTAAGACAGAATTCTTGTATACACTCTTTTTCAAAGAATCAAGTTCATCCTTGAACTCTTTACACATTTCTTCTTTCACTTTCAACTTAACTCCCTTTTCTTCCATTTGAACCTTGAGTTTCTTGTTTTCTCTTTCAAGTTTACTAATCATATCTAGAGTAGAGACACGCTCTCCTTCAAAAACAACTATTCCTTCAGGATTACTACCACACTCTTCTATATCTGATTCACTCATATTTACCATGAGTTCATCATACTCTATATTAGACACTATGTCTTCTACAAAATTATTCTTCTTAACATTAAAAGAATCAACTAACAATAACTTTTCTTGAGACAAGGCTTCACTAGGCTTGACAAGATTTGTATGACTATATTTTTGCTTGACACTAGTGTATTTCTTTTGACCTTCATTTCTATTGCACTTAGCTATGACAAGTAATCCACGACCAGGAAGCCCCTAGTTTAACTCTAGACAAGGGTTTGGCTCTAATACCAATTTTTGGAGTGCAGTGATCACTGAGAGGGGGGGTGAATCAGTGATCATACTTTGAAAAAAAAATTCACAATTTTCTTCTAAAACAAAAGTGCAGTGCAATAAAGTAACTAATCAATGCTCACATCCACAAAACTGAGACACAAGATTTTCTTGAGTGGAAACCCTCATGGGGAATAAAACCACTTGACTTGGCTTCACTAGCCTTATCTAAAAGAACTAGTTTGTATAATGCCTCACTGGAAAATTTCTTGTTTCACTGACAATGTTGTCTCACTGATAGACTTTTCAAGATTTGCTTCACTGGATTTTTCTCAATTGTACAAGTATAAATGAATTTGAATCACAGAGTAAGATCTTTGTTTAAATACATCACATTCTCTATCCTATGATCAAATACGAATCAAAGAATTGAAAGTAAACCAAAGAACTAAATGTGCTTGCAAATGAAACAACAATATGCCTTTGAAAAGAACTTTCATAATGATCTATCTTTTTTTCCCAACTACAAAAATTTATTTCTCTTAGTAGATTTTTATTTCATTTTTCTAGCTCTTTTTCTCACTATCTCTTTTTTGAAACAAGAATGCCTTTTTAACTATTCTTTAAAAAAAACTTCAGTTAAAAATTGAAAACTGAATTGCTCAGTGCCTCTTTTACTATTTACTATTTTTATCAAAAAAATTAGTTATTAAAAATAATATCACATTACCCATAATCAAGGATAAGCCAAAGCCCTAACAAATAGACAAGGGTTTCAAAGAAATAATTCATCACAGACCTTTGAAGTAGCATATTAACAAATGCAGAATGAGCTAACTAAACTATTTACATTCTAGGAACCAAAAACCATTAACATACGACCAACACCATTTAAACATTGAAGATTAATCATGCCATTAACTACCAGATGATGTTACCTGAAGATATAGTTTGAACAACAAAACTACCTCTTTTCAGCTAGTGGTGGCTAAGCAAAGTCTTGTTAGAGGGATACTGAGACTGTCATGCACAAACCCTTGTAGCCAACAACTTTTCTCTTCAATGATGTGAAGAGATAATGATAACCCTAACATATGCTAAGTCACAAGCCTTAGCATTCCTCGCTTTCACTTTATTTTTTTAAAAACTTTTCTCATCTTTTAGTGCTCAATACCCCATGTGATGGGATTTACAAATATGCCTTTAGTCATCTACTTTAAGGCCTCCATTTTTTTTAGAATAACTCATGCAAATGTTTTCCAACATCAAGTGTGATAGGATGTCAAGGCTTATAGACCTATTCAAATAAAAATTTAGCCACATCCTCATACATTGTAAGCTTTGCAAACCATTGCTAATATCAAATGAGTTGAGAGGAGCCATATAAATGAAGAATATATAAAAACTCATGCCTTGTAACTTTCAGATATTATGTACCATAAAATGACTTGAAGATAATGTACACCCTCTACTAATTGAATGCATCAAATGTAATGTATGTTGTCTATGATCACAGAATGCCATGAAACCTTCCTTTGTGGCCACCATAATTTACCTTAATAGTGTAAACAAGCTCGTTCCCTAGCACGGGGAAAATAAACACAGTAACTTCACAAAATGAGCTCGAAAATACTTTCATTATGTATTTTATGACATATGATAATTTGAACCTGATACCATTTATTTCCCCTTATTTATCACAATGTCTTTGAGCATTTTAATACCTAGATCTTTGCCTTTGTGTAATCACATCTTTGCATTAGGTATGAGAGAAACTTACTTATTGAAATCAGTATACCACTAAATAGCTATCAACTAAATATCACCTATGTCAATGCTCATATCACAAATTTCATGTCACCTATACATGAAGTATATCACTACTTGCACATCAAGTGTATGTTGCAGGGACAAACATCATCATGTGTCTTTTGGCAACAAGGACAAACCAAAACAAGGAGGAACAAAGAAGAAAAAATATTGGAGGCAATGAAATTTTATTTATGCCCTTGAATTATCTCATTCTTATAGTTTACAATCTCAATCCTCAATGCCACATCATATTCTCCCTATTTCCTTCACCTATTATCATTTAGAAATCCTTGTCTGTATCTCAAAAATATGCATAATCTTAACATCAGAACCCTTACAAAATTATAGTGAATTTGAAACATATATTCTTTTGAATGGTTTTTCCATCTCTCTTTGTAATCCATTACAAACACACAACACTTGGGTTTGTTTGTCTAATAGCTTATGTTGCATAAACCACTTGCTTCAGTCAAATTCTTATTAGATATTTTATTAAAGACATAAAATATGTTCAATAGGATTTTCATTGAGCTAGTTTCATAAATAGAAAAACTAAAATTTTCTATCTCTCTAACTCAAATCTAAATATCTCTTGATTTAGAGTGAATGAAAGATGACTATATTCTTGAACAATGTTCTACATTGGAGGTCTAGCTTCTAAGAAATTATTGGTACTATTGGGTGTTTGGAAAGGTTTCTCATCCTTGCCCCTAATTTTGAGATTACAAAACTATGATTTTGGAAAATAAAATAGAGAAAATAATTTTTCAGGCTATAGGGATGGTTTTAGATCAAAATAAAAAATATTGGTTACATGACACTACCTACAGGGATTCTTATTGTATATTCAATGTATAAAAAAGAGGTCAATTTTCTTCATTTCTACCTCGATGCCTTTGTGAGATGTGATAAAACCTAGAATTTTTCCACTATCTACACCAAAGACACTTTTTCAGATTCAATCTCATGTTGCATTTTTGCATTCACTAAAATATTTTCTGGAAGAAATTCACATTGTCATGTCTTGTTAGATATTTTGCTAGAATACCATCATCATAGTCTTCCAAAATCTTATGTATGTAATCCTCAAATATGAATGTCATCACTCATTGATATGTTGCACCCAAATTATTCACTCTAAAAGGCATCATTACCCAACAAAATGTTACCCAAGCTATTGTAAATGTTATTTTATATTGGTCTTGAGGGTCGATAAATATTTTATTTTACCCAAAAGATCCATCCATGAATGACAACATTGCATGTCCTGTAGCCAAGTCCACTATCTAGAAAGAGGAAAATTGGTGACCTCCATCTTTGGCTTCTAGGGTTTCAGACCTAAAAGAAAGGAGGCCAATTTTCTTGCTCTTTTCACTGAAGAACAAACCCTTGAGATTTCAATGCAACATTGCAAAGGAGACTGAAATCTAGTGAAGGAAATGTTCTAGGGAATTGAATGATGTCAAATGAAAGGTTCACCACCAAGTGTAAACTTGGAAAAGAAGATGTTGGAAAACATAATATGATATACAAAATGACCTAGAAAAAGAAAATGTAATAAGAAGCTATGAAATTGAAATGTGTGCATTTGAGAGACTGAAGAAGCCATAATGGAGATTTGGATCACTAAAAAATCTATTGCTTATGCTGATTGGGACTCATTCGCCAAGCTAGGAAAATCAGCCCAGTTTCATGGAAAATGTGCAAGAACAGGTTTCACCCAAAATGGTATCCAAATATGCAAATATCTTGTTCAGGCCTATATAGTGGGACTCATTCGCCAATAGCACTGGATCAGTCCACTTCTGCTTTTTCCAAAATTTTGAAGTTGATTATGTGCCTCTCGGTCTGCTCTGCTCTTTTTGACTATTTTCTAGATCTAAATTTGCAAAATAGCACTTGTAGGTCTACTCCAAGCTTCTCCAAGGTTGAATAATAACTTTGACAAGTTTAGGGACTTGAATACTTTTCTCCACCTTTTCTCCTTGAAAAATATACAACCTATACCAACAAATCACACACAAGAAGAGAGAAAACTTTTGTGGGGTTTAGAGAATAGAGGTTTTCCTTGGTAAAACCCCTTGTTGGTAATTAAAATTTGAAATGAAAGAAAATGTAAATGGAGAATGATGAATCAATAAAAGATAAGGTTGAAACTCACCAAAACCTAGCAATAAAGTGTTGGAATTATGCTTGAAATGGTTGCAATAGATGTGGTTCTTGACTCTTGCTTGAAGGAGATAGATCTTCAATGTAATGCTTTCTTGAATCATGAACTCCGCATCACAAGTGTTAGCATAATAAAAAGAATGTAGAATGTGATGTTTGACATGATGATTGATGCTTGAATAATTATCTTGAATACTAGATAATCTACCCTTGAATGCCTTGAATGATCTTGCTCAAATGCTCTTGTGAACTAAATTTGATGTAAGGATGCGTAGTTGAATGCTTGGGGGGTGAAATGAGAGAAAGAACCTTGTATTTATACTCATTTATAGAAGAATTCCCAAAATTACAACACTACAAGATGACCCTTGGAACCCTTGTAATTTTGGGAATAGAACCTAAGAACACAACCAAGGGTAGAGTTAAGGTTATGTTCCTGGGTTCTGAACTAATTTTGGGAACAAAACCTTAACTCTATTCTTGGAAGTCATTGGACCAGGTTTAGATGGGGTGCCAACTTTTGACTTACCTCTGCTCCTTCCCTTCCTTGAATTCTTTGAAGGCCGGCCAACCTAATCCACCGAATTAGTTTCCCATTCATCATTTCCTATATAACTAGTATCCAATTCTTCTTTAGCAAAAAAAGAATGGGGAGAGGGAGGAAAATTGGATAGAGCTGACATGGCTTCAAAATGCTCAAATATAAGGACAAGGAACCCCTCATGAAGGATAGGGTATCTAACAGGGTTCATGCTATGGTCATTAAGAGTGTCATTCAAGGAAGTGGAGAGATAGAAAGGAAAAGAAACCCTTACCTAATGTTGGAAGTGGTTATGGAACAAAAAAAGTCAAGATTAAAGTTAATTATGATTAAAATTATTTTTATTATGCATGGTTAATTGATAAAACCTTACAAAAGTGTGAAAGTGTGTTACAACACTTTACAACACCTTTTCAAGGTACCATTAAAATACACTAGTTAACAAGGGCCCAAGACCTAATGTGAATGTGTTATCCACATTACAACAATAAATCAAGGCAACATTAAGCCAAAATCCACAAGGAGGACCCAAACGAGTGTGAAATGTCAAAGGACCCTTTTTTTAATATACATTTAGCCCCCACTTTCGTGAGAGGATGAACGTGCTTCAAACTTACACTAAAGTAGAAAACACGCATCAAGAGAGGTTCTAGTATACCAATGCTAGAAAGATGAGATGACAATGATCAAGAGGGATGATCAAGCCATAGGACCAAGATCCCATGGAAAACCAACGTAAGAACAAAGGAACAAACATGAAAATGATATAAAAAATAGCGACAAGGCCAATCGTACACTACCAAAGATGAAAAGGGAGAAAAGAAATATAATAGAATCAAATCAAGTTTCGATCATTTGTCCATGCTGATGTGGATCATATCTAGGATGTTTTTCCAAAAAATGTGTACTCACTTTGAGGCGACAAAACTCATGGTTGTTCGCCACGTGAGAATTCTTAAAAGGTGAGAAACATACTCATGGCTGGTATGTACTCACAAACACATAAAAGTGGCTATGGGGAAACTCATGCCTTGAATTGGGCTTGATACTCAACCATACCAAAGTTATACCTCCAGATAAATTTAATAAGGTGCCACACAAAAATTATTTTTGAGCTTCATGAGACAAGAAAAAATTTGTATGCTTGGAGCTCATGAACAAATAGGATGGCTCGACATGCATGCAAGTTGTATTATGCAAGGTGGTCATATAATAACAAATGAAACATATGAAATGTTCAAAGGGGTCTTTCTTAGTTCATGCGAGGTCTTTAACTTAGGGAACATTGTGCCTAATGTCTCCAAGAAAGGACCAATTAGAGAATAGAAAATTTGCAACTTAGGGGATGTAGTGTGTTTCATCAAGCCACTAAGAGGAATGCAATATGCTAAGAGAGATCACACTCATGAAGGAAATTACACCTAATGTCATCCACAAAGTGAAAAATGCATCCTATGAAGAAAAAAGTCTACACTAAGAACCATAAAAAGGAAAAAAAATGCAAAAGAATAATACCAAAGTGTTCCACCACTTTTTAGAAATTGCTAAACACCATGTTGTGATTAATTACTTTAAAGTAGAAAATGAAAAAATGAAAACAAGAAGAAAGACATGAGAGAAAACTTTGAAATCCCTATGCCAAGTCATATGTTTCCGAGTAAGGCTACATCATGTGGGAGGAAAAAGAAATGAGAGGGGTTGCCCCAAAAATGAAAAAACCAAACACACAAGGGATATATGGATTTGGAGTCAGTATTTTCTTTTATGCAATGTTTATAGAGAGCTTGGAACTATCATCATCCCCCAAGTACACATAGAACCTGAAGAATGACAAAAAGAGAGTGAAAAGAAAGAAAAACATTTTGGGTCAACATGAAAGAGACATGAATGTCTCGATGCCTTGTGTCATCCCCAAAAGGAAAACAAAAGAAAAAGAAAAGGATGAAATAAAAAATGAAAAGGAAAAAGAAATCCTTTTGGGTCAACATGAAGGAAACATGAATGTCTCGATGCCTTGTGTAATCCCCAGAAGGAAAAGATGAGAACAAGATAAAGATGAAAATTTAAAGAGAAGCACGACATAGAGAAGAATGTAGATACAAATAGAGGAATGTCACAAAGAAAGAGAAAACTAAATGCCACTAGGGATGACATCATGCACATGAAATCACAAAAAAGAAAATGAAAAGAAATGATGCAAAAGGCTAGTAAGGAAAATGCAAGTTAGCCTATGAGAAAGTCATCTTCCTCCCAAACATGTTCATTATATATCAGAGGAGCGAAAATAGACAAAGGGACAAGAGAAAGTGATAAAATAGGAGAAGCACTAGGTTCAACATTCTTCATAGAATATTTGTCGTTTAAGCTCATGGAAGAGGAAAACAATGTATTCAATTCATTATGCACCTCATCATCATCATCTAAGTTGATCACAATATGATGTCGAAGGATAATGTCCATTGAAGAGTTCAAATCTTGTTGTGGAGGATGCAATCAATTGTCTTGCTTCAGCTAGGGAGGAGGGTCATCATGCATTCCTTCAAACAATTTTGGATCTTGATTTTCTTTTTTTAACTCATCATGTAACTCGCAAGCAAGGGTACGATGTCTATGTCTATGCTCCCTAGCACCTTTGTTTATTTGAGTTTTTTTTTCATGTTGCATAGGAGCGGGTTGATCAACCATTGGTTTCCTTTCTTCCCTATGGGAAGGAATACAAGAACCCATAGGAGGTCATTCAACCGCTTTCTCTTTGACTATGTAAAATTTTGTTATTCTTGGAGGTATGGCGGGGTTGATTTCATTGTTTTTCGCTCACTTGTTAGAGGTAGGTGAGGCTTCCGCTTTAGGTTGGTCTTAATTGTTTTGGTCTTGTTTAGGTTCAAGCATGGTTTTTTCAAGAATGGTATGCTTGGAGGTGGAAGGGGCCATTTTATGGTCAGATAGTTCTACCTTCTTCTTTTCCTTGAACTTTTGATAGGAAAAGGAAAATAATTCTTCTCTTGGCTTTATAGGTTCCATGGACTAAAGCCAAAAGGCATCTAGGGAAAAGTTTCCTTTAGATGACAAGGGGTTAAAGCCACTATGGTGGACAGTGAATATCTCATTTTCAAAGAGAAACTTTAAAAATTTATGCACAATCGAAGGGACAACTTTCATGGAGTGAAGCCATTGGTGGCCTAGCTTCACATGAAATTGGTCTAACTATGGGATGATGGAGAATTTAGCATCTAATGTTTTTGGTCCTATTTGTAATGGTAAGGTGATCGATCTAATCATAGGGCATGCGAAACCATTGTGTTTCTTGATCATGCTTTCATTTTATCATATTCATCTTGATAGAGCTCATGCAAAAGTAGAAATTCCTCGGTGATCACATTCTCTCCATGGGCGGGATCTATTAGTATCCCATTAGAAGGCTTATCATAGATACAATTGAATATGTAGAGAGGACCATGGGGTAAATGTTTAAGTATATCCTTAGAGGAGAAAGAAATATCAAGAGGACTCTTAGTTCGGCCCTTATGAGGGATAACATCTATCACCCATATCATTTCATCTATAGGAGTAATATTAATAGCGTTATTTGGAACACAATCATTGTTGTCATCATATGTATCAGCATTCATCACATCAGTCTTTGGAGTTTTGATAGCTTTGACAAATGAAATATTATGTTTTGGCATGGGATTGGTGAAAATTTACAAATTTTGGTTCGGAGGGGCAATAGACTTATTGCCTCAAGATCATGAGTACCTGCAATGGATAGATGACTAGAATCAATGAGGTTTTGTATAAGATGTTTAAGACACTTGCAATGTTTCATGTCATGTCCATTTTATCGATGATAGTGACAATAAGCATTTGATTTAAAGCCCGAAGGTACAAAGTTTTATTAGGGTTAGGTGTTTTGACAGGAGGTAATGTAATCATTTGTTTGTTTAGAAGTTGGGACATGGTATTCTGAAGGGTATTGGGTAAGGAAGTGAATTGTCTCTTTAGATCTCTATAACTAAACGACACCATGGCTTTGACAACAGTGACTTGGTTATTCAAATTTTTAGTTGGTTGTTGATGGGAGTTGAATTGAAGGAACCCTTTATTTTGTTTTCTAAAAGGTTGGGAGCCATTTTGGTGCATAGGCTCAGATCTCTTGATTCGGCTAGGAGTGGATTTTGTATCTCGAATACAAACCAAATTTTGATAATAGTGGAGGGTAGTACACAAGTGCATGAATGATAGGAATTTCATCATTGTCAACTTGTCTTGGATTTCGCTTTGCAAATTTTTGATGAAAATATTTTGAAGGTGTGGGTCAGGAATCTCGACATCGAATTGGGAATAAATTGATTGATAGCGTGTGATAAATTCATTTATATTTTCATCCTCCTTTTGTGTACATCTCATCAAGTCGACCAAGGTCATCCTGGGAGTCATATACACTTTGAAATGGTTTATAAATTCCTCAAGAATTTTATCGAATGAATGAATCGAGTTATTTTATAAAGAAGAGAATCACTCCAAGTTGGTGTCTTTTAAGGTCCTAGGAAAGAGCTTTGCCAATAGTTTATCATCAGGGAAAAATTTACTACATAAGGTAGTGTAGGCATTGACATGGTTAGAAGGATCACCCTTCCCTCCATGTTTTTTAAATCTAGGAACCTCTACACCTTGTGGAATTGGTGTTTGTAATATCTCTAAGGATAATGGACTACTTTTAAAATAATATGTGGGTGGGCAATTTTGATTTCGGTTGATGGTAGAAATTTACTTTTGAAGGGATGACATGGTTTGGAAAATTTGATTTATGAGAGGGTCATTGATTGTGTTATGAGATGGAAGTGAAAGTGGTGATGGATTGTATGTGTTTGTGGGACAAGTGAATGGAATGCTTATAGGTGGTAAGGTAGGAGATATGACTTGCAATGCCATATAGGAACTAGGGATACTAGCTGGAATACCTAGGAAAGGAATCACGTTCCTAACTTGTTGCATTGTTGTGAATTGAGGAGGGGTGTAGATAGGGATTGAGGCTATTATTGTGGGAGGAGTAATTTGAGTTCATCCATGGCTTGGAACATTGTTTGTGGGTAAAAGACAACTAGTGGTTGAGGGAAGATGCTTGCCAAAGGTTTTCACTATATTCTTCACAAGGTCAACTAAAATATGAACATATACAGGGCAACTAAATACACAAAAATGAGCTATTGAGGGCTTGTGTCCAATCCAGGCTTCCTTTGGAGTGATATTTTGAACCAATTTTATTGGGATTTGATTCAAAATATAAACTATGGTTGCTACTACAACTCACCAATAGCAATTAGGGAATTTTTTGGACTACAACATATTTCATGCCATCTCCATAATGGTATGATTCTTTCTTTTAGCAATACCATTTTTTGGGGGGGTATAAGTTGTTGTGAGCTATCTCTAGATACCATGAGTGTTACAAAAATTGACAAACTCTTTGGAAGTGAATTCTCCCCCTCTATCAACTCTAAGTAGTTTTAGAGAATACTTGCTTTCATTTTTTTATATAGCCTTAAAGTGCTTGAAGCATTCAAGTACCTCACATTTCTACTTAAGAAAATAAACCCATGTGTGGCATAAGAAATCATCAATAAATATCAAAAATTAAATATTATTACCCAATGATTCCTTTTTCATATCACCACAAATGTTAGAATACACAAGCTCTAGAGGAGATTTTTCCCTCCATGATTTGTTCACCAAAAAATTGTCTTGATGCTACTTGCCAAGTGCACACCCTGAACAAACTCTTTCTTTTTTCCTATATTGCAGGAAGTCCTCTCACCATGTCTTTCTTATGAAGCAAACTTAATCCTTGAAAGTTTAAATGACCATATTGTTGGTTCCATAACCACAAATCATTTGTGGTTGCCTTGAGGACATGCCTCTTAGTGGACACCAAAGTGAGGGGAAATAATTTATTCTCTTTCATACAAGCATTTACTACAAGATGATGGTTAGGAGATTTATCAGATACTTTGCAACAATTATCTTCAAACACAACCATGTAATTTTTTGCTACAAACTGCCTAATACTTACAAGATTATGCTATAACTTGGGCACATGCAAATTTTCATGAATAAATGTAGGTTCTCCTTGCTTATTGTGGACGTGAAAATCTGCAAATTGGTTAGTCAACATGACAAAAACAATATAAACAGAAATATACATCCTTATGAGATATTGCATCAAGTTAGATATGCTACATGAGACATTTAAACAACAAAACCAAAGGAAGCATATAAAACCTAAATACAAATCTATCCCATATTGGATTGGTGCTCCTTATGATGTAGAAAGGATGCCCTTTCCCAATCCTTGATAAGCTTAGATTGCCAAGATGATGATATAGACAATGAGATGCTTGAACTCAAGTTGCCTATAGTGTAGATGCTTTCAAATGTGGCTGTTGTGTTGTTTGAAGGAGAGAAGCCTTCAACTTATAGTTGAGCTTGAAGAGAGGAGAGGCCAAATTGATGAATGTGGGATCATTCATGGGCCAATGACAAGATGCCACTTGTCAAGGTATGAGAGGGTGAGGAATGTGCAAGTTTTGGCAAATGTGCCAATTTCAAATTTGAATTTGAATGACTTGACATGTTTTTTGGGGGATGAAAGGTGCAATAAATGCCATGTTTGACTTGTGCAAATAGCATTTAAAACCTTGTTGGAAGGGACAAGTCCCTTTTGGGGGGAAGATTCAAATTGGAAGAATATTCCATTTTGATTCCATTTTAAATGTAATTAGAAGAAATAATAAATCAAATAAATGATTTATTGGTGCAAGTGGGTGGGTTAGTTAGGAGTTTAGATTTGACTCTAGTTGAGTCAAAAGCTGGAGAATGATAATCATGATTAGAAGCTAATTAATTTAGATTAATTAACTTAGGGTGTTTTAGGGATTTGACATTTGATTAAATCAGTTTGATTTATTAAATCAAATGAGAAGAACATAAGGATTAAATAATTTGATTTATTTAATGAACCTTAGGAAATTAATCAATAAATATTTTAATTGATTAATAGAAGAAATGAATGTTAATTTGTTAGTTTTGCATGTCTACATTTTTCCCCTCTTTGAAGGAATGTACTTGTTGCATTGGTTCAAAGAATGATGTTGCCGATATCGAAATTAAAAAATTTCTTATTTTTCAGATGCCCCAGCGAAAAGAAATACATTAGTACATTGCCCCCTCGAGAGATCGAGCAAAAAGATTCAATTTGAGGTGGATCTCATGACAAAGAGGTTCAAAATGGATGTATGGATTGTGAGACTATATGATCTATATGATAATGA